>CM021105.1:71633858-71836351 GCA_007115665.2 Sequoiadendron giganteum
CACTCTCCCCCACCCTCTCTCCAACTCTTTCCCACTCTCCCACTCTCTACCACTCTCTCTAACTCTCTCTCCCACTCTCAACCCATATAATCCTATACCCTCTACCCTATCCATCGAACCCTCAACCATAATCCCCCAACCCTATACATTCAATCCTCTACCCTCAACATTAAACCCTCTACCCTCTACCCTCTATCCTATAAACCCTTAAACACTCAACCCTAAAACCATAAACCCTCAACCCTTAAGCCATAAACCCTTAAATCCTCTACCCTCTACCCTCAATCCTTTAACCTCTACCCTCTACCCTAATCCCTCAACCCTTAAAACCTTAAAGCCACTTAGTAAAATCTCTACCCTAATCCCTCAACCCTCTTGACCCTTAATCCCTCTACCCTTCAATCCTAATCCCTGAACCCCTATACCCTCTACCCTATACATCAAACCCTAAAACCTAATCCCCCAACCCTATACACTCAATCCTCTACCCTCAACCTTAAACCCTCAACCCTCAACCCTTAAACCCTCTACGCTCTACCCTATACATTAAACACCCAACCCTCAATTCTTAGCCCTCAACCCTTAATCCCTTAATCCTCAATCCTCAAACCCTAAACCATCAACCCTAATACCCTCTATCCTATGCATTGCAATTTTAACCCCAATCCTTCAACCATATGTACCCTCAACCCTAATCCCTCAACCCTATTCCATCAACCCAATACCCTAATCCCTCAATCCTACAGGTCCTCAACCCTATACCCTCTACCCTATACATTGGATCCTCAAACCTCATATATATATGTCCCTCCCTCCTCTTCTCTCCTCTCTATCCATCCATCCCTCCTTCTCTACCCTAATCCATCAACCCTAAACCCTAAACCCTTAATCCCTTAAACACTCAACCCTAACCCTCGATCCTCAACCTTTAACCCTAAGCCCTTAAACCCTCTACCCTCAACCCAATACCCTCTACCATAAACCCTAATCCCTCAACACTAATCCCTCAAACCTTACACCCTTAAAAACAAGAAACTCTCAACCCTTAAACCATCAACCCTCTACCCTCAACCCTTAAACCCTAATCCCTTAACCATGTACCCTATACCCTCATCCCTAATCCCTTGACCATGTACCCTTTACCTTCAATCCTCTACCCTCAACCCTCTATCGTCAACCCTCAACTCTTTACCCTAATCCCCTTACCCTATACACTTAATCCTCTACCCTCAACCTTAAACCCTCAACCCTTAAACCCTCTACCCTATAAACCCTCCCACAACCTCTCCCTCTCTTAGGTCTCTCACTCACACTCACTCTCTCTCCCACTCCATCACTCTCACACTCCCTCTCACTACCTGTCTCTCAAGTCTCTCCCTCTCACTGCCCTCACACTCTCAATTCTCTCCCTTTGGCACCCTACCTACATAACTCTATCTTTATTTTCGTTTCTCTCTCTCCCCCCCTCTCTCTCTCCCTTCTCTCTCAACTATGTCTCTCCCACCCCCCTCTCTCTCTCTCTCTCCCTTAATCCCTCCAACCCCTTCTCTCCCACTCCATATCTCTTAAACTCTCACTTTATCCTTTTATCCCTCTCACCTCCCCTCACACTCTCAAGTCTCTCCCTTTCGTACCCTACCTACATAACTCTCTCTTTCTCTCCATCTCTCTCCCTCCCCCCTCTCTCTCTCCCTCTCTCTCAATTATCTTTGTCCCACACCCCCTCCCTCTCTCCCTCTCTCGCAATTCTCTCTCTCCCACCCCCTATCTCTCTCTCTCTCTCTCACTCCCTTT
Source organism: Sequoiadendron giganteum (assembly GCA_007115665.2). Classification (NCBI taxonomy): domain Eukaryota; kingdom Viridiplantae; phylum Streptophyta; class Pinopsida; order Cupressales; family Cupressaceae; genus Sequoiadendron; species Sequoiadendron giganteum. The sequence goes on from CM021105.1 coordinate 71,635,653, forward strand.
ATCCCTCCCACCCTATCTAGCTAAGTCCCTCTCACTCTAACCCCTTCTCTCTCATTCCCTCTCTCTTAAACTCTCACTTCCACCCCCTCTCCCTCTCTCTAGACTCACTCACTCACTCACTCTCTCTCCCTCTCTCCCTCCCCCTTCCTCTCCCTCTCCCACCCTACCTTGACAACTCTAGATCTCTCTCTCTCTATCTCTTAAAATTCTTCCTCCATCTAAAGAAATACATAAATACAGACATACAAGCATAATGAATATATACATACAATCTTACATACATACAATATACATGCATTGATACATATAGGCATACATACATACATGACATACAAGCATACATGTGCATAAAAATATATAAAAAAAAATTGAATATGCATTTAACATAAAGCAAGACATAATGTGAGAGTTTTATATTGCACTCGCATTATGTCTTGCTAGGCATGCTTCCTAGAAACAAAAAAACCATGTCAAAACTGACTTCTAATGCGAGCATGTTATCACGCACTCACGTTATATCTTGCTTTGGGAATCCCCAATCCTTGGGATTGGTATTTTCCTTGGAATACCAACCAAGAGGCTTGAAGGGCATTCCCAACATCTAGAGACGTGTTTCTGCAATTTGTACAATATTTCACATAATCAAGTTTGTGCTCACTATTAGGATTGCACGTGGTTCAATATCAAACAAATTGACCATTTGGGTAATGTTAGTTTCTCTCTTAGCTATCCAATGATGTAATTGTTTTCACTTTCTAACAATGTTAAGTCATTCATCCATAATTTCTTTTATTTGTATGTCTCTTTTTTGGTAAAAAGAAGTGTTTGGTTTTTTTTGTCATTATAAATTAACCATTCATCAAATTTTCAAATAAATTACATTTTTAGAAACTAGACTCTATTCTACAAATTTATTAAAAAAAATTTAAAAATCAATTAGTTTCCAAAATTTGTAGGGGTAGATGGCTAGAATTCTATTTTTCAGGAAGTTTCCACTTCGAAAATTAGTAAAAAAAAATATTCATTAGAAAATTATAAGAAAAATCATCCATTAGCTACATACTATTAGCTAACTTTTGACCCTAGCAATTTTAAAAATACTAAAAACAAATTCACTGTACAAGGGTCGTACAAGAGTTTCTATGTTATGTTTTTCTGACAAAAATAGCACCAATTTGTGTATGTCCCTCATTTGAACCCCTTAATCTCAATCATTTTCAAAATAATTAGTAGTCTAGAAAGTAGACTCAAAGCACTTGAATCCTTCTTTTTGTTCCATCTCAAAATTTTGAGTGTAATTATCCTCAATTTCATGTCCAAGGTCAATATTTTCTGATTTCAGAAAAAAAGTGGCCACTTAAGCCCTCTTTTTGGGAACCATCTTGGTGCACTTACCCTTATATTAATTTTTATTTCTTGTGAATGTAAGTTTTCCACTGAAAATCAAGCTCTTTGTTATGCACATGTGGAAAAATAGTAGATTACCAAAATAAAATTTTAAAGAATATGCTTAGGATTGTTATTGCCGTCCTTGATCCAATTAAAAAAAAAAAATCAATTTTGATACATATAGAAAATGTTATGTTGTATATAGTCAGCGTATGTCTGAATTGTAATTGGTTTGACTTCGAAACTTGATTAAGGAAAAAATATTTAATAAAACACTATGAAACCAAATGAACTAGTTAGATATCGTAGTTAAAAATCTAAATTTGAAAAAAATGGAATTTTATCCTTTATACAAAAAAATTTATGTTGTATATGGTGAGCATCACTCGTTAAAAATGTTGTTTACTAATAAAAACTAGTTTTCAATGGAGATGAAAAAAAAGTGCAATCTGATTGAAAAAAAATTGAAAAAAATATATTTAGAATCTATAGACAAAACTTCACAAATCACTAGTTTGCATCATCTTCAAATTCCTCACGGTTTAGCCACTATAGGAGCTCAAAAGTGAAGATTTAGTTAAAAAAATCAGTTCAGTGTCCACTTTGCCCAAATATTGTAAACCAGTATTGTAGGATCACCCATTTTGATGTTGATGATGATGCGAAAACAAATATCGATGATCTCTTTGAGATGTCGATAGTGAAGCTAAAGTTGATTGATCTGATTGATTGATTGATAATATTGTTGAGGATTCACAACAATGCAAGGATTGTGTTGAAAAACATGAGGATTCATAGGGAAAGATATTATCCCTATGATGGTTGATTTGATAGATTTGATCAATATTTTCTAGCAAGGCTAGGAACAAAATTTGTTAAATGATTTGATACAATATGATTGAAAGATGGTTGGTTGCCCCCTTAGGAGACTGATTGGAGAATAAAGTGTTTTAATCAGGTTCATGATAGGTGAAAATAAAACTTATGCTTGAAATTCTTGAGATTTCAAGTTGTTTTTGAATCAAAGAGCTACAACTTTACAATTGTTGAGTTGAAGATGATATAGATGCCCACTGTGCCCCAACGGAAGAGGGATTGCTGGTGTGCTATCTCAGATATTGATGTAGACTCATTTTAGGATTATAGATAATCATCGGCTATGGGTAGTCGCATAGATATTTTGATGTAGATCATATAGATTTGATGCTTGGATAGAGATGTTAGTAAAGATATAAGAATAAGATGAATGGATTAACCATTGATTTTGATGATTTCTTTAAAATATCTACCAAGTCCATGATCCACTGAGACTTTATTAGAGATGGTGATGAGATAATGGAAAAGAATGCAGGATGAAATGCATGATGATGAGTTGCTCACATATCAAGATTGGGATTTTCCATTGTTACTTATTGTTTGATATAGCACATAGACACGATGCATCATGGTACTGATAACGAGGATGGCATTGTTTCTAGTGTAATGGACTTTGACTTGTCAAATAGATAGGATAATTCTTGTTCACATATTGACATACAAAAACCTTGTTGGAATTGAAGTTAGAAGTTTAGAAAATATTGGACCAAAGCATACACAATAGTCAACAACATACTCCAAACGACCTTCCTACACACAAATAAGCAAGTATGCAACAAGATTATTTTACAAGAGTATCTACAAACACAACAGATAAAAGATAATGATTGATGCCCCATTCCTTTCTCTTTAAATCATTTTAGATAGACATAATCGAGACGTCCTTGGAATGGGTCATTAAGATAAATCATAAGAAAAATATAAAATACAAATAGTTTGTGTTATCTATGGCTCCTTCCTTGTTTAAGTTTAGCTTAGGTTATATCCGATGTTGATTCCCATTGTAGGAAGGATACATCCTATGACATGTTGATCAGAGGTTTGCTTGTTGTTAGGAATATGATGCTAAAATGAGTCGTTACCGTAAAATTCACTAATGCATTTACCTATGATTTCAAACTTTTGATTTTAACTTTTGATTTCACACTATAAAAATTGCCATGTTTGCTTTCTACTTGTTTCACCAAAGGGTGAAGGTGATGATCGCTTATTATGGGTGAAGATTTATTACGAGTTAAAGCAAGATGGGATGGATGGAATTTTTGATTTTCTAGAATATCTCAATATTTTTGGTATTTTCAAATGTTATGAGGTTGTTTTTGGTATTTTTGAAAGTTTATATGAATGTTTAGGTTTTTCGACTTTCTGAGGTTGTTTAGGGTTTTCTGAATATTTGAGGCTTTTTAGGTTTTTTGAACATTTTCTATTGTTTTTTTGTTTTCTATTTTTTGAATGTATTTGCCTTTTCTAAATATTTGGATGTTTTTGGGTTTTTCAAGATATTTGGATGTTTTAGGGTTTTTATGAATTTCTAAATTTCAAGCAAGAACCTTACCTAAATATCTATCCTAGGGCCCTCAGGGGTTCATGAAATATTAGCCTTGCCTATGTTATACACGTAGATACCATGTAGTTCGACTGACTCAACCTATTTACAAGACAAAGGTATCAACAGACAAGATATGGAAACTAATTACAATAGACCATTAAAGGACTAACCTAGGGTGTCTTGGGAGAACATCAATGATGGCCTTGTCTACGTTCAAGCTTAGAGACAATGTAGCTCGACAAGAGAAACTATTTTTTGGATTATTTGATGTTTGACCTTTTTTGGGATTTTGATGTTTTCTAGATGTTTTGGATTTTTTCGTACAATTTTGACAATTTGGATATGGATATGTGTGATGATATCAGTGATCTATTTGGGATTTTTTTGAAAAATAGGCTTAGGATTGATGGATTGATGATGATAACATTATTGAGGATAGACACCAATGCATCAAAAGTTATTTGAAAATAAGAGTGCAATAACCTACCCCCAGTGTCTAGCAATGTTTTATAGGGCAATGGAAAAGCCAAGATATGGAATGTATATGCAAAGAGTTTGACAGAGTTTTAGTATGCTAGATATAGGCTATGGGACTTCTTGAGATAAAATGGTAAAAGTATTTGTCAAGAGTTTTCCATTAGGAGAGTTGAAGTATACGTCAAATCTTTGTCAAGATAGACATAAAGTAGGATATCTGGATAAATCTGCATTGGATGGATGAAGGGAACATTGGATTTATCATGTCAAGGATGGTATGATTCTTTCTGAGAAGGATCATATAGAGGATCGATTCTACTCATGATGCCTATTTTCTAGGTTTTCATCATAGTACTTGCCCAAAGCACCACCATATTGGTTTTCACTGGAGGACGATTTTTTTCTTTACTATTTTCTTATTTTCTTTTTTTTTAAAATTTTTTACCCTCATGTTGAACCACCTAGTGGAATTGATGTAGAGGCCACTATCAAAACATGCTATGGATATCCTTCTTGAAGAAGCCACTTTTCCAAGATATGAGCACTTGAATGTAATTTTGAAGAACTTTGATCTACCTTGCTGGTACCAGAATTAACCTTGTCTATGTGTGCACATCCGGATATGGTACCTTCAAAATCCTTATGATGAAGAGTAGATGAAAACACATGGTGAATGCAAGAATTGGATATTGTGAATGGAATGTATAGTGTTTTTTGGTAGATGGTCAGTGCTCCCCTCAAGATTTGTGACATGAACTAAAGGCCTCATGTGGATCCGTTAACTATGGTAGTTGTATCAGGCATTAACAGGTTGATCTTTTGGTGCAACAACAACTATAGGTCAACAAGTGGTATGAGAGCCAAAGGTGTTGGGTTCGAATCCCCTTGGGTAATGCTAAGGGGGATTTTGTTGGTAGATGGTCAGTGCTTCCCTTGAGATTAGTGACATGGACTAACCACCTCTTATGGATCTATTAACTCTATCAGTTGTATCGTACATTAACAGGTCAATATTTTGGTGCAATGGAAACTGTAGGCCAACAATGTCATGTATGAAGGAATATGAGATGTATTGGTTGATAGTTTGGAACCTTTGACTCTCCAAACTTGGGAAGTTGAGAAATGATGGGTGTGAATGGATATTTTCATGGAATTAGGACCAACCACTGGATATACTTTGTTCCTTGCTTGAGAAGCTTGCTTTTGTATTTGAGGATGCTTTTGATGGATACATTTCCCTTTCTTATTTTTCCCCATAGTTTCTTTGACTAATGGATTTTTTGATGGATGATTTTCTTTATTTTTCTTTGGTATTTATTTGTATTTTCTTTGTCCTGTTTTCTTGACTGCTTCATTTTCTTTAATGATATTTTCCTTGCTTTGATAGGAATTCTTCTTTTTACATTGGTCCCAATTTGTGTATGAAATGATGATTGAATGCCAACTCAATATACGACTATTCATAGCATTGATAATATTTTCATCATAAGGATCCTTTGTGCCGCATATGTTGATGTTTTTTGTAGACAAGATTGCCCTTGTTATTGTGAAGGTACAATAAATACCTAATCCTTTGCCCTGATAATGTATCCCCTGATCCATAGCCATTGAATATGACCTATCATGAACACATGATATTTCTATGGGTTCTTGTTATTTAGGAATATGAATTTCTTGCTCTAGTTCCATGACATCATTTATTTTTTATGTTGCTTCAAAAGATGTTGATCATGCACAATCTTGTTCTAGAATATGAATAGTTTTCTTTGATTATGTTGATGTTGTTTCAAAATATGTTGATGATGATTCAAAGGATGTCGATGATGCGCAATCACTATAAGAATCAATAATATTGACCATTGTTTTCTCTTGTGTAGGAATATCAAGGGTGGGAGACTCTTGTTTTGGATAAAGAACATATATGTCCATCTGAAAGAAACATCTCAAGAGTGAATCGAGGACATATTTTGAGTTTAAAATGGTTTAGAAGATGTCTCTCAACTCTTTGTGAAACTTTGGGGATAAGGGTTCTTGATCCTAACTTGATTTAGAGTAACTTTCATTATCCTCAAGAACCTCCTCTTGACAAGATCCTTGGGTGGATGATATATCATGAATAAAAGACTCTTCACAACCTTTTGTGGGTATGTGTGCAATAAGGGATATTTTTGGCTCATTTGGAACTTCTTCAACATACCCAATCATTGAGTCATATGTGGAATAGATATCACAATCTGATATCCACTTGATGTCATTACGATATAGAATAGTGCTAAACATTGTTTGTGGGTTTGGGCTTTATTTTCAAATAGTATCTTGATGCATGTATGATTCCTCATGTTGTCATGAATAAATATTTCCAACCGTGGTATCATGAGTATTTTTTACATGTTTTGAGGTTGATGCCTTTCCTAAATATTTTACTTTGGAATGGTAAAGCATAGGGCTTGTGTAAATATTCAGATTTTCATTCCCAAATTTTTGATCGACCTCAACTTGTCTTTGTTCAATAAGATCTTCTATTAGATGTTTTAGTCTAAAATAATTTTGTGTGTTATGACCTTTTCATAGGTGAAATTCAAAAAAGTGATCTTCTCTATAGCTACGAGGTTTGATTTGTGGCTCTTGATAGTTTGAAAAATTTGGGAGTGTGAGAAGATTGGACTGTATCAACCTCTTCAATACGTCTTCCATAGGTTCCCCTATGGAAGTGATTTTTTGTTTAGGAGAAATATTCATTCCTTATTGTCCATGTTGAGTGTTTTTAGCATTGATTGTTAGTTGATTGTTCCATGGTGATGTGTATGGTTGTTGTGTATTCATGGGATGGGTGTTTTCTTGTCTAGGAGCAGTTAAGACCACCTTTGCATCAACAACACCATCACTAGTAACATTCTTATTCTTGGCCCAATAGTGGGGCTTGTCATTAAAATTAGTGGATGGGTGGTTGTCTCTATATGCTTGTGTGTTTCCCTATGAGATTAAGGCTCTCTTGATGTTAAGATCTCTAGGTATAAGCTCATATTAAGTGGTAATGCACTTCATTTTTAAATGGAAAGATAGATCTGGATCTAGATTTGCTATGATGATTCCACTTGTTTCTCATTAGGAATGAGCCACTTGCTCTTACTAGCTCTTTGTCTCCATGATTGCAAGAAATTGGAAAATGATTCTCCTTTGGTTTGTTTGAGAGCGTACAAATATTTTAGACCAACATCCTTGTCAAGATTAAAGGAGAAGTGTTTTATGAAATTGTCTATGACTTCTTGGAAAGTTTGGATGTCTGGAAGCAATTGAGAAAACCAATCCATGGTAGGGCCTATTAAAATTTGTTGTAATAGGCACATCAAATAGGACTCACTATAGGCAGCCTCCATACACATGACGTTGAATACTTTGACATGGTCAATGAGATTTCCTCTCCCTTTGTATTTATTGAATTTGGGGATTTCAAATCTAAGAGGGAATGGTATCATTCCTATGTTTCAACCAAATGGATATGGACATAGATTATATGTATGGGGATTCTTTGTCTTTCCCATTCAGAAATCATCAATTTCTTGTGATAATACTTTGAATTGTGATGCTAGACCATCTTGCGGTCTTGGTGGAGGAACATATGTTGGGATTTTGAATGGGTTGTATATGGGATTTTGATATGATGGTGTGTTGTATGGGGTGTACGGTGAAGGTGATTGAGGTGTGGATGTATATGTTCCTAACATGTTTGGATTGATAATTTTTTGTTGAGGATTATAGTATAAACCCTACTGTTGTTGTTGTGTGAGCATTTTTTATTGTTGGGAATATTTTTGAGCTAGTAAGGATTCATATTGGGCTTGTTGTTGTTGAGCTTGTTTTTGTGCAGCTAAGACGATTTGTTGGGCTTGTTGTTGTTGTTTTCCTACTAAGGTTGCTTTTTGTTGCTGCTATTGTTGTTGCACTGCTAAGGTGGCTTGATATTTTTGTTGTTGTTGTGATACTAAGGCTTCTTTATGTTTTTTTTGTGCTACTAAGGCTTCTTGATGTTGTTTTTGTGCTACTAAGGCTTCTTGATGTCATTCTTGTGCTACTAAGGCTTCTTGATGTTGTTTTTGTTATTGTGCTACTAATGTTGGGGATAAGACATCTCAACTTAGAATGAAACATCTAAGAACAATAGTGCCTTACTAACTTTAATTTTAAAATCACATCAAAGACACAAAATACTATGCCATAAAGAGGAAAAAGGCATAGTGGATTCCCCCATTAATCCTTCTGAGAAAAGTACATGCATAGATTCAGATTATAAAATCAAACAACATGAAAGAAAAACTCATGGACACACAGATTTACATGGGGAAAACCCTTCCAGGTAAAGAAACCCACCCTCCAAAACACTCAACTCAATTGTATTAATTAGATACAAAATAGTTACTATACAATCTCAAAGCTATGCTCATCATAAGTTTACATCTTGTCCATCTAGAGAATACAAGAAACACCATTATACATAATCCTTGCACTGTTACAATGTCCTCACACAACATATAGTCTAGATTCATTTCATTTCACCAGCCCACTCGTTCAACCAACCATTTGGCCACCATAGCCTCACGGCCACTCAGGTTCACATCTTCTCAATTCTGTGTCACTCAGTGTTCATGGTTACAATTCCTTAGCATACTACTCAAACAATCTCACTACATGATTTGATCATCTTGACACTTCACTAATCGAACTCTCAGTTATATATATCAACAACCATCAGGGCATATTTAATTACCCTACTAACAAGCCTTCCATCATTCTCTAATAATGTGCACCACAATGTAGCACACATCAAGCCACCCAACATTAAATCGGGATACAAAGACATATCTACACTCCGTCAACCTCCTAAATCAGATCATTCACTTAATGCAAATATATTGCTTCCAAAGAATAAAGCTTTCGGCCAATCAAAGTTGATTTACAATAGTGATGTAAAATCAATGAATATCGTCATGCCACATGTTTTCACATTATTCATCCACCACTTTGACCATCACCCAAACACTCAATAGAACTTGAGCCCCTTCTACTACACCACCATTCGTCATCCATCATATGCTCGCGGTAAGGTGGTATACACTGCACTATCGCACCCTAGAAAGAAGACACCCATTGTACAATGATGACAACCCGCTTCCCAAACTGTCGCCGTCAATTGCACCACCGTAGCTTAAAGAACAAGCCTTTGTGGTATAGTAGTAAGCATCTATCATTGCCTTCCATGTCCACCATGCTACTGTGCTCAAGTTGAAAGACCTATGCAGTGTAGCGGTAAGCCTCTGTGTAACCGCTAGTCAATGTGAAGCCCTCCTCGATAAGGAGGTAACACCATTGCACCACTCCAAGACTGAAGGAATCCCACAGTAGGGAGGTAAGTGATTGCACTGACTGCCACAGTTTCACCATGCTATCGAGCCTTCTCTGAATGACCCTCATGGTAAGGAGGTAACTGCTTTGCCAAACCATCAAGCCTTCATTGCACAACCCTTGAACAATGAGGAGACCACCGCGGTATGGTGGTAACACCACCCAACTACAGACTGAACAACAAAGGCTCATGGTAAAGTGGTCAACTATACAACCATGCCTCTATTAACTGTTCCCCATCGTAAAGCGATAAAGGCCAAGACTGAAGAGAAAATGCCAACTCTTCAAGAGATTTCAAGCCAGAAAGTTGAGATAGATTTCCCAACAATTTCCCACTTAATGAAGACTTACTGGCTTCCTCCAAACTTGAACACAAGAACCTAACACAATGCTTTCATGCTCCAACCAAGACACCAGTCTCAAGAACACACACATTAGATCCTATAGATGAAAAAGGCACCATAGTAACAACTTCAAAGCTCTCAAACATGAACATAGTCATGAAGAAATTCTCCAAAAACAAGACAGAACATCAGCCAAAAAACTGATTACAACCATCCATCTAATCAAACCCACGTGACTGAAAATAGTACCCACAACTCATGCTATTCTATCTATTCACTCATGACTTCAAGGTACCCACATTAGTAAACTCATGCCAGCAGCATAGCCAACCCATCAACCGCAAATACAAGAATCATGTTCCAACCTGTCAAGAAGACCAAACACATACGGGTACTCCCACTGCATGGGTAATGCCAAATCTGAAAAAATCAATGACATAACAAGTCTACCAATTACATGTAGCCATGTAGTATCAAGGAACTTCCACACTGATATGCACAACCTGCAACCACCTATTGTAAGAAACATTTCTCTCAACAGTCTTCCAAAGTTCTTCCAAGTTCTCCACTTCTGACAAAAGAAAGAGGCACAAGAACCTCCATGTCATCACCCAAGTGACAACACATGACCACAAAATAGTGACCATCATGGCTCCACATAGACATCTCACATCTAAAGTCATATGAGATCGAACATATAGGAAGAAAAAACCTGACTAGAGAGAAACTATAAATCATAACATGTAGCACCCTCCTACACACACTTCTAAGTGCCAGATGTGTCAAGAATGATCTTCTTCACATCCCAAAGGAAAAGCCATAACAACAACCAACCGTTCATCATAACAAATCATGAATGTAATCCTCTCAAAGAAGATCAGACTAACCCATATAATTGTCTCCTACTTTTTTTCATCAAAAGGATGATATAACATAAAAGCTCAAGGAGATAAACTATGTTGTCCACCTTTCACTATGAATCCTCTAGAATATTAAAACAAAAATTCAAGATCCATATCTATGAAAGATAAAGCATATCACATATTTGAAAGATATAATGGGTAAATACCTCTCAAAAAAAAAAAAGCTTCACCGCTGAGCAGGCCAAAGGGAGGAAAAAGAGAAAAAAGGTCCTCAAATATATACAAGCCACCATGACTCATCCAAGAGAAATCTCTTCACTGGTCTTTGTTGAAATCGCGTCCAACCAAGGTGTAGGCTACTCGAACTTTCAGCTGAAAACAACACCTTTCTCATCTCATGAGAATCACAACCTCACCTTATTCTCCATGTACCCATGAGAACTAACAACCTATCATCTCATGGTAAACTTCAAACTAAATTTAACATGAAGTTCTCAAGCATATGAATTAAAGTATTCAAAACATAGAGAATTGCCAGACCATTGTCAAAGCTCCAAAATATGTGAAACATGAACTTATCATGACATCATTATCTAGACATCCCCCTTAGGAGATACCATGCTTCAAGTGAACTAACCATGGTCTCAAGAGCAATGCAACATGCCAAAACTCTAATGCACAAGAAAGAGTATACCATGACATAAAACAAACAAGCACTAAAATAACATCACCTATCAAGCACCACCAACACCTTAGCCAAAGTCTACGAACGTCCTCCAAGGTTTCAAAATGTTTTACATCTTCAAATAGTGTCCCTTTAAATGTGAAAGAACTCTTCTGTAGTAGCAAGATCTAAGAATCCCTCCTAGAAACATCTACAACACCAAAGAAGATCATTCACCACTAAGTGATGAATCCACAGTCGCTGCTAAAGCTCCCATTGAACCATGACACCGAGTTTTTCAAGCATCATGACTAGACATCTACTAATCTAAAATCCTCTAAGTACAATTGACAAAATTTCCATTTGACAACATTGCCAACCAACACCAAGATCTCCAAACCACGCAGACCACTCCATCACTGTCAAAAGCTTACACTAACCAGTGTACCCAAGCCTTCCATGACATCATGATGGACATGCTACAAGTCCCCATAAATTACTATTCAGGTACTCAATGCCATCCATCCTCTCATATCAAAGTAGCTACACCAGTGCACAAGTGACCATAGACAAGGTCAGCTAATAGATCTGCACCACCATAAAAGCAACCTCATGGATATTGATAATCCACTTCCGAGTTGTCCCACAAAAAACATGTAGGTAAAGAAAACCCACAACATTGCACAGCTTGTAGATCCACTCAATGAAGCCTTCAAATCTATCATCACACTAGAAACTACAAAAATGAGATCTGAAAGAGATAAACCATGTAGACAAACATGACTCAAACACTAGATAAAGCTTAGATCTGACTCGCCAATCATGTCCACAACTCAAGCACCATAGTCTAGAAAATAAGCAAGCAAACACCACAAGAATGTTGGGTGACAAATCACATACCAACAATGCCATGCAGAGAAGACATCACACCTCTTCAAAACCATGTCGAACTGCAACCATGTCATCTAGTCACACCCCAAATGGCTAGGGTCTAGATGATAGCTTAACAACAACTCCACAAAACCACAAGTTTTCCTTGACCATGCAAAACCTGTAAAACCACTGTGTTTATAAAACACGCATGGAAGTCCATATCCATTGCACATATGGATGACCCAAGAGTCTGCACATAACCAACACGGTTAACCAAAACAATGAAAATATAACATGAATATGCATAATATACTTTTTAGGAAAATCTATAGAAAAACCTTCAAATCTAGAAAACATGAAACTGAAACATGCTAGTACAAGATATAGCTAATATAGGAACTCCAAGCCCATTTCAGACCAATTCCAAAACCACACTCATGTACAAGCATATGAGAGATCTAGGCTATTTATAAGTTTCCAAACCACCCAAGATCAACTTCATAGCCTTCAGTCAATTAGGGTAACAGAGAAACCACCTTCAGTGCTAAGTCAACACAAGCACAATACTCCATGGTTGAACAACAACCCAAGAAACTCCATACCACTAGGAAGCCTGTCACATAGACACCTAGTATGAACCATGCTCTGCTATAACACAACCATAAGCATAACTCACAACCCTTGCATCATGATCATTCGCTGCCAACTAGGATCCTCAAACCACATCATCACAATATGATCAACTCCAATATTCTCTAGCATCTTTCATGTTGCGTGTTGTCTCAAAAGAGCAAGTACTTTCACTTATCAGAGGATCAATCGTTAGCCGATTCCTCCAAATTTCCTCAAGCTTTCCAGGCTAAGAAATATTCACAAGAAAAATGCACAAAACCAACATCCAGAAGAACACTCTGATACCACTTATTGGTATCATGAACAAACCTTGACCTCCCTTAACCAGCTCTGATACCACTTGTTGGGGATGAGACGTGTCAACTTAGAAAGAAACATCTAAGAATGGCAGTGCCTTAGTGACTTTAATTTTAAAATCACATCAAAGACACAAACTACTATGCCATAAAGAAGAAACAGGCATAGTGGATTCCCCCATTAATCCTTCTGAGAAAAGTACATGCATACAAATAACAGATTCAACACATGCATAGATTCAATTTACAGAATCGAAGAACATGAAAGACAAAATCATGGACACACAAATTTACGTGGGGAAAACCCTTTCAAGTAAAAATCCCTACCCTCCAAAACACTCAACTCAATTGTATTAATCAACAACAAAATAGTTACAATACAATCTCAGAGCTATGCTCTTTACAATTTTACATCTTTTCCATCTAGAGAATACAGGAAACACCAACCATCAGGGTGTATTTAATTACCCTACCGAAAATCTTTCCATCATTCTCTAATAATGTGCTTTGCAATGCAACACATATCAATCCACCCAACATTAAATCAAGATACAGAGACATATCTACACTCTGTCAACCTCCTGAATCATATCATTCATTTAATGCAAATATATCACTTTGAAAGAATAAATTTTTTGAACAATCAACGTTGATTTACAACAATGATGTAAAATCAACGAATATCATCATGCCATGTGTTGTCGCATTATTCATCCACTGCTTTGATTGTCACCCAAATAGTCAACAAAACCTGTGCCCCTTCTACCATGCCACCACTCGCCATCCATCATATGCTCATGGTAAGGCGGTATACACCACACTAGTGCACCATAGTAAGAAGACACCCATAGTACAATGGTGAAAACCCGCTTGCCAAACCGTTACCATCAACCACACCACCATGGCTTAAATAAAAAGCCTCCATGGTATAGCAGTAAGCATCTATCATTTCTTGCCATGTCCATCATGCTACTATGCTCAAGCTGAAAGACCTACGTGGTGTAGCAGTAAGCCACCGTGTAACCTCTAGTCAACACAAAGCCCGCCATGGTAAGGAGGTAACACTGTGACACCGCTCCAAGACGAAAGGAATCCTATGGTAGGGAGGTAACCAACTACACTAACCGCCATGGTTTCACCATGCCACCCTGCCTTCTTTGAGCAACCCCCATGGTAAGGAGGTAATGACTTCGCTAGACCGTCGAGCCTTCACCGTGCAACCACCGAATACTGAGGAGACCGCCACAATATGGCTATAACATCACTCAACCATGGACCAAACAATAAAGGATCATGGTAAATTGGTAAACCATGCAACCGTACCTCTATTAACTATTCCTTGTGGTATAGCGGTAAAGGCAAGGACTAAAGAGAAAATGCCAAGTCTTCAAGAGATTTCAAGCCAGAAAGTTGAGGCAGATTTCCCAATAGTTAAGTTTGCTTGTTGTTGTTGCTGCTATTGGATGAATTTTTGATAAGCCCGTTGTGTGTGCTATAAAGCTAAGGTATGTGCATGTAATGTAGGACCAGTTGGTTGTTGGGGTACTTGTGATGGATTTTAGGTGTTGATGTTTTGGATGGGTTGTGGGTTGGTGATGAGAGGTTGAGGGTTCCCTTGGTTCAACATTCCTTGCAAGATGGTGGATTGAGATGGAGGAATGTAAGTTTGAGGTCCAATTTGATTTTTCATTGTGAGAGGGACTTTGGGGAAAGATTACGATGCCATTGGATATTGCGATGGTAATGACATATTGGTGCCTTGAGTCCATTGATTTAAAAAAATTCCTTGACCGATGTCTTGAGGATTTTCTTGTTGTATTTGAGGTGGGATCAAGGTATTACCTTGGTTGATGGGATTCATAACCAAGGTGTTGTTTTGATTTGGGTTGATGATAGATCAGTTTAATGTGGATGGTGGATTGACTTGAGTAGCTTGGGTAACCACTTGTTTTGATGTGTCAATGGGGTTGCTGGAATAACTTGTCAAGGGTTGAATTTTTATGAGAGTATTAACTTGCCCTTGTTATCCTACTTGAGGAACTTGGTTCACATTTCCTTGTGTAACGTTAGGGATACTCGGGGTATTTGTGATGATGGATTAAGATGGTTGCACTCAAAATGTCGAGATTGTTGTGGTTTCATGAAATTTAAGTGGTTTACTGAAGGTTGGTGGTTAATGGAATGGTCATTTTGTGAATACCCAAAGTTGTGTTTATTCCTATACATGAAGTGATACCAAGGTTGGTTCCTGGCCATATTTCAAGACTAGATGTTAAGGGTTGAATTGGAACAAGGGATGGATTTGGCTGAATTATAGATGAAGTCAAGCCTTTTGTCAATTATTGTGCAATAGAATATGGGGAAATTGGATCCACACTTTATAAGGCTTGATGTTCCATGATTTTTTCCCTAGTAAGTCCAAATGGGTTATTCATGATGTCTTGAATCTCATATGGTCCTGATGGAGATGAGGGTTGTTGCAATGGGGTAACATGACTTCTCAAATAAAATTATTGAGGATTTGGATCACTGATGGTAGATGAGACTTTGGTTTTCTCCATGATTCTCTTATGTTGCGATCTTGTTGTAACCATAGATTGTGGGTCAATTATGGGATAGGTGTGTTGATATTTGTAATATTTGAACTCTCTAGTTTACTCAAATCTAGGTAGAAGGGATGCTCTAAGTATTTTTTGATCAATGATAATAATAGGGGATGAAAAGATGGGTGATATGGAGAACCAATAATGAACCTTTGTTCTCCACAACCAAGGTAGTGAGAAACATGCTATACGTCTAAAGTGATAATACTCCAAGAAATCAATGATTTTGGTAAAATAGGACTCAAATGATTTTGGAAATAGGACCCAACTATTTTGGACTCAATGTTTGCAATTTTTTTCTTGTCTCAATTTTCTTGTGCTTAAGGAGCCAACAATTTGAACATACATCAATGTGGGGTTCAATTGTGTCAAGTTTATCTCGCTTAAGTGAATTGATTTTATAAAAAATCTTCTTGATTATGTTTCCAAACTAAATTTTTATGTCAAAATCATCACAACTTTCACAATTTCCATTTCATGAAAATCATGAGATTAGAGTCATAATTGCCTATGTTTCCTTTGGGAAATACTGTTTATGATTAAGTCAAGATATTTAGAATTCACTAAGGATAGAAACCCTTAGGAAAGTAGAAATATTAGAGCTAAATCAAGAGACACCCATATTTAAACCAAAGTGTTTGAAATTTTGAAGATGGTGAATGTTTGTTTTTGGAACATTTTGGAACCAAACAATGTATCAAACTGACTCACAAGCATTACAAACCTAGGATAGAAATGGCTATATTTGTTGAATTCACACTTGTATTTCTCCAACTGCACTTATTTAGAGTAGATGATTAGAAGCTTGACCACATAGGCTCCCCCTTACAGTGCACTCGCTTCTCAGATCAGGCAAGCTTCAAGTTCTCGTGAATCTCCCATGACAAAATTTTCATCTGTACTAAGAAACACAAGTATGTGGGACAAATTTAGAGGTCCGACCTCTTGACATCAACAAATATTAAGGTATTTTTGGATTTCTAAACAAAGGTTTGTAATAAGGGCATCCAGTTTAGTCATGTAATGATAAAATCCTTGGGAGAGGTCTCCCAACCCTTAGAACAAGGGATTTACGCATCATCAATACGTTGGGGGAGATCTATCATAACCATTTCCCATTGATCATAACTTTCATTATAACCACAAATTTATATCGTGTTTTGGAAGAGCTTGGATTTAGCTCACTACCACCTGGGCCATTCCCTTGGGGTAAGTACTTTTTCCCACCAAGGCAGGCCCTCTAAAGGTAAACAATAGTGAGGAAGTACATTTGTAGCTCAATCTTCATTCGCATAAACAAAGAGAGAACAAACGCTATGCATTTTTCTCACACTCACATGGTTGTTCAATTTTATAACCAATGGAAATATGGAGGTAATTTTTTAAACAACCAATGTCACTAGAATTCTTATGATTCTCAATATTGTTGTGAAGCATGAGAGAAGTGCATACACATTTGAATGATAGAATTTCTAAAGAGATTTACAAGATAATGAAAGCTAAAGTTTGTTTTAAACCTCAAAGGAATGATGAGTTCTTTTTAAGCACCAATTGAAAATAAAGTTTCCTTGTTCAATTTTAATCCCAAAATAAAATGATCAGATGAGTGTTCAATTTTAACCAACTTTTGAAAATGAATTTTAAGGCCAATTGAAAGCTAGTTGGTCCTAAGATTGTATGTTTTAAAATTCAATGGAATTTTAGTTGTCCTAAAACATAAACTAGAGCATAATATGGTGGGTTATAATTTCCCCAAAAGTGTCAAAACACTATTACAATAACTAGAACTAAGAAAAACTAAAAAATTCAATTTAAAAAAAAAAAAAAAAAAAAATTTGTGTTGTAGTAAATCGTGTTTTTGGAGGCCTTCGAAGCGGAATTTGGTGTTGAAATTTGTGCCAGTCCCTGAAAAATGATTGCCAAAGCCACTTGATTTTTATGGATTGAATTAGTTTTCTTGGAGAGCTTTCCAACGATGCAAACAGATTTGAATTTCAACCCCCAAAAAGAAAGTTATGACCCCAAGAAGTTGGGGTAAATTTTTTCCTAGTTTTTTCTCAAAATTTGCAAAACCAGTTGGTCTAAAAAGAAAAACAAGAAGTCAATGACATGTTAGCATTGAGATAAATTCAAAATATTAAAGAACATGCTGCAAAAAATGATCGTAAAAATTCTTACCAGAGTTGGGCATCATTGAACACGCTAGTGTCACAATTTGAAGTTTTGGTGTCACTCTAGTGAATTTGAGCATCACTCTACAGAAAGAATAGTGAGCATGATTGCATTGCTATTTTGATGGGCCTCACTATAAACAAATGCGTCGAGGTTTGAAATTTGAAAGTGTCGGTCTGATCATTCTATACTGTACACTCTTCATGTATTCATGTATCCTCGCCGAGGTCCGGGGCCGAGCCGGGCCCCGGGTGGGGGTTTGGGGGTGGCAGCCCTCGAAAACGGGGGTTCGGGGGTGGTAGCCCTCAAGGAAAAATTTTGGCCTGCTTTTTCATGAAATTACTGAAAAAGGGAAAAATCACAAAAAGGGGAAAAACCCCGACTTTGTATAACCCTAATTTATAAAGGGTTTAGGATAGAGTTACAGTATCATAAGAAACAGGCGATTATTCATGATATTAGAATAGGGTTTTGCACTAGTTAATAATATCATTGGAGGGCTTCGGTTTGGTGGATGTATCCCACATTGGGTGAACCACATTAAATTCTTTGTGTTATTTTTCTATGTGTTTTACTTCTGGTTTATTTGATAAAATCTGCATTTAGCTTTTAGATATCTGCCATTGAAAACCTAACAAGTGGTATCAGAGCGGGTTGTTTTTTATTATCGTTTGTAGGAAAGTCTCACGGTTGAGTGGGAGTCTCACAGTTAAGTGGGAGCAATGGCAGATGAGGGTAAGATGAAGGTTGATAAGTTCAATGGGCAGAACTATCAATTATGGAAGATGCAGATGGAGGACTATCTCTATCAGAAGGATTTATGGCGGCCATTGGAAGGGAAAACCAAGAAACCCACAGCAATGATGGATGAGGACTAGGATATTTTGGACAGAAAGGCACTTGGTAGTATTCGCTTATGCCTAGCACAATCGGTGGCATTCAACATTACAACAGGAAAGACAACTCTAGAGTTGATGGAAACCCTAGCAAAGTTATATGAAAAGCCTTCCGCTTCGAATAAGGTATTTCTTATGAAGCATTTATTTAATATGAAAATGGTAGAAGGTGGATCAATTACTGATCATTTGAATGAATTTAATACGGTTACCAGTCAATTAACTTCTGTAAAAGTTAACTTTGATGAAGAAGTTAGGGCTCTTTTGATTTTGTGTTCTTTGCCTGAAAGCTAGAATAGCTTGGTAATGGCGGTTAGCAATTCTATTTCTAGTTCAAATACATTGAAATTTGATGATGTTGTTGGTGTTATTTTGAGCGAGGAAATTCGTAGGAAAAGCTCAGGTGGAACATCCACATCAGGCAGTGTTTTGAATGCAGAAAGCAGGGGCAGAACAAATGAGAGATGAAACAATTTTGGGAGTCGTGGGAAGTCACGAGGAAAATCAAGGGACAGAAAGTCCCAATCTAGAGACAAGAGGGATTGCTGGTATTGTGGTAAGCCAGGGCATGTAAAGAAAGATTGTTGGTCTTGAAAAAAATAAAGAAGGAGACAAACAGGAAGGAAATAAAGAGGCAAATGTGGTAAGTAATAAATCTAATGAGGATGCTTTGATTCTTTCTCTTGATAATGCTGATGATTCTTGGGTGTTAGATTCAAGGGCTTCATTTCATGCTACGCCCCATAGAAATTATTTTCTTGATTATGTCCAAGGGGATTTTGGGCTACTTTATTTGGGAGATAATGAACCCTGTCAGATTGTTGGAAAGGGAAGAATCAAGATCAAGTTGCAGAATGGGAATCATTGGCTACTACATGAGGTAAGGTACGTTCCAAAGCTAAAAAGAAATTTAATTTCTGGAGGGCAACTAGATGATGAAGGTTGTGTTGTTACATTTAGTGATAAAAATTGGAAGGTTACAAAAGGTGCCTTAGTAGTAGCAAAAGGTGCGAAAGTAGGCACCTTATATCTTTGTACGGGTCATACTGTTCCTTCTACTTTAGCTATTGCAGATAAAAATCAATGTTTAGGAACAGTTGCTGCAGTTTAGCAGGAAGAAAATCAGATAGTTGCTATGAATTCTGAATCAGCACTATGGCATAACAGACTTGGGCATATGAGTGCAAAATGTATGAAAGTACTTCATTCAAAGAATGTTTTACCAGGTCTAAAATGTGTTAATATGGATTTCTATGAAAGTTGTGTGTATGGAAAATAAAAAAGAGTTAGTTTTCTCAAGGATGGGAAACAAAAGAAAGATGAGAAATTGGAGCTTGTGCATACGGATGTATGGGGACTAGCTCAAGTATCTTCTCTCGGTGGCTCTCATTGTTATGTCACATTCATTGATGATGCAACTAGGAAGGTATGGATTTATTTCATTAGGCAGAAATCTGATGTATTTGAAACTTTTAAAAAATGGAGAAGCTTGGTTGAGAATGAGACAGGTAAAAAGTTGAAATGTCTCAGATCTGATAATGGTGGTGAGTATTGCAGCAAAGAGTTTGAAGATTATTGTTCCTCTAATGGTATTCGTAGGGAGAAAACGGTTCCAAGGACTCCACAGGAAAATGGAGTGGCTGAGCGCATGAATAGAACAATAATGGAGCGTGCACGGACTATGAGATTGCATGCTAGGTTGCCTTTAAACATGTGGCCAGAGGCTGTAAACACTGTTGTTTATTTAATTAATAGAGGTCCATCTAATCCTTTGGGTTTTTATATTCTAGAGGAAGCATGGATAGGTAAGAAGGTGAGTTATTCTTTTCTGAAAACCTTTGGTTGTGAAGCATTTGCACATGTAGATTCTGAAAATAGAACCAAGCTTGATGCAAAATCAAAGAAATGTATATTTGTTGGATATGGCATAGATGAATTTGGTTATAGGCTTTGGGATTTTAAAAATAAGAAAATTGTGAGAAGTAGGGATCTCATATTCAATGAGAAAATGTTGTACAAAGATCTATTGCAGCAGCATGAGAAGAAAGAACAGGCTTATGCAGTGCTGGATGATATTACAATCAACAATGTTCCAGTGGTTCCTCATGCTCCACAACAACAGCAACAAGAAATACCACAAACTCCAGTGAATGTTAGGCAATCTTCAAGGTTAAGTAGACCTCCAGAAAGATTTTCTCCCTCTTTGTACTCTATTTTATTAACTGATGCTGGTGAACCAGAATGTTATCATGAAGCTATGCAGGTGGATACCAAGGTTCAGTGGGAGCATGGAATGGAAGAAGAAATGGACTCCTTGCTGAAAAATTAGACTTGGGAATTATGCAAGTTGCCTACAGGTAAAAAGGCTTTAGCAAACAAATGGGTTTATAGGATGAAAGAGGAGGATGGAGGTAAGAAAATATTTAAATCTAGATTAGTTGTAAAGGGATTTGCACAGAAACAAGGTATTGATTTTGATGAAATATTTTCTCTAGTTGTTAAAATGACCTCTATTCGTACTGTGTTAAGTATTGTGGCTGTTGAAGATTTGCATTTAGAATAGCTTGATGTTAAAACTACCTTTCTCCATGGTGATTTGGAAGAGGAAATTTATATGGAACAACCACAAGGATTTGAGGTCAAAGGTAAGGAGAAACTAGTGTGCAGATTGAAGAAAAGCTTATATGGCTTGAAGCAAGCACCTCGACAATGGTATCTTAAATTTGATAGTTTTATGGCTGAGCAAGGTTACAATAGGTGTAATTTAGACCATTGTGTTTATTTTAAGATGCTAGGTGAAGATAGCTACATTATTTTATGTTTATATGTTGATGATATGCTTGTAGTGGGGTCTAACATGGATCACATAAAGGAGTTAAAACAACAGTTAGCAAATTCATTTGCTATGAAGGATTTGGGGGCAGCAAAACAAATCCTTGGTATGAAGATTACAAGAGATAGGAAAAATAGGAAATTGTTTTTATCTCAGGTTGATTATGTTAAAAAGGTGTTGCAGAGATTTCATATGGAGAATGCAAAAGCTGTCAGCACACCTTTGCCCAGTCATGTAAAATTGACTAAGGATATGTGTCCAAAGACACAAGAGGAGGAAGAAAAAATGTCCAAGGTACCATATGCTTCAGCTGTAGGTAGTTTAATGTATGCCATGGTATGCACGAGACCAGATATTGCACATGTTGTAGGAGTTTTTAGCCGGTATATGAGTAATCCAAGAATTGAGCATTGGAATGCAGTGAAATGGATTCTCAGGTATTTGAGAGGTACACCAGATAAACATTTATGTTTTGAGGGCTCTAATATAGATTTAAAAGGCTATGTTGACTCAGATCTGGTAGGGGATATTGATACCAGATGGAGTACCACAGGTTATGTATTTACCATTGGTGGGACAGTAGTAAGTTGGATATCTCGATTGCAAAAGGTGGTTGCTTTATCCACCACAGAGGCAGAGTATGTGGCTGCAACAAAGGCAGCAAAGGAGGTGATATGGATGCAATTTTTCATGAAAGAGTTGGGAAAACAACAGGCTGAAAATTACTTGTTCATAGATAGCCAAAGTGTTATACATCTTGCAAAGAATTCTGCCTTGCACTCTAAAACCAAACACATATAGTTGAGGTATCATTTCATTCGGTCAGTGTTGGAGGATGGACAGGTAAAGCTAGAAAAGATACATATAGATGTAAATCTAGCAGATATGTTTACTAAGGTAGTGATAAGGGAGAAGCTGAGCTCCTCTTCAGCTTTGGTTGGCCTTCACGGTTGAATTAAAGTATAAGAAAGCAGCATGGTCCAAGGTGCTTATTTCCAGTGGGAGCTATAAGTGCAGCGGTGTTGTCCAGGTTCAGTCTGCAAGTGGGAGATTGTTTAGGTGTGGAGCCTGATCAGTCTCCAAGTGGGAGATTGTTGGTACATGGCGACTGATCATTCTATACTGTACACTCTTCATGTATCCTCACCGGGGTCTGGGGCTTGGCTAGGCCCCGGGCAGGGGTTCGGGGGTGGTAGCCCCCGAGGAAATTTTTTGGCCTGCTTTTTTGCGAAATTACTGAAAAAGGGAAAAATCACAAAAAGGGAAAAAACCCCGATTTTGTATAACCCTAATTTATAAAGGGTTTAGGATAGAGTTACAGTATCATAAGAAACATGCGATTATTCACGATATTGGAATAGGGTTTTGAACTGGTTAATAATATCATTGGATGGCTGCAGTTTGGTGGATGTAGCCCACATTGGGTGAACCACGTTAAATTCTCTGTGTTATTTTTCTGTGTGTTTTACTTCTAGTTTATTTGATAAAATCTGCATTTAGCTTTTAGATATCTACCATTGAAAACCTAATAGTGAAGTTGAGCATTGTCGTTTTCGTTCCATGATACTTCAAAGTTAAATAAGTGTCGATATATTTAAATCAGTGTTAGCCAATTAAAGAGAAGTCACTGTATCAAATTACTTGGCCATTGCTATATGGTGATGCTATTGAAATCGCATCGCTATTTGTGTTTTGAGAATCATTGTAACCTACAAAACAACATGAAAATGGATTTCAAGCTAAAATATGGTTAAATGATCAGTTTTCCCGCCTTCCAACACCAAAATGTCGATGCGAGGATACCGATATGGGCCTAATTACACTTGATCCATGAAGAATAGAAGCATAATGGAGCCATAGGTACTTGAATCTCAATAAGATCAATAAATCAAAATTGAAAGTAAATATTTTATCAAAAAACCTAACATGCTAAATTTATGAAAGCTTTAAAGAAAACATCCACTCTAATCTATTGAAATTTATCTTGTTGCGGAATTGGTGTTGCGTTGATGTGGACTGATGATCCTTTCCCAATCCCATGATAGTGATCTTATTTCAGTTAGTTCCATCAAAGAGAATTGATGAAAAAATGGTGTTTGATGTGTGAAAACCTAAATTATGCTAAAAATGAACATGATGCAAGCTAAATTACCATGATTTTATGCTATAAATAATCTAATTATGCAATTGCTAAGCTAATTTAAGCTAAAATGATGCTAAAGGATCAAATCCTAATTTATTTACAACCTAAGATGAATGCATGGAAGCCATTAATGGATGCTCTAAGCTATTATGCAACTAAAATAAACTAAAAATAAGCTAAAAGTGAGTAAAATATGAGTGTGAGATGGATGATTTTCAATAGGATAAGTTTGATCTGAAAAAGATGGATCCATTTGTCTCCAAAAAGTGATCTATTTATAAGAGAGCAAATGAAAGATGAAGGGTTGAGATTGAAAATCTTAATCAAAATTTGAGGATGAAAGGAAGAGGAGGCATGGATCAAGGATTCTCATCAACGGATGAGGATTCAAGATCACATGGATCAAGGAAATGATCAAGGGTTCACATTTTCCTCAAACAAACACACTTTTGACTTGCACACATAGGTCAAAGGTGACTTGTTCAAAAGGTTGAAAGATAAATTGTAACTCAAGTTACAGGGTAACTTGCATTTCAAGCCAAGTAAATATCCCCTTTTCAAATGATGGAGGAATAATAATATTCTTTTGCAATATTCCTATGGGTGAGGAAAAAGGAATTTTACAAATTAAAACAAAGATTTAATTGTGCAAAAAGGGGATAAGGAATATTCCATGGGAAGATTCCCTTTGATTAGTGGAAAGTTAGATTAATTGTTAGTTAAACAAGATTTAATCACACATTTAGGATATTTTGGAGGAATAAAGTCATTTTCATTAAAGTAAATGATTTAATGGAAGGGGAAAGGCGAAATGTCATTTAATTAAACAACTTAGGGCTATTTAATTAAATTAGAAGACTTAGGGAATTAAATTAAATATGTTGATTTATTTAATTTAATTAGATGAAATGTTAGCATGAAAGGGGGTAAATTAACCCAATTTTATGAATTAGGTTAATAGATGAAAATGATGCAATTAATTAATTAACTAGGCTAATTTGATTAATTAAGCAAAAATAGGATGGGTTTGAGGATGAAATGATGTTAGTTAGCCAATGTGATCCATCGAAACATTTTTAGGTGTCTATTGTAAGTAATAAATGACATCTTTATACCAATCACAACACTCCATATCACAAATGTATTGATGGAGCCTCAAATTTTCATTCTTTGACTTCCATTAAATTTTTTGCCACATTACAAGTCTGTCTCTCTATTCTGGAGAAGCTTGGGGTTGGGGTTTTATTTTTTCCTTCATGAAATCCTAATGTTCCATCTTAAACCCTAGGTCAGATCTATTTCGTCGTTACCTTTTTGTGGGAGGTTTTAAAACAACTTATGTCGCATTAACTCGTCTAGGCTAGGCCCCTTTTTAATAAATTGTGTTAAATATTTCACCTAACTTTATTATTTCCTAGCTCTAGATCGGCCTATGCCCCATGTTTTAAGAACAACCTTATGCCATCATTTTTCGTTGGCCTAGGCAATGTCCCCTTTCCCCTTTTAATAATTATCTTATTTTGTAGGGAAAGTATTTTAATGACCGTCGATCTTCCTGTGGTTAATCTTGACCGTTCCCAATGATCTCATGATGACATCACCACTAGGTTTCAAATGATTGTGATATCATAGGTAGGCGCCACGTGCCTTAGCTGTCGATGCCGAAAAAGCATTAATAAAATTTTTAAAATTTGTATCAGGTTTTAATATGTTAAAATGTGGGTTTCTAAAAGAGTTGTGAGATACATGTGCTCGAGATCGACGGTGGTGTTTTAATCTTGAAGATAAAGTTGCTAGATGGTTATGTTTAATGTTGTTGACTATTGTGAGTGAACCCAATCGTCGATGGTGGGAATCAATGGTTGCTCACCATCGCATGATCCAAAGATGCAGGGTGGTTAGTGATTGTGATATCATAGGTGGACACCACATGTATCCCTTTGAAGCTACATATTGTGGTGGGCCCTTGACAGTGACATTGAGTTTTCATCAGCCTTTTTGAAGGTGGTCATTACATGATCTGACAAAAACAAAAGATCAATGACTAAAGTTAAAATTCACATCAAATGTGATTGGAGCCGTTGGCGTGGCATGAATTGGGCTTTAATGGAAGATGAGATGTCTACTGGATAAATTCAATCGATATAAAGTATTTTATTTCATTCTGTATTCACCACAAAAGCATTCAAGCATTTTTGAAGTAGTTCAGAGCCAGAGATAAAGTTTTTCAAGCAATCACAGTGCAAGGTTGGTTCTATGCAAGGCACAAAATCTTGTGTCTATTCTTGTGAAAGGTTGTGGTGTATGGGTCAGGAGGTTGTTGATTATTTTTATAGGGTTATTGGTTCATTTGAATTGTTAGAAATTGCATAAGTGTGTTGTAATTTCGCTTTCTAGGTAGCCCTAGTTTATTCAAGAATTTAAATTATAACAAATCCCTAGTTGTTTGAGATGGCACCACTGAAGTAGCACTCTAGCCATATTGACTATATGAAGGGAAATTTATATGATGACTTATTGGATCAACTCCCATTATCAACAAATGATATAAGGAAGGGTTTGATTTTAATGAATGGAAAAACCCTAGGCGAGGGACTAGTATGCAAAGACTATAATATTGCAGATGCTAGGGTTCCAATGATAGGTCTTGAAATGTTTAGACTTTGGTATGGACAAAGAAACCTACCCCACCCTTTTTCAAATGGTTGGAGATATGACATGGAAAAACTAGTAGTGTCGAAGGTGTTTCCTGACATAGAAATACTCAGAGCAGTGGCGGCAGGTTATGACCCAGTTACAAGGGTAATTAGAGATAATGATGGTGGGATTCTGTTGAGCATAAGTGCAATTGGGATCCAGCAAGTTTTTCACTTGAGTGAGCTTAGCTCATTCTTGGTCCAAATTGATTTTGAGGAGAGGAAGCAGGAATATGCAAGGTCAAAGCCTCTTTTTAGGTCAAAGTAACTTCCTCCTCACTTGGCCAGGGCAGGCAGGCAGGTAGGTTGGTATCCCTTCCCCTCTTAGATCAACACAATTGGTGTTATTTGATATGGATATCAAGGGACAGTGTGTACAAGATGCCAGGATGGAGGCTTGCAAGGCATGCTTAGATGATGATTCCTTTGTGAAGACTCTTGTATTCTTGCAACTAATTTGGAGAATGAAACTGGAGGAATACAAAGATAAGTGCAAGAGAAGGAGTTTATCAAGACCTGATAGGTCTGAGCAAGAGAATGATGATGAGGTCAAGGCCGACCTAATGGAGGAATTCAAGAACATCACTCCTGAGGAAGGTAGGATACTTGTGACTCAGGCTGGTGGCCTAATTTTTCCTGAGTGGGACATAGCCAATATTGAAGCATTCAATGTTATCCTTGAGTCCAAGCATCCTATGCAAAATAGTGAAGAAGAGGTTAAGGCAACTTTGCATGATTTTTCCTTTAGTGAGGAGTATGAAACTCTAGCCATATGGGTATTGGCACCCTAGGGAAGAAAAACTAAGGGGAGGGATAATTATCAAGAGAGCTTTTGAAACTTCAACAACAAAAGTTACAAGCCTGAAGGTAAATGTGGCCAAATTGGCCCAGAAGATAACCAAAAGAGAAGAGGCTAAAAAGAAGAGTCTGACGGAGAAGTACAACATAATAATTGGGGACTATAGTAGGATGCAACAAAGGAATGTTTACCTACAATCTAAAGTAGATAGATTGAAATATCGACAGGCGGGAGAATCCTCCAGTGCTTCTACTATTAGGGCATTACATCCTACTTTAGGATTTGTCCCCCCTACTACTCCAATTTTTTCTACTCCAAGATCCCCAATCCATACACCTACTCTTAGTCCAACACCAGGGCCAGTCGAAGAAGAAGTTGAGTATTTTGTCAATCCCACCAAGAAGCAAATGTTGAGTAAGATCACAAAATTACATGTTGCCTTAAAGGAAAGTGCGGATGGTGCTACTTCCAAACAAAATTAGGTGGTGGACACAGTTTTGAGACATTTAAATGAGAGTTGGATGTTAGATTATCATCTGTACATTCTTTGTATTCTTTATTTTTTGATGGAATTAAAAATATAAATGGGGACTGGGAAATAGTTTTGCCTCTGGCTGAGAAGTGGATCCCTAGGGCCAATGACTTAGATATTATGTTTAAGGATTGTGGATTTGATGTAGATAATAGGCCCTAGTCATTGAAGCGTGCTCAAAATTTTGTGAAATCATGGAAGGGATTCCAAGCCCTACCTGATGATTTGAGTAGAAGAATTAGGGAGCTGGTAAAGAGCTTTGATGACTAGAGTGACACATTTTTTCCAGACATCACTAATGCACAAGGAAATGTTAAAATATTGCAGTAGTGGCAGGAAAGGGCAAAGGAAGTTATTAATGCACAAATCAAATTGATTTGTGATGATTTTGATTATGACTTGTTGGTAAGTAGCATGGACAAAATAATTAATACTAGCACATTCTTAGTCTTTTGAAAGAGAGGCCAATCAAGTTGCAGTGAATTATACACCTTATAATATTAAGGTAAATGAGGTGGTGAATTTTGACTGGCCAACGGATGAAGAGTACTAGAAATGGGTGGACAAGTACTTAACTGAGGAGGAGTAAAGAGGTGTCTACTAGCAGCAACTAATAGCTCAGCAGTTATGGTTATAACTGATCATGGTTTTGTCTCCATGGAGGTTTTTGGCACAAATTTTGAGGTTTGGCCAATGCAGTGGCTATCCCCTAATGAGTGGGATCAACTAGAAGATGCTCTAGGACTTGGTGATTGTAATCATATTTTTCAAATGTCAAAGAGTGGTCCAAATGATTACTGACATGTGTATATTTCTGGCTTGATGCTTGTTTGCTCCTTCATTCTCTATAAGAAGGATTTCAAGGCCAAAAATAAGGGTTGGCATGTTAGATATTTTGAGGTCGAGTCTAGGCATAGTTGCAGAGCAAGTTGTAAAGTTTGATTGTTTCAGTGTAAATGCAATTTAGGTTTTGTGTCATTCTGTAGTCGGGTTTTGAGTTTATGAAGGTTTGATGTTTCATAATAGTACTAGCATTTGAGTTATAATGATTCATTTCAAGCTCATGTCTCTCCTTTGTATAAGCGTACATAATTTTGAATAATATAATCAAGGGTTATTGCATTTATCTCACTATTGTGGTGTGTATGACTTTGATTTTGGCTTTAATTCAAAGAAGTAATTAAAATGCTTGATTGGAGTTATAGATGGAGATGTTTATAAAAGGATTTGGTAGAAGTATTGGGTTAGGATATAAATTGATGATGTTGTAAGGAAATTGTTGTCAGAGATCTTATATGCTATGTGTTTGAAACTATCATGGAATTTTAAATGTTTGCGAACTTGACTCCCCAATGATATATGGCACTATTCTAAATCGTATATGTTTATGAGGTTCTGTGATTGTTTGTCTCTACTTAGAGCTTTCTACCAAATTGCAAATTAAATGACTATCTTAAGTTGTGAAATATTGTTGTAATCATCTCATGCTCCAAGTAGGTGGTATTAGTGATGAAAAGCCAATTCAATTAAGTATTATCCTATTTTGTTAAGCTATTAAATGGGATTATATGTTAATTGTCAATGATTGTTTATAAGTTTGGTGCAAAGATTATAAACACATTATAGGGACCACCGTCTTGGGTCTTGTAGAGCCCAAAGTGTAGGAGTTTTATTGTTAAAATCCTCATCAATTGGTCCAGGTCCTTCGAGCTACACTCGATTAGAATTGGTAATTCTATAGGTAGAATAGAAGATAAACCTGGTTATAATAAAAAAAAACCAATAGAATGGTGACTCTACTAGGGACTTAGTTTGAATATTTGTTGTCAGTGGGTCGGTTATCCATTTTGCATAGAGTTATCATAGTATTTATGTAATTTGAAGGTCGAGCTTGTGGATTTTCTTTTCTTTTATCTAATTTGTTTGTTTTCCAAAAGTTGCGAATATCTTGTGAAGGGAATTCATACATTATCAATATGAGAAAGTTCTAAAGGTCTTTAAATTCCCACCAAGTGTTCCTGAACAGTTGGTTTTCCCAAAATAATTGGGTGGTGACTCTAAATTCTCTGCACCAATGTGCATTTCATTTGAAAATAACATAGGAATTAAAATATTTTTGGACAAGCAAGGAAATATGAAGAACACTAGGTCATTAGTAATGAATGACCCAAAAAAAAAATTGGAAGGTGAACTTCCTATGATGAAGAAGAAGGACTAGATAAAGAAGAAACCAAAAACTAGCAATGCTGCTCCCGTGTCACAGAATCATGTACACCAAGGTACAATTAAATCTCTACATCTTATCCCTGAGACTTTTGAACATGTATCTAGACATTCTGAGTTAGATATCTGTGAATCTTTTGATGCATTATTTAATACACCTATTCAAGGGGATGTAGTCTGTCATAATAAAGGGCCTGTTATTGTCTAATATACCGAGAGAAGAAGTAGGAGTAGAAGTCGAAGCCATCATAGAGAATGAACCAGTGATGTGCCTCCTCCTCCCACTAAAGATGATGGAACCCCTTTATCATTTAGGCAAGAAGAAGCAAACATGATAGACTTAAGTGAAACATCAAGTTCTGACATGACTTTGCCTGACCTCGAAGATGTTTTTGGGGATATTAGTTCTTTAAGATGAGAGATCCAAAAGCAAGCTGAGCTTAGGATAAAAAAGGAAAAGGAAAAAAAACTGATGCATGTTGTTATTGAAATGGATATATTAATTAGGCAACTGGCAACCATGAAACTCCAGAACCAAAGTAGACCGGACCCAGAAGAGGAGGGTCCTATTGTACAACAAATTTTTGATAAGGAGGTGAAGTTAGTGTCTAAAGTGAGTATTGTAGGCCAAGTTGAGGTCAAATCCAAGCCTACATACCAAAAATCCTTGAACCTTGTTAAGCCACAATCAAGTAATCCAGATCCTAAACCTGTTTTGGACAAGGGAAAATAGAAGGTTGAAGGGATCAAGATAAATGAAAGGGTGGTTTCTCACCATCCCAAGAAAGATCCCCTTCCACATATGTCATCACAAATATAAACTTCCTTGGATAAGGTTGGTTGTCACCCATAAAAGGATATAAAAGTCACTTCAAATCCTAACCTGGGAATTGGAAATTCCAATAGGTGACTAAAATCTTCTCATGGTTGTTCATTTACTTGCCAAACTAGGGAATATATACTTGAAATGGAGTGGCACTGTATGTGCACTAAGAACCAATTTTAGCCACAACCTATTCAAAATAAATGCTTGAAAGGAATTCTAATTCTGATGCAAAATATGAAATAAATTCTTACTAACTTAAGCATCACTTAACTAAAGCAAGAATCACAATAACCATTACTGGGAAAGCAAACCATGAACTGGCCTTATGCTGCAGGAACTGACATAGGGATGGATTCCTTATGCTGCAGGAATAGTTTCAAGACTGAGTTTGCATCAAAACTTACTGGAATGAAATTCTAATAGATAAACAACAGAAAGAAAACAACTAACTATTGATACTTACTAAGTGGGCCCCCTTAGCAAGCATCAACTAACATAAACAAGAGTTGAATTCAAAACATCATTGGCTTTTTATTCATGAACTCGAAATCACATACATGATTATTCTACTTGTAAGAAAACTTAATACAAAGCTCTGTTTTTCATTATAACAGTAAACTCACCACACTCTATTCTATCTCTACTCTCTAGTCTAATCTCTTCTCTATCATCCCATTCACTCACACAGGAGGAACATTTATTTAAAGAGAAACAACTAACTAACTAACTAACTATCAAAGAAAGATGTGGACGTAGATGCTTCCTAATTATGAGGAGCAAATTTCCATAAATGAAAGTGTATCCATCCAACTGATTCGGAAAGAATCTAGTACTCCACTCCTCCTAGATTGATGATCATTTAGATCTCCTCCTAATGACCTGGGCAGAGTGTCTTCATAGGAACAACATGCTTGGTGCCGTGATGAAATGATCTTCACTTCAGAATCGAGGTTCGTTGCGCATTGACTTGTTCATACTATCTTCAACAACCTGCAGGACATATAGCATAAAAGGTGAAAGAAAGCATAACAACACGATACTTATCATTAATCACACACATTAAATTTATTTCATTTATCCAAAAACTACACGTATCATATCAATCAACTGGGAGGTTAAACAGGGCCATGAATATAGTCATATGCAAATATTAAGCTATAGGATTATAGGAATGCATTGTCATAGAATACTACCCATTAACATAAAAAGTTTATAACCATAGAGTTTAAAACAACCATTAGAAAGAGTAAAGGTTTTCAAAAATACATCATGATACTCAAATAATGAGCATATTTTAGGCTCATCATTTGCCCCCTACTTATGCTAATGCTAGTCCTCCAGCATTAACCTTCCTGGTTGTTTCCCTAAAATCAGTAGCAGTAGTATGGCCTTGCATTGCAGTCCCAAACTTGTAGTAAAAGCCTATGTTTTTCTGCAATCTTTCATACCTGCGAGCTTCATTAGTTTCATCAATATTTGTGGCTTGATAAGGGTACAATGGCCATAGCAGAACAGGGGGATGAAATTTCAATAGAAACCACAGTTCAAACCTTTGTTGAAGACCCATATGGATATATATTTCTGCCCTTCTAATGGTTGTTGTAAAGTTTAGGGGGCTATGAGGTTCAAACTTCCTTAGACCAACCGTTAACCTATCCCATCTTGCTTTAATCCTGATAGAGGAGAGCTTCCAAAATGAATATGGTTGACCTTTAAACTCATCATATACTTGCCTCCTGAGATCAAATATTTTTATCCTTGCTACAGGATCATAAAATCCATATGCAACTATGAGCCACATTTTTAGAACACTTCGAGGATCTGAACTTTCAGGTCTCAAGGGGATATGCTCTTTTCTTTCAGCTTCCTCATATTCTTCTAATTGCCTCCCATAGTTAATTTCATTTGCTGCCCAGGACATAAGTGACCTCAAATGAATGTCACCTATGTAAAGGAGTGGATTCCACTCTGTTTCTACAGGAATGAGCAAACCATGCATATAAAATTCACACAATGAATTCCTCAGCCAATCTGGTGCTACCTGGTATGCATCATATAATTCTTTGGCTATATGAATTTGGGGTCTAGATTCTTGGAAATCCTCATTAATTAAAACCAAAGAAACTGTTCTTTTAGGCACACGACATACACTCTTGGTGGTGGTCTGCATTCCATTATTTTGCTGGCCACCTTTATTATCTCATTCATCTTTTCCTTCATTTCTTCAATTTCCTGCTTTTTCCTTTCAATCTTTTTTTTCAATTTCTTCCTCTCTTCTTCCCACAGACTTTGTTGCATTTGAGGTTTAGCCAGATGACAAAAACTCAAGGTCTGAAGTGTCACAGGCTTCCAAGTTTTCTAAAGGTATTCTAAGTACTCAATCAATAATGTCCTTTTATAAAGAACCAACGCCCGACATGATTCAAAGGGAAATGGTGCTTCATTGAAGGTTTCAGTCTGTTCAAATTGTTCCTCTTCTTCCTACAGTGTAGACTCTTGTTGATACCTAGGAAGAGACTGAGCTTCCTTGGAAATTTTCTCAACTGCATGAACCAAGTCATCAAGACTTGGCATCCTCTTTTTGTTATTTCCATCATGCTATACCTCCCCAACCTTCACTATCTCATTTTGTAGTTCTTTAGGAATATCAGTTGAATTTTGTGGAATATTCTCGGGTATACTTTGGGAATCATCATGTCTGACTTCCTCTGATTCTTCAGAAATAACTACAATTTATGGTTGTTTAGAGGTTGAAGTGACTTTACTTTGTTTTCTTGGTGAAATCCTTGTTGGCAATGTAATAGGTGTATGAGGTTCTTTTGTAGGTTTCCTCTTTTTAGTCTATCTAGAAGATTCAAACTCGGCAGGAGAAGGAGATTGGGAAGCAGTAATGGTAACAGGAGTTGTTGCAAAAAAAACTAAGAAGAGCATTTTTGCTTTTGAATGCTAGGTCTTGATTCAGGGGTTTTCTCGGTCCTAGATGACTCTCCTTCTTTTGTTTTCCCATTTTCTTTCCTAAGGGAAGATCTTGTTTGCACCTGAGTAGAGGGCTCAGTTATGGAGATTGTAGGACTAGGTGCTACAGGAGCAGATGATTCTTGCTTAGCCTCACTACTCGTTGATTCTATTCTCATTTTTCTTTTCTTGGGCTATGTAGGGAGTGCTCTAGGAGGTTGCAGAGGTTGCAAACCCTTTTGGGCACTAAATTCATGCCATGAGAGGTGAAATGTCTCTTAGTGATCGCTCAATCAAAAGTTTAATAAGGCCATGATGGGTGAAAAAATTATCTTTTCCTTTTTGGGTTTCACACACATTGTGCTCCAAAAGATTCAACAAAATTTTTGGGAAATTCATAGCTAATTCGTGCCTCATATGACTTAAGAGCTTAAAATGGTAAGAATGTAGATAAGAGAAACATCCTTCACAAGTTAAGTACCTGATTATAAAGGATGCATATTCTGAATATGGGTAAGGTAGTGACATTCGGTTGCATCCTTGCTTCGAAACCTCCAAAGGTCCATCAGTTGGCAATGTGAATTCTACCCTGGTAGAGACGACATCCCTTCCTGAAGGAAAGTTTTCTCCAACTATAGGAAACCCTCTTACTTCAGCTATTCATTCCTCTATCACTACTACCGTTAAACCCCATACTACAGCTTCTCCTTCTGAAAGTGTTCTTAAAAACTCACCTACAACCTCTTCATTAAAGGAATTTATCCTTAGTAAGTAGTTCAACCACCCACAATTACTAAATGCCTGAACCATTT
The DNA here is from genome assembly GCA_007115665.2 of Sequoiadendron giganteum. Taxonomy (NCBI): domain Eukaryota; kingdom Viridiplantae; phylum Streptophyta; class Pinopsida; order Cupressales; family Cupressaceae; genus Sequoiadendron; species Sequoiadendron giganteum. The sequence goes on from CM021105.1 coordinate 71,670,507, forward strand.
GAGGGTCTTGTGTCAAAACTTCATGAGCGCTAGCTCATGTCTTACCAGCTGACCACCCATCTTCAATAACTATTTCCTCAAGAAAACCCTGAAACTTAACCTCTTCTGAGAATTTGAAAAACACCTTTTTCCTGCTTTGTTTCTTTCTTTTTCAGTTTGTTTTCCTTTATTTTCACCAAAAATTATATAAAAGAAAATTGCATGCAATGATTTTTAGACACTACCTAATTAAGTAGTTTACTTGCTGATAAGGAAAAAACATGTATTCACTCGCATTCATTCTTGGAAAGTACAATTAAAAATTGTTTTTATCAAACGTGGCGTTGGCAAAAGAACAAGGTTTGAAACAAACAATTCCCACCCCCTACTTAAGATTTGACATGTGTCCTCACATGTGTGAAAGGACAGGCGAAGGATGAGCAGTAATGACTGATAGACACTTGTAATAAATGAATAAATAAAATAATTGAATGATATGACAAATGAAAAGAATATCATGTACCTTGTATTAAATGCTTGTGGATGTTGGAAGATATCGCAGCACAGCCGGAAATGACTGCTTGGAGAAGAGATCATGAATGGTGGTGGTATGGTAAAATGGGTGAGATGGATAGGTGATGTAGACAAGAAAGGTGAAATGATGGATGGTGATGGATGGTGATGGAGAAAGTGGTTTTCGTCAAAAAAAACCTTTATTATGGACGTTTAACATAATTTCAAAGAGATGTTGTAGGAAGAAGGCCGAAGCCCTTTGCTACATGAAGATCACTGGTCACAGGGGAAACAAACTGCTGCATGAATTCTTCTTTTGAAGCCAGCTTATGGTACAACCGAAGACGGTGCCCATTAACCAACAGTTTGAAGCAGACAGGATCAATTGTTGCCAACTGTACCGAACCATTATCAAATACATTTTCAATTTCATACAGACCAAGCCACCTTGTTGTAAGCTTACCTTGATTCTCTTTATACCTGGAGTCGTAAAGTAGGGCCCAATCACCAATGGAGAAATGCTTTGTGCAGATATTGTGGTCATGCCATGTTTTCCTTTGTTGTTGTATTGTTTTTGTATGCTACAGGGTAGCCTTCTGCATCTCATCTAATGCATTCAACTAGAGGAGGCGTTCCTTTTGAGCTTCAGAAAGATCAATATGCAATTGAAGAGCAGTCCTCAAAGTCTTATGTTCAAACTCAATTGGCAACATGGCGTTTTTTCCATAAAGTAACTCAAAAGGGGTAAACCCTGTCATTGTTTTCCATGTTGTTCTATAAGCCCAGACTACTTTTGGAAGACGAATGCTCCAGTCTTTCTTGTGTAATTGGACTATTTTTGTAAGGATAGCCTCCAGTTCTCTGTTAGTTACCTCTGCCTGACCATTGGCTTGAGGGTGATAAGGGCTTGATTTCCTGTGCCTGATCTTATAGTTATTCATTAATGCAGTGATAAGGTTTGAAGTGAATTGAGCTCCCTGATCTATAACAATTTCTCTTGGTACTCCAAATCTAGTGAAGATTTGTTCATAAAGGAACACAACAACTTTGTTGTCTCATGCATGTGTCATTGCCTTTACTTCCACCCATTTTGTCACATAATCAGTGCAAACTAAAATGTATGACTTCCCATTGGGTGGAGGGTCAATAGGCCCAACAAAATCCATTCCCCACTTATCAAAGGGAGTAACCACCACTTGAGGATGCAGAGGCATTTCATCAGACTTCATTGGTCTCCACATTCTTTGACATCTGTCACATTTCCTTGTGTAGGCTACAACGTCATTGTATAATGTGGGCCAATAATATCCTGTATTAAGCACTTTCATTGATGTTCTTTTAGATGCAAAGTGCCCACCACATGGCTCATCATGAAAAGCATGCAGAATATCATATGTCTCATCTTCTGTGACACACCTTCACATGACTTGGTTAGGCCTTGTATAAAACAAACAATCTACAATCCATGAAAATTTTAAACTTTTCTCAATCAACAGCCTCCTGTCCTTTGGTGAGAAGTGAGTTGGTATTTTGCTAGCTACTAAGTAATTTGCAATATATGCATACCATGGAGTTCTAGCAGCAATAGAAAATAGATGTTCATCAAGAAAGCTATCATCAATTATTTCAGATGTGGTAGGTGTAGCTATTTTAAGTCTTGATAAGAAATCAGCCACCACATTTGTTTTGCCTGGCTTGTCGATAACTGTGATATCAAATTCCTACAACAATAGTAGCCACCTTGCTAATCTACCAGATATGGTAGGCTTATTCATAAGGTACCTTATTACTGCATGATCTGTATGAACAAATATTTGGTAACCAATGACATAATGCCAAAACTTGTTCAGAGCATACACAACTACTAGCAATTCTTTTTCTGTGACAGTATAGCTCAATTCTAGTCCTTGAAGATTTTTGCTGATGAAATAAATGGCATGCTCTATGGAATTCTCCTTCTATCCTAACACTACCCCTATGGCATAATCAGAGGCATCAGTGTGTATATGAAAGGGAAGACTCCACTTCAGTCCTTGAAGAATAGGTGCTTTAGTAAATAAGTCCTTAAGCTGCAGGAAAGATTTGTCGCAGGCCTCAGTCCAATGAAATTTTGAATCCTTAGTCAATAAGGCATACAATGGACTGGCTATTTTTTTGAAATCTTTGACGAACCTTCTATAATATCGAGCATGTCCTAAAAAGCTTCTAACATCCTTTTGTTTCATAGGTGGTGGCAAGGTTAGAATAATTTCTATTTTTGCAGGGTCAACCTGAATTCTAGCTGGAGAGATATGATGGCCTAAAACAATTCCCTCTTGCATCATCATTAAATACTTCTCACTATTCAAAGACAAATTATGCTCCTTACATCTTTTCAAAACTTTCTCCAAATTTGATAATGCTTCTTCATAAGTTACTCCATAAGTGGTGAAGTCATCCATGTAGATCTCCATAGAATCATGAGAAATGTCAGCAAAAATCCTAATTACTGCTCTTTGAAATGTGGCGGGAGCATTACATAGGCCAAAAGGTAGGATAGAGTAAGTAAAAGTCCCCCATGGGAAAGTAAAGGTTGTTCTATCCTCATCCTCAAGGGCAATTTTAATTTGATTATACCCACTATATCCATCTAAAAATGGGAAATACCTTTTACTAGACAATGAGTCTAATACTTGATCAACAAATGGCAGTGGAAAGTGATCCTTTTTAGTGGCAGTATTCAACTCCCTGTAATCTACACAAACTCGCCACTTCCCACCTTTTTTAGGAACAATCACTAATGGAGATACCCATTGATTGTCTGAGATAGGGTAGATGAAACCAACATCAAACAATTTTTGGAGCTCATTTTTAACTATTTCCCTAAGTGCTGGGCTTATCCTTCTTTGAGGCTGCCTAATAGGTGAACAATCTTCCTTAATGTAGATCCTATGAGTACAAAGTTGGGGATCTATTCCCTTCATATCCCCATAATCCCATGCAAAACCTTTGTGTTGATCTTGCAGCATTGTGACCAGGGAAGTTTGTTGACCTTTAGGTAGCTGACTGTTGATATTCAGATAATGGCCTGGAAACAGCCCAATTTGTTTGGTGAGATCATTCATGGAATCAACTGGCAAAGGTGGTGTCTATATTTCTTGTGGAAGAAAATGTTGATAAACTATAGGGATTTTAAATGGTAGGCTCTCAGGACTCAGTTGTTACAGGAAAGATTGATGAGGACAATTATTGGGTTCTGATGGGTTACTCATATTAGAATTTGACTACAAAATTTGGAAAAGCAAGTCATATTCACTCTGAAATTGGGAAAATGGATTAGTTTTCAGCATCATTAGCTGGGCCAATGACTTGGCATCTTCTGTTTCTTCTCCTATGTCTAGCCAAATTGGTTTAGACAAGTCTGGTTAATGCTGGGCAGGTGGGTATAAAGCCAATTTCTTTGTTGACTGACCATTAGAGATTGTCATGTCTCCTGAACGACATCCTATAAAGGCATCAGTTGTGGCTAACCATGGTCTACCTAGGATGATAGGATATCCCCCCAAAGTTGCCTTAGTGGACAATATGGTGAAATCAACAGAGTATTCCCATGATTCAAGATTGACAATTATATCTTCCACCAGGCCGTCAGGTGTTACAATGGAACTGTCAGCAAGCTGCAGGATGGTGGGTGTAGACCTAATGGTTAGGATATTCAAATACTCCATAGTATGCTTGGTCATTATATTAATGGTTGCACCTAGATCAATCAAAATATTCTTTACCATCTGACCATTAATATTGACTTGTACCACAGGACTTCCAGGGTCAGCATATTTTGGCATGACTACCTTCTCTAACATAATATCTGCCAATTTTCCAAGAACATGGATAGTTGGAGGATCCTTTTTCTTTCTTCCAGGTTTCTTCAAACAGGCCTCCTTAATGGCTTTTCCATAAATTGGGACATCTTTTATGGCTTGAAAGAGGGGAATTTGGATATGTACATTCTTTAGCTGATCCAAAATATCAAAGGTAGGCTCTTCCATGGACTTGGGTGTAGTGTCTTTTAATCTCTCAGGAAAAGGTGGTTTTACTGGATACTGTGGGGAAGTCTCCTTAGAGGAATTTTTTGATATAGGTATCTGTTCTGCAGCACCAGTCAGTTTTTCAATAGAGGGAGGATCTTGTATTTCAGCAATTACTGGTGGCTGTGGAGCAGGTTGGGTGGTCCCAGACCTGAGATGGATATCATTTATATTCAGGGCATAGGCTAGATACTGATTAGCTTCTACAAAATACATAGGTTGTTATTGCTGCTACTTATTATTAGGATTTGGTAATGGCTGAGCAAGCATAGGCGTTGGTTTTGGAGGGCCAGTATTTGCAAGAAATGCAGCAAGAGGTGGAATAAGAGTTGGAGGTTGTGGCTTCTATGGTTGTAGGAATCTGGGGGATTGGTTCTACCATTGTTGAGAGCTTCTCCACTGAGGATTTTGCTACCAGTTACCTTGGGGTGGAGCCCATTGTCCTTGTGGGTCCTACCAACCTCCTTGAGGAGGTTCCCATTGTGAATTTGGATAGCTAGGCCATTGTGGCTGAGAGGTATTCCATGATGGTGATGGGCCATATGTAGGTTGTCATTGGTTACTATAATTAGAGTAAGGATTACAAAAAGTTAGAGGGTCTTGAGGCATACCTTGTCTTTGAGCCCATGGACGCCTTTGTGCAATGTAGAATACTTGGTCATCATCACCTTCTACTGCCTTAAAGTCAGTAGGTAATTGATTAGCATCCATATTAACCACCACCTTACATCTGCAGTCACGCTTCTTTTGTCGACAATGTGGACAGAATTCAGCCAAGATTACTTTAGCTTCCTCGTGTTTCTTTCGAGCTTGCATAGTATCCAACTATGTAGCCATATTATTTATGATACCATGCTTGAAATCAGACAGCATATTTGAAATCTCCATCTGTGAAACTCCATTATTAGAAGATTTTCCTATTGTGGCCTGATGACCTCTTCGCTTTTTGACACTTGCTCAAGAGTAATTACAGCATATGCCCTCAATATCATCCCAAGGCACTTGGGTTATGTCTCCTCCTCCCATTAGATCCAAAGCATCAATACATGAATCATTGATTCCCCCCAGAAAAAGTAATTTATGAGATTCTGCATTGAGAGTATGGTCTGAATTCTTCTTCAAGGAAAATAGAAACCTTGAGACATAGTCTTCCAAGCTTTCATCCTCCTTTTGCTGAATTCGGAATATATCATCACCTTTATTACCACTCTTGCAATATTCCTTATATTTCTCAAGAAACTTGGTTTGCATGAGTTCCCAACTATCAACAACATTCCTCCCCAAACTCATGAACCATCTTAAAGCACCCTCCTTCAAAGTAGCACGAAACAACTTCAGCTTATGAGCATCTGTGGTATAATCATAACTTTGATAGAGGATGTCAAACTCAAACAAGAAAGTGTCTGGGTCCTCAGTAACTAGTCCATAGAACTTGGGAAGTAATGAAGAAGGAATATTTTTGAGGTTATCATTATCTTGCTGGGCAATAATAGGGAATTCAAAATTAGGAGGTCAATTAGGTGGATTTTGTGCCATATTTACTGGATGAAGTATCAGAGCAAATTGATTTTCCTAGGGTTCTTCATCGGCAAGGTCAAAGGGAAATTGAATGAATGGGTCTTCAGCAAATGGATTGATATCTTGGTTTCCTTCTTCCTGAAATAGATTATAAGCTGGTTCAAAATCGTTATCAGGGAAGGAAAGGTTTGGTAAGAATCTTCCTAGAGCATCTCTTCTTCTATGCATGTAGAGGACTCAATTAAAAATTGAAAGTTTTGAATATTTTAGAGTAAATACACTAAACTACTGCTAACAATGACTATGACAGGTTCTTAGCTTGACACCATCCCCGACAACGGCGCCAAAAATGGTTGTCGCCCATAAAAGGATATAAAAGTCACGGCAAATCCTAACCTGGGAATTGGACATTCCAATAGGTGACTAACATCTTCTCATGGTCGTTCATTTACTTGTTAAACTAGGGAATGTATACTTGAAATGGAGCGGCACTGTATGTGCACTAAGAACTGATTTTAGCCACAACCTATTTGAAATAAATGCTTGAAAGGAATTCTAATTCTAATGCAAGAACATGAAACAAAGTCTTACTAACTTAAGCATTACTTAACTAAAGCAGGAATCACAATAACCATAACTGGGAAAAAAAACCATGAACTGGCTTTATGCTATAGGAACAGACACAGGGATGGATTCGTTATGTTGCAGGAACAATTTTAAGATTGAGTTTGCATCAAAACTTACTAGAATGAAATTCTAACAGATAAACAATAGAAAGCAAACAACTAACTATGGATACATACTAAGTGGGCTCCCTTAGCAAGCATCAACTAACTTAAACAAGAACTAAACTCAAAATGTCATTGGCTTTGTATTCATGAACTCGAAATCACATACATGACTATTCTGCTTGTAAGAAAACGTAATACAAAGTTCTATTTTTCATTATAATAGTAAACTCACTCCACTTTGTTCTAACTCTACTCTCTAGTCTAATCTCTTCTCTATCATCCCGTTCACTCATCCAGGAGGAACATTTATTTAAAGAGAAATAGCTAACTAACTAACTATCAGACAAAGATGCGGATGTAGATGCTTCCTAATTCTGAGGAACATATTTTCATAAATGAAAGTGTATCCATCCAACTAATTCGGAAAGAATCCAGTGCTCCACTCCTCCTAGATTGACGATCATTTAGATCTCCTCCTGATGACCCAAGCAAAGCATCTTCGCAGGAACAACATGCTTGGTGCCATGATGAAATGATCTTCACTTCAGAACCGAGGTTCGCTGCACATTGACTTGTTCATACTATCTTCAACAACCTGTGAGACATATAGCATAAAAGGCAGAAGAAAGCATAACAACATGATACTTATCATTAATCACACACATTAAATTCACCTCATTTATCCATAAAGTACATGTATCATATCAGTCAACTAGGAGGTTAAGCAGGGCCATGAATATAGTCATATGGAGATATTAAGTTGCAGGATTATAGGAATGCATTGTCATAGAATACTACCCATTAACATAAAAAGTTTAAAACCACAGAGCTTAAAACAACCATTAGAAAGAGTAAAGGTTTTCAAAAATACATCATGATACACAAATAATGAGCATATTTTAGGCTCATCAAAGATTAGGAGGGAAGGGGAAGCTCTAGCAAAAGAACTAGAGAGGGCTGAAATTGAGGCTATAAATGCAGAAAAGAGAAGGAAAATAAGTTTCCTGAGAATGTCAAGTGTGGATGAAGTTGCAAAAGCTACAAATTCATCAGGTCACCAAGAGGTTGTCAAGAATAATCTTAAAACTGGTCTAGAGAACACCACAAATAACTCTAGCCCGAAGGTTCAGGCAACCAAGTTTGTAAATCTCCACCAAGATGGTCCTAAAACTGAAAATATAAGGTCTAGTGATGACTCTCAGAAAATTGATGGACTATTTCAGAGGAGACCTATACGATTGGAAAGAAATAGGCAACTATTTTTTGATGGTATTCCAGGTTACCCAAATCCCATCCCAGATGAGTTAACAGAAAAGACGAATAAGTTCACTAGGAATAATGCTTTTTCAGCTGAGGAACATTTGAAAGCCTTCATGGATATGTTGAATGATTATGAAGTAGAACATGATGATTTAGTAATGAAGTTGTTTGTTCAATCTTCAATAGAAGATGCAATGGATTGGTATAGGGGTCTACCAAATTCTAGTATTGGTTCATGGGAAGAGTTTGAAAAGTGCTTCAAAGAACAATATGGTGATAAGACTAATGCTAGTTTCATGTTAAATGAATTCAACACCATTAAGAATTTATTTAATGAGCTTGCAATAGAGTTTAACCTAAGATTTAAAAAGGAAATGTAGAAGTTGTTTCAGGTGAAGGGACTTGATGAAAATGTTTGTTTAACTACTTATTTCAATGCTTTTGATGCTAAAATGGCATATCTCCTAAGAGATAAAGACCCTCAAATGATGAGGGATGCTTTTAGAGAAGCTATTAATATTCAAATCAATAAGAAAGCTTCTAGAAAATATGGTAGGAGGGAAGAGCCTACTTTTTTGAAGAATCCTAGGGATAAAAATGAGAAAGTCTCTATTGCAGGCCCTAAGGATGATGAGAAATGGGATACGGTTCTTAGCACTTTGAAATATATAAAAGTATATTGTTGCTAAGCAAGAGAAGGGTCTTGGAAATGATAACTAGCAATATAATAAAAACCACAAACCTCCTAGACTACAAAATTATCCCTACAATACAAATTGGAAGGATGGAAAACTAATACTACTAGCTCAGAAGCCTAAAACTGATCAGCAAACACCAGATCCTTTGCAGAAGAATTATGTAAATCTGGTACAATATAGACCATGGTGTGAGGTGTGTGTGCGTCCACATGATTAGAATTATTGTGGCATTGCCCAACTTCTTGAAGCTGAAAAAATAAAAGAAGAAGATACTCATGAGAAGACCCCTGATTTTGAGAAAAATGATGTTGATTGTTGTATGGCCCGATCATATATTGATGAAGCTGTGTTCTTCTGATGAGGAATGGCAAGAGGTTGATATGAATAATCAGTGGCAGAGAAGTGAAATCTATCATCAACAAGTTTCTTCTGATGAGGAAGGTGCGTTTGACAATCATCCCTGCAATATGGAGTAGGCTGAAGATGCAGTGTCTCTAAGGAGACCATCAGAATATGAGATTGCCCGATTGACTGAAGAGATGGCTGCTCAGATGAGAAGTACATTACAACTAAGAAATAGAACTATGGGTGCTGAGCAGGGCAAGCCTCCTGGCCTTTTCATTAAGGAATAGAAAGATGAAAACAAGGGTGTTAAAGAAGATAGCAAAAATAATGCTGCCAAAATCAAGGAGGTCAAGAATGACAAGATATGGGTGAAAAGGACTAAGATCCAAAATCCTGGTGAAGATTTTATTCCTTTGTTGGTAAAGACCAAAGTGATTACCAAGTCTGTTGAATCCGATCCAGAAGAAAAGAAAAAGAAGCTTGAAGGAAAATAGAAATTGGAGAAAAAAGAAACTAATGAAGGTATGATTCCTAACCTACCTAAGTACACACCCTTAGACATATTTCAAGTATTGTGCCAAGTTAAAGCTACTGAATCTTGGCTGGAGATGATGAGAATAGATGAGGATAAAGAAAAAACAATACTCTTGATTACTAGAATTCCTAGTAGTAAAATTGAACAAGGAGATTGTAAAGAAGCCAAGGATAAGGAAGAAAGAAAAGAGAAAGAAGAGGATGGAATTTTGACAAAAATTCCCCCTATGTATCTAGGGAATTCTATCAACATGTGCCTTGAGAACATAACTCCCTTTTTCTTGAATGTTGATATAAATGGGAAGACTCTGAGAAATTGTATGATAGACTCAGGGGCATCAAATAATGTTATGCCAGTCAAGATTATGGAAGCAATGGGCTTAATAGTAGATACTACTCATGGTAAATGCTATGCATTAGATTCAAGAGAAGTGCTAGTTATTGGGACTCTAAAAGAATTGCCTTATAAATTGACCCAATACCTTGATAAGGTTTTGGCTATGACTGTTCTAGTTGTAGACATCCCTCCTGATTTTGGGATGCTCTTGTCTAGGAAATGGAGTGCATCAATGGGAGGTAACATGCAATGTGATTTTCCATTCACTACTTCTTACATTGATGGAAAGGATGTCAGGATTGGAAGAGAGTCCAAGGTGCCTCATAAGATTGAGCATGATCCGATTGAGAATCTGACATGTTTTACTGACTGTAGCATAAATGAGTTTAGGGCTGAGGAATCCCCTACTGATTGTGATAAACCTATTGCACCAATTGATACCGAAGTGGAACATATGCCTGAATCTAATGATTTGTGGACTATGTATTTTGATGGTGTAAGTTCAAAGGAAGGATCTAGTGCAGATGTGTTGCTAAGGTCTCTGAGTGGAAAGACATTCATATTCTCTTTCACTTTGTTATTTGAGTGCACCAACAATGTGGCCGAGTATGAAGCCTTGTTATTGGGGCTTAGATTGGCTCAAAAACATGGGATCAAGAAGCTCAAGGTAATTGGAGATTTTGAGCTTGTTATTTCCCAAGTCAGGTCCATATATGTGTCAAAGAATAAAAGGTTGAAACAATATAGAAATGTTTTCTAGGATGAATTAGAGAACTTTGATGCTTTTGGTATAAATTGGATGGAGAGAGGCCACAATAAGGTGGCATATTTGCTAGAAAATATTGCATTAAGACCAAATGACATGACTTATGCTGGGATTTCAAAGGTTGAAGGGAAAACCAGACCATCTATTCTTGATAATATCAAGAACTAGCAGGTTTTTGATAGTGATGATGATATATTGAGATTCTTAAGTTGTGTGGATGAGTATGAAAGTCAAGAAATTGATTTTGGAGCTTTTGTTCAAAAAATTGATGGTAAAGATACCATGTTTGGGAATGAATTTATTCAGTTAAGGACTAACACAATTCCTAAAGGTTTAGTTGTTCTTGAAAGAGTGTTTGAAAACTAGGATATAGTGAAGAATAATTGTGTTTCTTCCCATCCTGATGACCTAGAGGAAATACATATTGGAACAGATGCATCACCAAAAAAGGTGTATATTGGAAGGAAATTATCACCAAAGGTGAGAAATATGTTGATTGATCTGTTAAGAAAATTTAGACATGTGTTTGCTTGGTCTTATGATGATCTTAAGGCTTATAGGCATGATTTTTTTCAACATGAAATTCCTTTAGGTAGTCATGCTAAGCCTTTTAGGCAAAAGCAAAGACCTATTAATCCTAACTTAGCCCCAAAAATACAAGAAGAACTAATTAATTTTAGAGATGCAAGGATCATCAAACCAATTAGACACTCATCTTGGGTCTCAAATTTGGTGCCTGTGAGAAATATAAATGGAGACATCCGGTTATGTGTGGATTTCAAAAATTTGAATGTGTCTTCATTAAAAGATAATTACCCATTACCAAATGTGGAAGCCATGTTGCAGAGGGTGACAAGCTTTGAGTTAACGTCTATGATAGATGGGTTTTCTAGCTATAACCAAGTCATGGTTAAGGAGTCTGAACAATTTAAGACAACTTTCACTACACCCTGGGGAACTTATGTATATGTGAGAATGCCTTTTGGTTTAACAAATGCAAGGGCTACTTTCGAGAGAGCCATGGATGTGGAATTCTCATATTTTATTAACTTATTTTTGGTGATTTATCAAGATGATTTAACAACATATTCCAACAAAGAAGATGACCACTGTGAAAATTTAGAGAAAGTGTTATGTAGAGCATTGGAATATGGCATTTCCTTAAATCCAAAGAAGTGTGCTTTTGGAGTAAAGGAAAGGAAGTTGTTGGGACATATTGTTTCTAGGGATGGGGTCAAGATTGATTGAGAGAGTGTAATTGCAATAGATAGGGTCCCAAAACCCCTTAATGTCAAAGGAATACAATCTTTCTTTGGACAGATAAATTTCTTAAGGGGGTTCATTACAAATTTTGCTAAGATAGTTCACCCTATTTATAAGATGCTTAAGAAAGGGGCCAAGGTTGAATGGGAAGAATAGTTAGTACATGCTTTCCATGCCATTAAGAAAGCATTGAAGGAAGCTCCTATCTTAGGAACCCCTGATTTTTTGAAACCCTTGCAAATTTTCTCATTTGCTTCATTCCACACAATTTTAGCTATGTTATTACAAAAGAATGCTGAGGGTTTTGAAAAGCCTATTGCCTTTCCCAGCAAGTCCTTGCAGGCTACAGAACTTAAATATGACATAAATGAAAAATAGGCATATGCACTAGTAAAAGTAGTAAAATCTTTCAGGACATATCTGATGGGAGCTATCGTGATTGCCTATGTACCCAATGCTACTGTGAAGGACATTTTTACACAATAGGAAGTGTCAGGAAGAAGATGTAGATGGATCGATAGGATCCAAGAATTCAACATTGAAATCTAGATTACCAAGCTGGTAAGAGGACTAGGATTGGCCAAAATTATGGCCCAAAGTAATCTGGAAGCAAATCAAATAAATTTGCTTGAAGAGGAGGACAAATCACACATATGTGACATAGAACATTCTGATTGGTACAAAGGTGTGATCTATTACTTGCAAAAGATGAAATGTCTTGATGATTTGAATGAAAATGAAAAGAGGACATTGAAGTTACATGCTATCAAGTATGTCATCATAACAGGAGAGCTCTAGTGGAGAAATGGATAAGGTGTTATGTTAAAATGTGGACCAAAATCAAGCAAAAAAACTCTTGAATGACATGCATAGTGGAGTTTGTGGAGGGAATTATATGGCCAAAACTACTGCACACAAAGTAATGAGGGCTGGGTTTTGGTGGCCTACTATTTTTAACAATGAACACCAATTAGTGAAGACATGTGATGCTTTTCAGCATTTCTTTGGTAAGTTTAAATTCTCTGGTAACTTACCTTTAAAACCAGTTGCAGGACAATCTCTATTTCAACAATGGGGTATTGATTTTGTAGGAGAGATAGCATGTAAATCAAGTGGGGGCCACTCATGGATATTGGTGGCCACTGATTACTTTACCAACTTGTCGGACGCGATTCCAACAAAGATAGAAACTAGTAAGGTGGTAATTGACTTCTTAATGAATAATATAGTGACAAGATTTGGATGTCTAGAGAAGATTGTCTTAGACAATGCAATGTGTTTCAGGTTTGAAGAATATATGGAGTTTTGTGAGAAGCATGGCATCCAAGTCTCTTACTCATCACCTTACCATCCACAAGGAAATGGACAAGAAGAATCAAGCAATAAAAGATTGATGAATATTATCAAGAGAATCCTAGATCAAAATAAAAAGGCATGGGATTCTAAATTGAAATCAGTAGTCTGGGCAGATAGGGTAACTGTGAAGAAGGGAATAGGTTGTGCCACATTTGATTTAGTCTATGGGATAAATGCAAGGTTTCCCCAAAATAACTTGATGGAAATGTATAAATTCTTTGAGATGTATGATAATGAAATCGGCGATGAAATGTAGTTGAGAGTGGAAGCTCTCATAGAATTAGATGAGACTAGGAGGGAAGCTCAGATTAAAAATGCCAAATTATAGTTGTAGGTGAATAATTTTTATGACAAGAAGACAACTGCAAGGAGTTTCCAAAATGGAAATATGGTTTTGATGTGGAATTCCAGGTTGGAAGACAAAGGAAAACATGGTAAATTTGATGCAATTTTGTTAGGTCCATTCCTGATAAATGATAAGTGGGGAGACAATTCAGATTTCCTCCAGGAAATGACTGGTGATATTCTTGAATTGCTAGTTCATGGAAAATTCTTGAAGTTATACTTCAGCTAAAGTATTTTTTTCCATGAATAGTAGTTTAGGTTTGTATATATCTTAGTTGTAGGTTTCCTTTTGGTTGGATTGTCTTGTCCGGATAATCCTCTATTTTGGTTGTCTCTATAACTGGTTTGCTCTACCTGAGATTTTGTTATTCTCACTTCATTCTAGTGGAATGAACGTCCCCAATTGGAGCCGATGATGGAGCCTCAAATTTTCATTCTTTGAGTTCCATTAAATTTTTTGCCACAATACTAGTCTATCTTGCTATTGTAGAGAGGCCTAGGGTTGGGATTTTATTTTTTCCTTCATGAAATCCTAATGTTCCATCTTAAACCCTAGGTCAAATCTATTTCGTCGTTACCTTTTTGAGTGAGCTTTTAAAAAAAATTATGCCCCATTGACTCGTCTACGTCGGGCCCCTTTTCAATAATTTGTGTTAAATATTTCACTTGAATTTATTATTTCCTAAGTCTAGGTCAGCCCATGCCCCATGTTTTAAGAACAACCTTATGCCATCGTTTGTTGTTGGCCTAGGTGATGTCCCCTTTCCCCTTTTAATAATTATCTTATTTTGTAGGGAAATTATTTTAATGACCATTAGTCTTCCTGCGGTTGATCTTGACCATTCCCCGCAATCTTATGATGACATCACCATTAGGTTTCAACTGATTGCTATATCATGGGCAGGCGCCATGTGCCTCAACTGCCGATCCCGAAAAAGGATTAATAAAATGTTTAATATTTTTATTGGGTTTTAATACATTAAAAAGAGGGTTACTAAAAGAGTTGTGAGATGCACATGCTCGACATCAACGATGGTGTTTTAATCTTGATGATAAAGTTGCTTGATAGTTATGTTTAATGCGGCTGACTGTTGTGAGTGAACCCGATCATCGATTGTGGGAATCAATGGTTGCTCACCATCGCGTGATCCAAAGATGTAGGGTGTTTAGTGATTGTGATATCACGGGTGGATGCCACATGTATCCCTTTGAAGCTATGTATTGGGGTGGGCCCTCGATGATGACATTGAGTTTTCATCAGCCTTTTTGAAGGTGGTCGTTCCATGATCTGACAAAAATAAAAGATCAACGACTAAAGTTCAAATTCGCATCAAATGCAATTGGAGCCATTGGCGCAACATGCAAATGGGCTTTAATGGTGGATGAGACGTCTACTGGCTAAATTCAATCGACATAAAGTATTTTATTTCATTCTATCTTCACCACAAAAGCATTCAAGCATTTTTGAAGTAATTTAGAGCTAGATATAAAGTTTTTCAGGCAATCACAATGAAATGTTGGTTCTTTGCAAGGCGCGAAATCTCATGAGTTATTTTTTGTATCACTATTTTAATTTGACTTTAATTCTTGTGAAAGGTTGTGGTGTATGTGTTAGGAGGTTGTTGATTATTTTTATAGGGTTACTGGTTCGTTTGAATTGTTAGAAATTGCATAAGTGTGTTGTAATTTCGCTTTTTGGGTAGCCCTAGTTTATTCAAGAATTTAAATTATAAGAAAGCCCTAGTTGTTTGAGATGGCACCACCAAAGCAGCACTCTGGCCATATTGACTACATGCAGAGAAATTTATATGATGAATTTCTGGATCAACTCCCATTATCAACAAATGACAAAAGGAGGGGTTTGATATTAATGAATGGAAAAACCCTAGGTGAGGGACTAGTATGCAAAGACTATACTATTACAGATGCTAGGGTTCCAATGATAGGTCTTGAAATGTTTAGAATTTTGGATGGAAAAAGAAACCTACCCCACCCCTTTTCATATGGCTGGAGATACAACATGGGGAAACTAGTAGTGCTGAATGTGTTTCCTGACATGGACCTACTCAGAGCAGTGGCAGTAGGTTATGACCCAGTTACAAGGGTAATTAGAGATAATGATGGTGGGATTCTGCTGAACATAAGTGCAATTGAGATCCAATAGGTTTTTGACTTGAGTGAGCTTAGCTCATTCTTGGTCCAAATTGATTTTGAGGAGATGAAGCAGGAATATGTGAGATCAAAGCCTCTTTTCAAGTCAAAGTTACTTCCTCCTCACCTGGCCAGGGCAGGAAGGTAGGCAGGTTGGTATCCCTTCCCCTCCTAGATTAACACAACTAGTGTTATCTGTATGGATATCAAGGGGTAGTGTGTACAAGATGCCAGGATGGAGGCCTACAAGGCATTCTTAGATGATGATTCCTTTGTGAAGACTCATATATTCCTGCAACTAATTTGGAGAATGAAACTGGAGGAATATCAGGATAATTGCAAGAGAAGGAGAGAATCATGACCTGAAAGGTCTGAGTAGGAGAATGATGATGAGTTCAAGGCCGAACTAATGAAGGAATTCAAGAACATCACTCTTGAGGAAGGTAGGAGACTTATGACTCAAGATGGTGTCCTATTTTTTCCTGATTGGGACATAGCCGATGCTGTAGCATTCAATGCTATCCTACAATCCAAGCATCCTATGCAAAATAGTGAAGAAGAGGTTAAGGAAGCTTTGCATGATTTTGCCTTCAGCGAGGAGTATGAAACTCTAGCCATATGTGCATTGGCACCCCAGGGAATAAAACCTAATGTAGCTGATATTAGTCCAAACCTAAGGGGAGGGCTAATTATCAAGAGAGCTTATGAAACTTCAACAACAGAAGCTACAAGAGTGATGATAAATGTGGCCAAATTGGCCCAGAAGATAGCCGAAAGAGAAGAGGCTAAAAAGAAGAGTCTGATGGAGAAGTACAACATAATAATTGTGGAGTATAGTAGGATGTAGCAAAGGAATGTTGAGCTACAATTTGAAGTAGATAGATTAAAATATGGACAGGTAGGAGAATCCTCCATTGCTCCTGCTATAAGGGCATAACCTCCTACTTCAAGATCCATCGCCCCTACTACTCCAATTATTTCTACTCCAAGATCCTCCATCTAGACACTTGTTCTCAGTCCTACACCAGGGCCAGTCGAAGAAGAAGTTGAGTATTCTGTCAATCCCACCAAGAAGAAAATGTTGAATATGATCACAAAATTATAGGCTTCCATAAAGGCAAGTGAGGATGGTGCTAGTTCCAAACAAAATGAGGTGGTGGACACATTTTTGAGGCATTTAAATGAGAGGGTGGATGGTAGACTACCAGTTGTACATTCTTTGTATTCTTTATTTTTGGATGGAATAATAAATATAAATAGGGATCAGGAAATAGTTTTTCCTCTAGCTGAGAATTGGATCCCTAGGGCCAATGACTTAGATATTATGTTTAAGGTTTCTAGGTTTGATGTATACAATAGGCCCCAGTCATTGAAGCCTACTCAAAATTTTGTGAAATCATTGAAGGGATTCTAGGCCCTACTTGATGATTTGAGTAGAAGAATTAGGGACCTGGTAAAGAGCTTTGATGACTAGAGTGACACATTTTTTCTAGACATCACTGATGCACATGGAAATGTTAAAACATTGCGGTAGTGGCAGGAAAGGGCAGAAGAAGTTATTAATGCACAAATCAAACTGATTTGTGATGTTTTTGATTATGACTTGTTGGTAAGTAGCGTGGACAAAATAATTAATACTAGCACATTCTTAGAGTCTTTTGAAAGAGAGACCAATCAAGTTGCAGTGAAGTATACACCTTATAATATTACGTTAAATGAGGTGGTGAATTTTAACTGGCCAATGGATGAAGAGTATCAGAATTGGGTGGACAAGTACTTAACCAAGGAGGAGTAAAGCGGTGTCTACTACTAGCAATTAACAGCTCGGCGGTTATGGTTATAAATGATTATGGTTTTGTCTCCATGGTGGTTTTTGGCGCAGGTTTTGAGATTTGGCCAATGTAGTGGCTATCCCCTAATGAGTAGGATCAACAAGAAGATGCTTTAGGACTTGGCGATTGTAATCATATTTTTTAAATGTCATAGAGCAGTCCAATTGACCGGTGACATGTGTATATATTTGGCCTGATGCTTGTTTTCTCCTTCATTCTCTATAAGAAATATTTCAAGGCTAGAAATAAGGGTTGCCAAGTTAGATATTTTGAGGTTGAGTCTAGGCATAGTTGGAGAGAAAGTTGTAAATCCTAATTGTTTAAGTGTAAATGCAATTTAGGTTTTGTGTGATTTTGTAGTTGGGTTTTGAGTTTATGAAGGTTTGATATTTCATAACAGTACTAGCATTTGAGATATAATGCTTCATTTCAAACTCATGTCTCTCCTTTGTATAAGTGTATCATAATTTTGAATAATATAATCAAGGGTTATTGCGTTCATCTCACTATTGTGGTGTGTATGACTTCCATTTTGGCTTTAATTCAAAGAATTAATTAAAATGCTTGATTGGAGTTATAGATGGAGATATTTATAAAAGGATTTGGTAAGAAGTATTGGGTTAGGATATAATTGATGATGTTGTAAGGCAATTGTTGTTAGAGATCTTATATGCTATGCATTTGAAACTATCATGGAATTTTAAATGTTTGTGAACTTGACTCCCCAATGGTATATGGCACTGGTCTAAATTGTATATGTTTCTGAGGTACTATGTTTGTTTGTCTCTGCTTAGATCTTGCTACCAAATTAAAAATTAAATGACTATCTTAAGTTGTGAAATATTATTGTAATCATCTCATGCTCCAAGTAGCTGGTATTACTGATGAAAAGCCTATTCAATTCAGTATTATCCTATTTTGTTGAGCTATTAAATGGGATTATCTATTAATTGTTAATTATTTTTTATAAGTTTGGTGAAGAGATTATTAACACCTTATAGGTTCCACCCTCCTGGGTCTTGCAGAGCCCAAAGTGTAGGAGGTTTATTGTTAAAATCCTCGTCAGTTGGTCCAAGTCCTTTGAGCTGCCCTTGATTAGAATTGGTAATTTTATAGGTAGAATATAAGATAAAATTGGTTACAGTAAAAACAACCAACATGTATGATCATCTAGAATCATCTTCGAGATTTATCTTATTGGAATCCAGGTTTGTGCTTCATCCATTAACTTAGCCAATCCATAACTTCTCACTAATTTGGCTATCTTGATGTCAATATTAAATTCCTGAATTTTTTTTATCCACCTGCATCTTCTACCTATGACTTCCTGTTGGGTAAAGATATCATTTACAACTACAATTGGGACATAAGAAATGACTATGGCTCTAACTAGATAAGTCTTGAAGTTCTTCACAGCCTTAATAGATGCATATGCTTACTTCTCCATTAAATCATATTTTAACTTTGTAGTTTGAAGTGATTTACTAAAGAAAGCAATCAGTTGTAAAAAACCTTCGTCATTGTTTTTGTAGCAAAACAGCAACAATAGTATGAAAGGAAACAAATGAAAATATTTGTAATGGCCTAGAAAAGCTAGGGTTCCTTACAAATGGGGCCTCCTTGATATCTTTTCTTATTCTCTTGAATGCCTGACTAGGCTTCTCACTGAAAACCACCTTTTCTCCCTTCTTCAACATCTCTGAGATAGCTCTTGTAATATCTGTAAAGAAGTTGATCTGACAAAAGAATGATTGAATTCCTTTTACATTCTTTGGTTGGGTAATATTGTAAATGGTAGCTATCCTCTCAGGGTCAATCCTCACTCCATCCTTGGATACAAGGTACCCCAACAACTTTCCTTTAGCAACTCCAAAGGTACACTTTTTTGGGTTGAATGATATTCCATATTCTAGTGCCCTGAAAAATATCTTCTCCAAGTGTATGCAATGATCTTCCTCTTTCTTGGAGTAAGTTTTCTAATCATCTTGGTAAATCAGTATGAACAGGTTAATAACATTAGAAATGGATACATCCATAGCCCTTTAGAAAGTGGCACCTACATTAGTTAAATTGAATGGAATCCTAACATACACATCATTGCCCCATGGAGTTGTGAATGCAGTCTTATACTACTTAGACTCCTTCACTTTCACTTGGTTATATAAAAAAAAATCCATCATTGATAATAGCTTGCAGCCAGTTACCTTCTACAACATAGCTTCCATGTTTGGTAGTGGATAGTTATCCTTCAATTATGATATATTTAGGTTTTAGAAGTCCACACACAATCTTATATCACCATTTTCCTTTCTAAGTGGCACTAAATTAGACACCCATGAAGAATGCCTAATAGGCTTCATGATACCAGCATCCCTTAGGTTAACGAATTCCTCCTACATTTTCAAAGCTAAGGTTGGATTGATGGGTCTTTGCTTCTAACTCAAAGGCTTGGAATTCTCTTTTAGAGGAATCTCATGTTCGAAATATTCCTCTTTGTATGCTTTTAGGTTATCATATGACCAAGCCATGACATTTCTGTATTTTCCTAATAAGGCAATCAACATTGCCTTGATCTTAGGTTTCATCTTCTTTCCCACATATACCTTCTTAGGGCCATTTTTCAGTCCCCAAATTCACTTCTTCTAGATCCTTTGGATGGGTGGTAGTTGATTTTTTGGAGATTGTCTATATGTGGTTGTCATTGATGTCAACACTATTGGCATTAATATCTTTAAGGAGGTATATGTCGAGGATATTATGAAAATTGTAATAAAATAAGTTGTAGGTTGTTGGTGATGCAGTGAAGTTTAGTATGGTGAAAAGTTGTAGATTAAAGGGTTTGTTTTTTAGCATATCTAGTTTATCTAGTAAAATTTTCAGAGGTTCGCAAGAATATTTTATCAAGTTATGAGTATTTGTGTTCCGACATTTGTTTTGTTGATGTTGCTCGTGTTGCTAAAAGAAGATGATGTGATTCTGGTAATCTGAGTTGTTGTGAATGCTTATGTGGTGTTTCATGATGCTTGTGGATGTTTCTAAATCATACTATGTTTGTGTTGTTGGTTTGCATCGATCATTGTGCTCGTGATTGGTGATTTTCTTCTCGAAGTTCATGTTTTAAAGTTCATGGTTGACAAGGTGATTGTAGTGTGTTGTGGATCTTCGGGGAAATTTTTTAAAGGTTTTTTGTGTTCATGACATGTTTTTTTGGGTCCCTACTATGTTATGGCCAACATATTTTGATTCACATTGATAATTGCTTATTAATTTGGGCTTATAGTTTGTACACATTTAATATTTTTTTAGGCCAAGATGTAGTTGTTGTTATCCTTATATGTTGATATATATAGCCAATTGTTTATATCATTTGAGTAGTGAGGTATGTGCAGGATCATGATGGGCCAAAAAGTGGTGATATGATGATCCATGTGGCTGATGACCTTTTTTATACCCAAAATTGATGAAGGGAAAAGGGTTTTTAAAGGATATTCTCAACTTTCCACCAATATAAATTATGTTTTACTTTGAATTTAATAAATAATTATTATTCATTATTTTTTGAATTATGACAAAAGTCTTGATTAATAGGCTGATTGAAAAACATTTATATCCTTCAAACGGTATGACATTTTTTGAATCTAAAACATGTGTCACATTCTATGCTTCGTATATTATAGGATTAAAAAAAGAAAAATTTAATTTCATGAAGTTTTGACCAAGTTAAGGTGGTCAAACATATGATTTTTTATATTTTTTAAAAGTTGTAATAAAATATTCATAATTAATTATTTACTTAGAAAAAAATTCCAAAAAAATATACATCACATCATGACGTGAGTCCTCTACTTATATCTAAAATATTATAAAAAAATATTATCATTTTATCATGGTTTGGGTGGTCAGACAGACACCTACTTCTTATTTTTTCCTTGAAATTTAAGCACTACTGCATTGAAATTTCAAATTTTCACCAAATAGATTTTTTTTTTTTTTAAATAAACATAGTAGTTTAGAAACTATATTCAATTTTCTACAGATTCTATTCTTACATATTTTTGAAATAATATAGATAACTTATTAAAAAATTTATATCAAGTTGACTAACTCTAATTTTTTGAATTTTCATTACCACTTAAGGGCCGATTTTTTCCATGATGATATTGCACATACCTATTGCAAGAAGTGAAATATGCGAGTGCTATGTGTGAATAAAGTTCAAATATTTTGACAGAAGAAGTAGAGTGTGAAGAAGAGTGAG
Source organism: Sequoiadendron giganteum (assembly GCA_007115665.2). NCBI lineage: Eukaryota > Viridiplantae > Streptophyta > Pinopsida > Cupressales > Cupressaceae > Sequoiadendron > Sequoiadendron giganteum. The sequence goes on from CM021105.1 coordinate 71,692,460, forward strand.
TAGAAGAAAGAGTGTTCATGTGCTGAACTAGAACTATAACCAGGCATTAGCAAATGGTATTTTCTTAGTTCAAAATATTTAGAGGGATTTAATCTGAATGTGATTGTAAGACAGTGTGTCTTCCTTTGGGTAGTAAGCCTTTTTATATTTGAACAGTGAGCTCTAGGAAGTGTGCCTGAATGCAAGTGCATTCCCCATTTTCTATACTTTTACGTTGTTTTTCCCCTAACATGGTTTCCACACAAAAATCCTTGGTGTTATGTGTGTTTCTGATGTGTTGATGTATTTTTCTTTCATGTTTATTTATCAGATCATAGAAATTTTTTAATAAGCATAATTTATGTGGCAACTGATTCACCCACCCTCTTAGTTGTTTTCCCTTGTGTTGCCAACAATTATTATTAGAGCAAGTTCCTCTAGAGAAGCTTGACCACTTGAGGTGATCTAGGATGGCAACATATAAGAAGGATAGTCTGAGATTTGATGACAAAAATAATTCTCTGTGGAAGACTCAATTCGAGTGTCATCTGAGATGCATTGGTGAACCCTACTAGACAATTACAAAGAATAGATATGTCATACCTCATAATGGTCCTTCTACTGCAGATGAGATTAAGGAAGTTGAGTACAATATCATGGCTAAGGAAGCATTGTTAAGTGCTCTAACTAATTTCAAAATGACAAATGTAATGGAGCTAAAGATTGCTTATGAGATCTAGAAAAAGTTTAAAACTTTGTATGAAGGTGATATGCATGTGAAGATTGCTAAGCTGCAGAGCCTAAAAGGGAAAGATGAAGCATTGAGAATGGGTGAAGATGAGACCATTACTTATTTTATGCAGAGAGTGAATGAACTTGTGTGTAGTAATAGATGTGCGGGAGGAACATTGGAAGAATCAATGATTATTGCTAAAGTACTCAGATCCCTGCTTGCTACATACAAACACAAAGCTGCTGCTATTGAGGAGATCTGAACTCTAAAAAATGTAATAAGAGACTTGTTTATTGGTAAGCTTGGTATTTTTGAGTTAAGTGAGTTTTGTGAATCTCTTCCTAAGATATAATCTGCATTCAAATCTACTCTCTTTGGGAAAGATAAGTAGAGATATGATCTGGGAGAAAGTTCTTCTAGAAAAATGTCCAAGTATGAGCAGGAAATGAAAGAGATGGAATAAGAAGAGAGAAAGCTAGATGACCTTGAAGCACTTCTTGTAAAAAAGAGTAGCCAAAGGAGAAGGTAAGTACAAAGGGAAGTTTCTCTTTAATATTTTTCTTGCAATAAGATAGGTAATTTTTCCTCAAGGTGTCCTAAAAGAGTTCCTAAGCTGAGATCTAACAAACCTAGATTCCAAAGAAAGTGTTATTTTTCTGAAGAAGGTGTGACAGAGGATGAATCTGACAAAGGGAATATAAGTGAGGATGAATTTTTATTTATTTATATCAATGAAAGTAATCATGTACCTATTGATTGTACTAGCTACATAAATGTTGAGAAAACTCTAGTTGCCAAAGTTGAAGAAAATGATGAATGGGTGATCGATAGTGGATGTTCTCATCACGTGACAGGTGATAAAAATAAATTTGTGAGTTTGGAAAAGTATGATGGAGGTGTTGGTAGATTTGATGATTAAAAATCTGGTGTAATCCATGGAAGAGGATCCATTTCTTTTGATGGTAAGCATAATACTCATGATGTTCTATATGTGGATGCTAAGAATAATACTGTTGATGTTCTTTGGATAGATGGTTGAAAAGGGATATAATCTTCAATTCAAGGATGGAAAGTGTAAAATATTGGGGAGTTTTGGAAATGTGATTGCTTCTGGTACAAAAAAAAAAAGGTAATATCTTTCACCTAAGTACTGCAAATAAAAGTTGTCTGATTGCTCAAGTTGGTGAAAGTTGGTTGTGCCATAGAATATTGTGTCATGTAAAATTTGAGAACATTATCAAGATAAGTTCCACCTAGGAAGAGAGAGATATTCCTAGGTTGATAAAACCTACTAATACCATATGCAAAGAATGTCATTTAGGGAAGAAAAGTAGAATCTCATTTAGAATAAAATAGTACTGTTCAAATGAAGTATTGGAGCTTGTGCATACTGACATGTGTGGTCATTCTAGAATCAAAAGTTTACAAGGAGATAGATATTTCATGTTACTCATTGATGATTATTCTAGATTGATGTGGGTCACTTTCTTAAGGGAAAAATCTCAAGCTCTAGAGAAATTAAAGATTTTCAAGGCTATTGTTGAGATAGAGACATGTCTGAAGATTAAATGTCAGAGATCAAATAGAGGTGGTGAATTCAAATTTGGTGAGTTTAATTCTTTCTATGAAGATCATGGGATAAAGAGATAATTATCTGCCCCACGGACCCCACGGAAAAATGGAGTTGTGGAAAGGAATAAAAGAATAATGCAAGAGGCTACTAGGACTATGGTGTTGGAAGGAAATGTTCCTGATATCTACTAGAGAGAAGCTATGAGTACTGCTATTTATACTCTCAATAGGGTAAATTCCAAAGATAATATTGGTAAGAACCCTTTTGAGCAATGGTTTGGTCATAAGCCTACTATTAGGTACTTCAAAATCTTTGGGAGAAAATTCTATATCAAAAGAGATGAAGATATAGGAAAGTTAGATGCTAGGAGGGATGAAGGAATCTTTCTTGGTTATTCTACTAAAGTAAAGCCTATCGGTGCTACAATAAGAGATTGAGGAAATTAGTTGAAAGTGCTAATGTAAAGGTTGATGAAGACACATCTAGACCATCCAAAACCTGTGGATATGATTTAGATGATCAAAATAATAGTATAGATAAAGGAAAGAAAGATTAGACTCTAAATCAGGAAAATCAAGAGGAAGAAAATAGTGAAAGTGTAGAAGCAATATCAAAAGAGCCTGAAGTTCAAGTACAGCCTAAGACTCCAAGGTATGTAAGACTAAATCATTTAGAAGATCAGAGTATAGGTGATAAGAACAAAGGTGTTCAGACTAGGAGAAGAATTACATAAAATTTGATTTCAAAGACTAAGCCTAATAGTGTAAATGAAGCATGTAAAGATGAACATTGGGTGGAAGCAATGAAAGAAGATTTATAGAGAATTGATAAGAATGATACATGGACTCTTGTTCCTAGACCTAAGGACAAAAATGTAATTGGAACTAAATGGGTCTTTTAAAATAAATTGAATGAGCACGGTGAAATTATTAGAAAAAGAGAAAGACTGGTGTGTAAAGTATACTCACAAATAGAAGGAATTGACTTTGAAGAAACTTTTGCTCCTATTGCTAGGATTGAAGCTGTGAGACTATTTCTTGCCTGTGTTGCTTACAATAACTTTAAGGTTTATGAGATGGATGTCTAGTCAACATTTCTAAATGGTGAACTAAATGAATAAGTATATATTGAGCAACCTAATGGATTTCAATTGACTGATCAGGGAGATATGGATTGTTGATTGAAGAAAGCATTGTATGGACTTAAAAGAGCCCTAAGAGCATGGTATGCCAGATTGGACAAGTATTTGTTGAAGCTTTGATCTAAGGATACTTTTGAGTATCTCAGGGAAAATCTAGGGGTGATTACCCCTCCTAATCAGAATTAAGATGCAATGAATTGCATCAGTCCATGCATTTCATAGTCATAAGTTGAGATTCAGATTGATGTTGTGTTGGCTGCTACTCAGGGGGAGTAGTTAGATGTTCAGATATGTGGTTCAAAGCTTGTGTAGAGGAATATATTATGTACCTTTGTCATTGATGTCAAAGGGGGAGAAGACTCTTGTGAAAAAACTATAAAAGAGTTAAGGAGAAAAGAGTCAAAATCTAAGGGGGACAAAGTGTTAAGAGAAAGTTGTGTTGATGGTGTTTTTCACATCATGTGTTGCCATCAATGCCAAAGGGGGAGATTGTTGGAGATTTTCGATATGTGTTTTTCATTGATGTCAACACTATTGGCATTAATGTATTTTACACTATATATGTCAAGGACATTGAGAAAATTGTAATAAAATAAGTTGCAAGTTGTTGGTGATGCAGTGAAGTTTAGTATGGTGGATAGTTTAGAATATTGATGGTGAAAAGTTGTAGATTAAAGGGTTTTTTGTCTAGCATATCTAGTTTATCCACTAAAAGTTTAAGAGGTTTGCATGAAGATTTGATCAAGTTATGAGTATTTGTGTTATGATAGTTGTTATGTTGTTGTAGCTCATGTTCCTAAAAGAAGATGATGTGATTCTGGTAATATGAGTTTTTTTGAATGCTTCTGTGGTGTTTCATGATACTTGTGGATGTTTCTAGATTTTTCTCTATCTATGTTGTTGGTTCACATTGATATTTATGCTCATGATTGATGATTTTATTCTGGAAGTTCATTCTTTTCATGTTCATGGCCGACAGGGTGATTGTAGCGCATTGTGGATCTTCGAGGAATTTTTTTTAAGGTGCTTTGTGTTCGAGACATGTTGTTTTGGGCCCATACTATGTTATGGCCAACATTTTTGATTCACATTGATAATTTCTTATTAATTTGGGCCGACAGTTTACACATATTTTATATTTTGTTGGGCCGACATGTAGTTGATGTTATCCTTAGATGCATATATATATAACTGATTTTTTATATCATTTGAGAAATGAAAGAAGAAAAATATGTGAGTGCTATGTGAAAATAAAATTCAAATATTTTGAAGTCAGAAGTAGAGTGTGAAGAAGAGTGAGTAGAAGAAAGAGTCTTGATGTGCTTAATCAGAACTATAATCAGGCATTAGCAGATGCTATTTTCTTAGTTCAAAATGTTTATATGGATCTAATCTGAATGTGACTATAAGACAGTGTGTCTTCCTTTGGGTAGTAAGTCTTTTTGTATTTGAGCAGGGAGCTCTAGGAAGTGTGCCTGAATGAAAGCACATTCCCTATTTTCTATACTTTTAATAGATTATAAACTTGTGGATTAACCTCCACCATGGTTTTTTCGCTAACATGGTTTCCACAAAAAAAATCTTGGTGTTATGGGTGTTTCTGATGTATTGATGGTTTATTCTTTCATTTTTATTTATCAGATATGAGAATAAGTTTAATAAGTATAATTTATGTGACAACTGATTGACCCCCCCTCTTAGTTGTTTGGCCTTGTGTTGCCAACATGATTTAAGATTTATTTTGTCCTAATTATCAAAGAACCTTTTCTAATGCTACAAGACCCTTGGGTATCCTGTTTGTCTTTACTTGAATGACCTAACTCCCAAGGACTATATCATTACCATCTATATTTTCAACAAATTCCCCAAATTCAATCTCTTGACCTTCATATTCATCCACACATTTCATAAAAATTAGAATATCTTCATCATCGTTGAATATTTTACAATTATGTACATGGTTAGGGATTAATGGCCTTGATTTTACCTCAACCTTGGAGATACCCACAAAATTTATATCATATGGTCTTAATGCAATGTTTTCAAGTAAGTCTTCAGCTCTATTATGTCCTCTCTCCATCCAATTGATCCAAAAGTCATCAAATTGCTAAATGGAATCCCATACAACATTTTGTATTGTTTTAATTTGTTATTCTTGCATGCATATCTAGATCTCACTTGGGATATCACCAACTTATATGCACCCATTACCATTAACTTCTTTATCCCATGATTTTTAGCTAGCCTCAATCCTAGTAGCCAGGCCTCATACTCTGCCACGTTGTTTGTGCAAACAAAAGAAAAATGAAAGAAAACTTATATGTATTGCCACTAGGTGGCATTAGCAATATACCTACACCATACCCCTCTTTAGAACTTACACCATCAAAATACATCTTCCATAGTCAATCATTATCAAATAGTATTATAACTTCATTATTTATAGGTCCAGGGTTCCTGTCATATTCTCTTAGTAGCTCTTCCACCTTAATCTCACTGATACTAGTATCTATAAAAAGAGTTGTATCATCCTCAAGAGCATGCTCCAACATATGTGGCACTTTTGCTTCTTTCACCACTTGGAAATTCTTACCATCAATGGGGAAAGTAGCATATGACATATCACACTGCATGTTTCCTCCCATGGAAGAACTCTATTTCCTAGACAGTAAAATTCCATAATTAGGTAGGATATCTACCACCACCACACTCATCTTGAATTTTTTCTCCAGATAGGGAAAACTTTAGTGGTGAATATTCGCCAATTGGATAATAATAGAAATTGGGAGCTCCAAAAATGGCTAATAGTACAAGCTAAAACGAAGACTAAATCGCCAAGTTTTTACAAAAAAATAATTTTGTCTAGATTAATTCGCCATGTAAACGATGCATCATCAAATCTGATTCGCTAGTATTTTATACAATAACTAAAATTTTTAATTATATTTGCCAATAATATTATATTCGTCTTTTTAATTTTGGGGCAATATTGCCACAAATAATAAATTACTATTTAATTTGAGGAATATTTTCTTTTATCTATTGCAATAGATTAGTTTTTTAATCAAACGGTTGTAGGTTGATTTCGGGCCCTAATACACATGTGCCTTTTAAAAGGCTTGTTGAGGCCTGAAATTTGTTTTGGGCCACATGATTAAATCTAATTGTGTGGCCCAAAACAAATTTCAGGCCTCAACAAGCCTTTAAAAAGGCACATATGTAATAGGGTGCAGAATGAACTTGCAGTCATCCTTCATTCTATCAGTGGGATGCCAGATAATGTTTCCTTGATGTACGATTGTTACACCAATACTAGGTTGTGAGCCATTTTCATCGGGCCATCGACAAGATTGTGATGGGGGTTCCGTCAATGAAGCATTGTTAGGCCGATGGTATAAAAAAAATTTAGTAATGGGGGAAGATCTTGCCCTCAACCCCTCCTATATTGTGATAGGAGCGCGCCAAGATTCACTAGGATTCCCCACTATGATTATTATTTTTACCAATTATTCATTAAGATTCACTAGGAAAATTAATAATTTTTTTCAAATAAAAGGAAAGATTCGCCAGGATTTTACACCTTCATCGAGGGGGGGGTTTCTGAAAGTTATCCCTATTTCTGGATAAGAAACTAGTCTATAAGGAAGCTCATTAATTACACCGATCATAGGGACTTCCCTTGAGTCCATAGCATAACATTTCCCATGGGTACTACCAACTTTTAGTCCCAATGCCTCCATGATATTGGCTGGAATTATATTGTTGGATGCTCCAGAGCCAATAATACAATCAATTAGAAAGCTTCCCTCAACAATCAGTGTGAGGAAGAATGGGTCTATCTTTTCAGGATAGGTAGTCACTATATTCCCTAGGAAAATATAAGAGATCTTAGTGATTAATCCCCCAAATTCATTATATTTCTTCTCCCTTTCACTCACTTTGGGTGGAGTGGACACCACTAATTCACTATAGGCTATAGTAGCACCATTGATAAGTGCTACTGCCTTTTATTTGTGCTCGTCAATCCTCATCATCTCAAGCAAATGAACATAAAATTTTACATGACTAAGAAACTAAAACATACCTCATTCTATACCGATCTCCTTATGTTGATTCTTTGTTACTTCAGCTCTAGGCTTGGCATCTTTCTTTGGAGATTCAACACTATACTTTTCTTCCTTTGTCTTTACAGCAGGGGCTCTGAGATCTCCATCTATTTTTATTTTGTCTACTTTCTTAGCCCAAATGTCTCCCCCTTACTTTCCCTATCTTTAAGTTCTTCCCCTTTGCCATCATATTTTTTCTCTTTACCTTTCACATTCTATTCTTTGATAAATAGACTAGTAGGGCTACCCTAGTCACCACCAACTATTCTATTCCTCAAATGATATGAACCTCTGGCTTGTGCAACCAAAGCCACTATATATATCTCACAATTTCTTCATCTGAAGGTCTCTTGATAGGTACATTGTCTTTAGCTACTTCCAATGTGTACACTTCATTATGACTGCCATCATTTTCATCAGAGAGATCTTGCTCATTATATGTACCATTGACATGCCTTTAGTCATCCACATCCATTTTATGAGACTCCAAATTAGATAAGCATTCATTGTCAGCAAAATCAAAACCATCCATAATCATATTAATGTCAACATCATCATCATTAGACTGATCATATTCTACAAGCACATCTTATTCAACTTCAACTAACTGCACAATTGCACATTGATGAGGATAATGTGGCATTTGACAAACCATGCACCAAGGGGTCTCATCAACAAAATTGCTTGATTTTTTATGCAAAGGATCCAGAGGAACCTTGTTTTGAACATTTTTTTCATTTTTATGGATGGGCTTCTCATTATGCCAGTTTGTATTATATGGATGATCTTACAATAGGGGAGGTCTTTCATTTTTATGATAGTTCGACCTTTCATTTGATAGACCTTTCTCTTTCCTAGAAATTTTGTTTCTTAGATCCTTCATGGTACTAGTAAAAATGTCAATATTATCATCAAGAGAACCTCCTTTAGCACTAGAACTTTTGTCTTCTCTCTTTAGATTCTTGAGGATTTGTAAATTATCCTTTCTCCCAACCTTCCTAGTTACTCTACAAATGTAGTCAATATGGATGGCCATCTTATAAGCCTCCCTTAATATCTGAAGGTTTTTATCCAACAAGTGATAACTCATCTTTGTATCAAAGGAATTGTATTAGTTCACCAAGCATACATTATCATTCAATTTCAAGTGAGGATGTAACTGATTCATGGCAGTTTGAAATATGACATTGAGATCAGTGACACCTTCATTAGAAATTTTGACAATATTCTTAAAATGATTCAAAAGGAATCTTGAGTCAGTTTTATCACCATAATATTCTCTGAGTAGCCTCTTAAACTCTTCCTAAGAACCAAGTCTCTCAACAAGAAAAATCCTATACCATTATTTGGCATCCTCATTAAGTGATTGCATGAATAAATTGATCATGTCATCCTTTGCTTCTACCTCAAAATCATCCATGACATTGGAAAATTCTTTGAGGTTGTCCTCACCACTAAAGGCATTGTTTCCAGAGAATATGACCAAAGCAAGCCTAAAATCTTCAGGAAATTAGTTAGAATAACCAATAATTCCAATAAATTATAATTGTTGATATCTTTCAACTTGCATGGGTCTTTAGGTAGCTCAGTCTTTATGAGAATTTCTAGGCTCATCATCTTTTCAGTCATCAAATTGAGTTTTATCCTTAACTTTTCCATCTTGATTATTATTACCATCTCCCTTATTCTTTCCATCATCATCTTCAAAATAAGAATTCTTATTTTTATCATTTTCTCCACCTCCACCACCCTGATGTCCATCACCACCTTCACTAGTAGTGTGTCCTTAGACTATTTCTTCTATGATCCATTGTTAGTATGTACGGAGCTTGAAGCTACTACATCAGGTATGGATATCTTAAGGAAATAAATACTTCTAGCTATTTCTACATTTGAAGCTCCCATTTTAGTTTTCTTCAATTCTTGCAATAACTTGTCATTTTCCAATTGCAATCTCAAGGTCTCAGGGTTTGGAGGTGCACTTGATGGGGTAGGATCAATTTTAACATTTTGGGTGAAAGGATTACTAGATGAGGTATTGGTACTTGTAGTGGTGGTGGTATTAAAGGTATTAAAGGTAGTTTTCTTATGTGGATCAATGGGGCTTCTTCCCATGATCTACATGTTGTGATTTATTAGTAGCAGTAAATTGATCCGAGGCTTTGGAAGTTGCAGTAGACATTGTATAAGTATTTTCAGCAGAGGTTCCCATTTGTATGGTTACCTTAGGAGGATCAGGGGCTATCTTAGCAGAAAATCTAGAAGAATTTTCATAAAAGGCCTTCTTCTTTGTAGCTTCTCTCATCTTTTCTATTATTTTCTTTCGAGCATCTCTCTTAAGAATCTTGTCTTTAATTATATCCTCTTTCTCTTTCAATTCCTTTTCTCTTTTCTCTTCCAACTCCCTGAGCCTATGATCTTCTTCTTCTTTAAGCCTAAGCTCTTCTTCTTCTAAGGATTGCATATATTTATCTATGTCCTTCACATTTTCTAAGATATCTTTGGACTCACTTTGCTCAGGAGTAAAAAAAACTAGATTATCTAGTTCCTTCAGAAAGGTTTGGTGTAATTCTACATTAGCAGGTTCACCTCTTGGTTTAAAATTACCACCGTTAAAATCAGATCTAACCATAGGAGTTAAAGGTTCTGAGAACTTCTTATTTTTCTGCCAAAATTCCCACATATCATCTTCTCTTGACACATCAAGTTTAGTTTGGAACACTTCCTTTGTGGGAAAACTCCCTTGGTTTACAGTAGGCACTTTAACTTCATGCGCTTCTTCATGAATATTTGCAATATTTACCTCATCATTTAAAGTATTAGATGCATCAACCGGAGGTTTAGTAGACTTACTTGATTAAACATGTTTCTTCACCTAGGTTGGTTTTTTGCTCTTCAAATTCTTGAACTCTATCTTCTGTTTAGGATGCTTCTTTGTGTAACTTTTGGTTTTCCTCATGGTGTCAAATTGTATCTTAGAATTTTGTTTCTCACATTCTCTCTCATAATTTTTTCTTGCACTAGCACGAGAGACCTCAGAGTTACCACCCAGGATACTGGGAAATATAAATTTATTTCACTTTGGATTTGCGCTCATAATCTCTGAGAAGAATTTGAACATAACCTGACACAAGATGGAGGAATGAACCAAACTTTGAAGCATAAAACCAGACGTGACTTATATAAAAAAAAATTTAACCAATTGTTCTCTAGGCAATGAAGAACAAACAAATACTTGACTCTAACTATACTAGATCTACCTAGAGACTTTGTACTTAGCAATGTCCCTAGTAGAGTCACCATTATGTTGGTTATTTTTTTAGAACCAAACTTGATCTCACCAAATGCCTATGAATTTTACATAATTCAATGATAAGAAAAGGCATGGATTGTCCAACGAGCAAGTCAAGGATTGGTAAACCTCTACCTCTACTCTTTGGGCTATGTGAAACCCAAGAGGGTGATCTTGAAAATGTTTATATGATGCTCTCATGCAATTTTATCATGAACATTGAAATAGATAGATGAATTCCCATTAGATGCAAATAGAAAAAATTCATTAAGGATTTGGCTAACCCTTTAAGGAATTACTATATAAAGCTAGGAATTAATGGTACTTACCATTTTATTGACAGTATAGGTGTGTTAGAAATTGTAATTAAGGTTTGTGTTTTTTATTAGGTAGGACAAGGCTCAATAACTTCAAACATAACCAAATAAATAGACTAGTGACTTATCTATGAGCAACAGACTCACACTTACAATAAACTATAGTAAATTAACAATGGAAACAAAAATTTAAAGACCCTTAATATAATTATTTGCAATATATCAATTTGATGTGTCCAAAAATAGAAACTACTTAATGATCCCCAAATCTCACTCACAAATCTATGATCTCATTTAAGTGATCACTTAGCTCTTTGAACCAAAGAAAAAAAAAACACACATTCAATCAAAGTGATTGAAGACGAATAAATGAACCATGATCAATTTATTCATAATTCACAACTTGACAAAATTACAAATGAGAGAATATAATTCTATAACTTCCAATTATCCTTCACATTCCATTATATTTTAAAACCATTATGCTCATTACAAATTTGAATATGTTCCTAGGACTCAATTCTAATCTATTTCTCTATGCTTGAAAGGAAAAAATAACTACTACATGACCCAAAAAATTGCCTGACCATCAAAAGAATTGTGTAATGGGCCTTGAACTCCCATTTATAGAAAAATGGGAGCAACACGAATCAGGCCAAATTACAATTAAGGTCACATTTTCATTTGTCATAAATTTCAATTTTAATTTCAAAATTCCCCAAACAGTTATATTTGCACTTTGCAAAGTGGGGGGGAAATACATTAGACAAAACTTATTATGGATTTGCTGAGGAAGATACACCCACATTCCAAAAGAAACCTTTCATTCATTGTAACAACATAAAAACATCTCACTCATGAGCCAAAAGTGTTAACCATGTGTGCGCCTAGTCAAAAAATACCAAATCATAAAAATCAATAAAAAGAAGGAAGACCAACCCATCCAATTCAGCATTTATGCCATCAATATTCATGATAGGGAGAGACCAATATTTTTCAAGACTTCAACAAAAGCCTAATCTATACTATTTTTAGGCTATGCATTGTTTCTCTCCTATCTATTATTCACCATGTTTTTCATCACCTTCCTAACACAAGCTCATTCAGTGAACCTATGCAACCATATGTTATACTCATCGTTAGTGGGCCATCTCATGTCTAGCAAGGTCTGCACTTTGGCACTATGTTGAGTGTACCTTTCATCAATTAATGCTCTATCTTCTTTAAAAAATACATCCATTCTCATATCAACTCCAACCATGTTATCAATTTGATGGTTCAACATGGAGTAATCAATTATAGTTAACATCATCTTACCCCATGGTAGCCACTCTCCCAATTCATGTTTCCATATAGCAAACTCCATCAACTCACCCTTGTCATCAAATATTTTAGGCATAATTTTTTTTCCATATCCCTGATTAATCAAATCAATGGCCTGCAATATTTTGGGAACATGAGTAGGAGCTCCAAGATCTTCTTACATTTTGGACATCATTTCCTTCAATTTTCCAACCCTGGTACTCTATTTTCTCCACTCAATTTGAAAGGCCCTCAAAACCTACAAATGTTTGATATTAGCCTCATGGATGTTCTTGTAGGTAGCCCACACATCATCAACTCTATTGACCAATTTTGTCACTCTATGTCTCATTACATCCTCAAAAATGTCATTAGCCACTTTAACTGTCTCTAGTTTGGCCTTTCTTGTATTCTCCTTTTCTGATTTCAACTCTCAATTAAAATTTTGAATTTTGAGAGACAAAGTCTCTATGTCATATGTAGACAAGTCTAAGGTAGACCTTGTTGGAGATGGTAGACCCATTTGTGTTGTAGAAAGCACCTTATTATGCCCATCCATTATTTTGTTGTATCTATCCAACAAATTCTTATAGTTAGCCTCTATAATTTGAGTAGTCATTTCTATTTCCCTCCTAACAACTACTACTCCAACATCCTTTTCCATATATTTTATGACATTAGTATTTCTCGTGTTTGGTTCCATAGACCAAATAGCAAGTGTATGCAGCTTGGACCTAAAACTTAAGCCAGAGACCTTATTGTCAAAAACCTCCTCAAAAATAGAGGCATCATGATCCTTCCTAATTGCATCTAGTGTAATAGCTGATGATATGTCCCATTCGATAAATAAGAGTGTCCCACTCCCTTTCACCAATGTTCTTGCCTCATTAGGTGACATGCTAGCAATTTCTTATATTATTTTATCTTCATCCTCCTTCTCAACTTCTTCTTGTAAGGAGGGGTCAATTTTCTCTTTTACCTATTCAATTCTTCTTTCAATGTCAGAACCTTTGACATGGATGAAAAAGTATTTTTATTATTTGGTCTTGACAAAATAATCATCGCTACATAGGACCTTATTCTGACATCATCATCTTCAGCCTCATTGTATTCCCACTTTACAATCCTGCTAGGGGGAACCACTATATTCAAGAAATTATCTTTGTCTTTAGGGAATTATTGCTCCACCTCCCGCTCCATGGGAATATGCTCTCCATATTCCTCTGGAACTTGAGCCTCACCAATCTACTCACTTACTAAATAATCCAGTAATGGAGTGACTGTAGGTTGTCCACCTATCTCTTTTTTTCACACATGGATGTTTGGACTAGAGGATTGATCTGTTTGTCTCCTCAACTGAAAATCATTGTTTTCCTTGGCCACCTTGGACTTAATCCCATATTGCTTTACTTTCTCAAAGAATCTCTTGTCATTAAACTCACCAAGCCTTAATTTTTCCTTCACGAATTTATCCTCTACCTATGAATAGGGGTTGACATAGAAAGGGTTCTCCTTCAACGTCTGTTCTTCAATTGCACATACCCCTCTCCATGCATTCCTCCTTGCAATAACTTCTTCATTAGAGGATAAATTTTTGATCACATCTTCTTGGAAGAGGAACTCATGATACTTTCCTGACAACCCTCTTGCTTTTATTTTAGTAGAGATCACCCCCTCAGGGTCACAAAACATTATGAATTCTTCTTTCAACCTATGATTATTCAGCAGAGAGATAAACATCTCAATGTGATCCTTTGAAGTAGAGGCAAAGTATGCAAATCCACAATCAAGGTTTAAAAGAGATTCCTTTCTTGTCTTTATGAAGTTTTCTTTGTCCATGGCATCTAGTTGCCACATTATTTCCATAAATTCTTGTTTATTCGACACATATATTGGAAACTTGTGAGGTGGCATTGGGGTTCCACAAACTCTATTTTTTGTGTAATTGGTATGAAGATACCAATATCCCCAATTGAACATTCATTTAGTTTCCTCCTCATACTCCATGGGCCTCAAAGTCTCCTTCACACCTTGTGAAATTCTATACATGGGCTTCAAACCCAACTACTCTAGCACCATGAACTTGAAAACCTTCTAGAACATAGTGTAATCAAAATATGGACAGTGTACATCCCCAATATGTGTCCACATCTGCATAGGAAACTCATTGATCATATTATATCTTTCTCTTAACCTTATATGATTCCTCATCACTTTTCTATTCTTCCATAGCAACAATTTCATCAATGGAGAGCAATTCTTGCACGATAATGGAGGAGTTACATCCTTAAATTTCATCGTCCTCATGCAAATTCTTAGTAATGTAGGAAGCATAATTCTAAACCCTTTTTTGATACTTATGTTGAATATCAATTTCCAAGGTATTCAAGGAAATATCCATCTTAGTCTCATACTTATTATGCAAGACTTGACATAATGCATAATAAGTATTTTTGAAGTAATATTCAAAATCAATAGAATCAAATGGTTCCATCTCAAGGGGGCTAAAAGGAAAACCATTATTTCTCAAGTCACACCTCCTACATATAGGCAAGACACCCTTAATGTACCCAAACTTGTTTTCCTCAAATTAATTATCTAGCATATGGAAATTGATGGACTTAGAGGCAAGTGGAATAAACTTAAAAAGCATCCATTATCTAGCTCAGTGAGATTTTCAACATACAAAAAAAGTCCAAAAATATTTTAATTCTTCTATATAGTGGATCATAGAACCTGGCCAATTCCAGCATAAATTGTACCTCCACAAAAATATTTGGGCACACAAACATGCCTATGTCACAAGTCCATAAGTTTCAGGCGGGGCGGTCAATGATTCTCCTTTTGAAAGCATACTGAAAACAAGTCCCAACCACTATGTTGAAATGATACATCACCAATCACAAAGGCATAATCCTCAAGATGAGTTGTTAGGGCACATTCACCATTTTTTATTTTCCACACCTACTTAATTTCTTTAGCTGGGTTCTTAGGGGGATTTTCCATAAACCTAGGATGATCCTTCTCTACAGTTCTTTTCTTTTTAGGCCTCTCTACTAGTTTATGTTTGGGCTGATCATCTTGGGTTTTCTTTTAGGTTTAGCTTTAGACCCACTATGCTCACTCATGTTTAATATGCAACACAACTAGGGTTTTCAAATAATAGGGAATTACACCTTAAGCTCTTTGAATTCATAGGTTTTGAATTAAAAACAACAATTCCACCTTCTTTACCCCAAACCCTATGAGTAATAACTTCAATTCCCTTTAAATAGATGAAAATGATAATTTTGAACACAAAAACTATCCACTTACCAAATTCACAAACTATGCAATGCAAAAATTACCCATAGAGGCCAAGAAATTATCTTACCTAGGAATATAACTTGTTGTTTTCCAGAATTCACCTTACTAGGAGCTTTGATTTATTCACTTCTTCGCTTAGATGGTTCCTCTTCTCACAATGACTACAATTGTGACAAAAAATACTCAACAAACCTCTTAATACCTCAGAATTGAAGTGCATTCCCCATTAATGGTTGATGGATTGCTCACATGAGCAAACTGACAAGTAGCCATTCTAGTTTAAACCCCATTTGTCGATCCTTTTAGATTTAAAACATGAAAAATGATCCTCCTTAACCATCGCCTGATTATTTTTACAACTATGCTTTAAAAAAGTGATGGAATCCTCAACAATTTCCACGTACCCATTCCACTAACTCATAGTACATCACGAACCCAATCGCACATCATAGGAGTGCCTACAAGTCATGTCCAAACTTCTATGATGAGTGATACACCCCTATTGGAAGGAATATTCATCATCGTTTGTCACAAAAATGTGACAAGGTTGCGTTATTATTTAAATGAAGATAATTTTCCAGCGATGCCATAGTATATCCACAAGCCAGTGCACATCATCGTAAATGACTTGGATTTAAGAGTACTTTCAACTATGGACAAAACCGGTGATAGCAATAAACTTTGACAAGTGGAAAGATCATAATGATTTATTAAACCTCTCCAACACTTATCTTAGAAACTTAAGATGGTCATAAAATACTTATGTGTTGACGTGATACAAAGGAAAGGAAAGGAAATGCTCATCGTACGTTGTTGAAAAGGGACCAAGCAACCAAAAAAAATTAGAGATAGGGAATACAAAAGGTCCACAACTATATATCTCATCATGGTAATCAATCATGAAGAGCAGAAACTTTTAATGAAATTTGATGCAAAGGAGAAACACAGAATCATCACTGATCACACTTATGAACCCACTAACCAAAATGACTTCTGTAATGAGAGATTACTTAAGTGATTGAAATTTACACATGCAAATAAGATTTTTTAAGAAAGCGTACCTCCTAGGAAAATGCCTGATAAGGTTTCATAAGACAACAAAATTTTCAACAAAGGATGTAAAGGAAAAACAAGGACGAAATATCAACCTTATAAAAAAACTAAATTTCAAGGACCTAGGCATGCAAAGAGATTCAACAACAGGTAGTAGGAGATCCTAGCCATAATGGGTAGGTCATAAGATGGATTTCAATGACTCGGGTTGTTTTTACATGAATGGGGAATGGGTGATAGTATGTTAATAAAAAAATAGATCAAGCAGTAAGCGTTTAAGACAAAGGCTAAAATCCTTCAATGTAAAAATCTCCACATCGGCATGTGCAGGATCATCATGGAAAAATCAGGCCCTTATTTGGCAATAAAATTCAGAAAAATTAGAGTTAGGCAACTTGACGTAAAAATTTGAATTATTTAACTATATTATTTCTAAAATATGTAACAATAGAATCAATTTCAAATTGAATGTACTTTCTAAACTACTAGGTTTATTTTTATTTTTAAAAAATCTATTTGGTGAAAATTTGAAATTTCAATGCAGTAGTACTTAAATTTTAGGGAAAAAATTAGAAGCAGCTGTCTATCTGACCACCCTAACTACAATAAAATGATAATATTTTTTTATAATATTTTAGATATAAGTAGAAGACTCATGTCACAATGTGATGCATATTTTTTTCTAATTTTTTTCCAAGTAAATAATTAATTATGATTTTTTAATTACAACTTGAAAAATAAAAAAAACTCGTACGTTTGACCACCTTAACTTGGTTAAAACTTCATGAAATTCAATTATTATTTTTTTAATCCTATATTATGTGAAGCATAGAATTTGACACATGTTTCAAATTCAAAAAAGGTGATACCCTTTGAGAGCTATAAACGTTTTTCAATCAACCTATCAATCAGGACTTTAGTTGTAAATTAAATAGAAAATGAATAATAATTATTTATTAAATTCAAATTAAGGAATAATTTATATTGGTGGAAAGTTAAGAATCTCTTTTAAAAACCCTTTTCGTTTCATTAATTTTGGGTAAAAAAAAAGTTGTCAGCCACATGGGCCATCATATCACTTACATATGCCCACTCTTTCGCTCATCATGATCCTGCACATACCCAGATATAGAATCCTAAACCCTAGTATCAACCGATGAAACTCACACCCAGTAAAATGCTTTCTCTCAGACCAGTCAAACACATTTTTTTTTTATAAGGGTTCCACGAAGGTCAGTAATGTTTAAATGTTGTATTCTGGCTAAAGTGAAGATGAAAATTTGGAATGAGGGTCTAATTATTTATTATTTGAATACTGAAGAAAGTTGAGGCATGGTTATTAGATCTGGAATTGGATTTCTATTATTTTGTTTAGTTTTGTTGGTTTCTAGTTGTGTGGTCTCACAAAACACCCCATTTTTCTCCTTTGTAAAATGTTGACCCCTTTTTTTTGGTGCCTTTGTTTTCTATCCTTTTATTTTTCTTTCTTCGGTGTGCTACTTTCAAAGGAGATGGTAAAATGCAAGTTCTATTTTAGCCTTCCTATGCATTGCTTAAATTTTTTGTCATTCCCAGATTCGGGGTGTCACAAGTTTTTTTACTAAGTTTCATCAATTTTCTAGACCCCAGAGTCCCGAAGTTGATGTGGTTGTGTCAAGGGTATTGTATCTTTGGCCAGTCCTAAGTTTCACGCCCAATGGATGAGTCATCTTGGTGCACATGGATCATTTTCTTCATCGGTTGTTATGATAATTTCTTTTCAATTATTTTTCAGAAGGTAAAAAAATCGAAGGTTCCATTACAAACATGTTCAAATCATTTTTGGTTCTGCTCAAACCTAGTTCTCAGTTCCTCTCTTTACACTTAGTTCCCATGGACCTAGTGAGTAAATATTCTCGCTAATATTTTTAAGGTCTAGAACCAGATGATTGAAATATTGGGATCATCAATAGTCACATATTTTTAAAAAAAAATATTTTTCCTCATAAGAATGAAGGTGACACCTAAGAGTGCCACATAAGTTTTTGTTCCATCTTCTTCTCTAGTTGTGGGCCTATGCAAAAATCAAGGTGTTCATGATTTGAACCCCAATTCACTATGATTGCACCCTTATTCAAGAAAATTAATCAAGGTGGCAAACTGCACAAATGCTTGGAACCACCTCGAGCATGTACTTACTTTTACAACACTTTACCTCACACGATAATGCTAATTTTTAAGGACATTGAAATATCAAGACTCATATTGCAGCGTGCAAATAAAGGTGAACCTTGACAAACCAATAAAATAGCTATTGAGGGTTTCAAAGATATATTCTGAAAGCGATTTTATTTATCATAAGTGAAACTAGGTATGTATTAGATAACCGAAATTTTGTTATTAATCTTATGGATGGATGTATCAAGATAATGGTATTTCCTTTGGTAATTGAGATTACTGATTGTTTTGAAATGAATTTAACTAAATGGTAGATTGAAATTTTTATAAATTGTTGAAGATAACTGGTTAAATTTAACCTTAACTCACACACAAGGCACATATCTATAAAAATGAAGGACACACAGGTAAAGTGATTACTTCCAAAGCAAGTCAAGAAAATGATTTTAAATATTTTTCTTCACAAGCTATACCAATGGGTTGGATAATAATTGATAACCATTTGGGATGGTTTTCTGATGTCGAATTCATCACATGATCCCAACAAGAGAACACCTCTTAGTATATGAAGAATTTTATAGAAAGTGGGTTAAATTTATCGAGAGGGTTTATGCCAGCAATGGAGGCCCCCCGAACTGGTTATGCAGTGTTTGAATATTACAACCAAGATAAGAGATTTGTTGAAAAGGATGGAAGAATCTATGTAGATATTTCTATGAAAGGAATTGTATATAATATTTGGCTCCTCACATCTCCTTAGATGAACCTAGTGGATGTGATAATGAAGACTAGAACTTACTTGAGCACCGAAGAACATAACAAAGAAATCATGAATGCACACTAGTGCTAGGAGAAAATTAAAAAGAAAACGAAGCCAATTCTAAGATCTATGTTCAACCTACATGTTCAAGATGTTGTAACCATGTTAAGTAGGGTAGTTGGACTTAGGGATGCTAGTAAGTTTCAACCATGGATGTTCCTGATTATAACCAAATTAATTGAAGGACCAGTGCAAATGCGTTGGGGAATTTTTATGAGTGAAAAGCTACATGATCAAATGAAGGAATTCCCACATTTAGGATGGTTTTACATGTCCCCAGATGTGATTTAATCCTATTCCATAAGGGAAAATAAACAAGGGTTGAATAGAGATGCTAATCTGGGTAGAGAAATAAGAAATAGTTTGATATATGCCCATTCACCCCAAATTACTATTCATGAATACAAGGAGCAATATCAGAGAGTCAATGGTGTGTTTTTTAGGAAGTTGGTAAGAATAATGGAGGGTGAAAAAACTAAAAAGTTGTCTCTAGAAACACAAAAGCTTATCAAGAAGGTTGGAGATCGGTACATTTAGTTTCCTACTTTCACTTACATTAGGGTGGAAGGGTTTGAAGAATATCCTTTCATGTTGCCTAGGTACTCGATAGATAAATTGTTATTATTGGAATTGGTAAGAGAGGTGAAGCCATCCCATGCTCTTTTCAGCATTGCACATAAGAAAAGTTTTGTTAGATTTCTGATTATAATGGGGAATTGTAAGTACAAGGTAGCTAAACCAACTGATTTTTGTGAAGAGGAATTAAAGATGTACAAATTGGAGTTCTTTATACTCCAAATAATTAACTATGATCTAGAGGGGAATATTTCCAAGGGGATATCTAGAAAGCATGCCCATGTTCATCATTTAAAATACTTTTGGCTCAATTGTGATGATGATCACATAGTAAGGGAAAGATCATATCAAATTTTTTCACTGCAATTGACACAAATTATTGAGCTTCATAACTTTCTAGATCAATTGGATGAAGATGATGAAGACATTTTGAAACTTGTTTATAATTCAACCAAGGTTTATGATGAACCCATTCTAGATCCAAATTGTGAAAGTAGAGAAATAATGACTGTTAAGGAAATCTCTAAGTAGGTTTTGGTTTATACTCAATGATGGATTGATGAATTTTTTAAAAACTTAAGAAAATTTGGTGTCAAGCCCACATACTCGCTCAATATAAAGAAGAAACAAAGAGAAGAAGATGAGTTTGAGTATGAGGAGCCTGCTAGGAAGAAAATAAAATATAGCAAGGTAGATACAGTGGTGCATATTGAGGAGATAACTCATGATTCCCCAAGCCAAAGAGTTTCATTGGCGTCGACTAGCCAACATAAAGAAATTGGACCAAGAAAGTTCAAAGTGACAATGAAGCCTAGAGTGGAATCTTCTTCCATGACAAAGCTGAAGGTTCAACCTATAATTAATGAGGAGGTGAGAATGAAAATGAATACTCGTGCTCAGAAAAGTTTTGCAACCAAAAGGGTTGCATCATTATTTAATTCTCCCCCTTGAAGCAATACACCTATAGTAAAGCAACCATTGGGAAAGACTCTTGTGGATCTAGATGAGAGCTCTGACCTAAATGAAGATCAAATCAGGGAACATATGGAGAAAATTTGTGCCATGATGTAATGAGTAAAAGAGAATAAATCTAAGGAGAATCCCATAGTAAAAATAGTGGTGGAAGAAATGTTGGATGTAGGGTCAATTCCTATAGATTCTGAAGATGAATTTATAAGAGGAACTCTCGCCCCAATGGCAAGAAACCTTGAAATACTTATTGCAAAATAAATAAGGGAAAGTGTAGGACAAGTTCCTATTGATGATGTTGTTATTGAAAATCTAGTTGATTCCTATCTCCCACTAGGGGATATGGAAAAGGATGTTGAACAACTATAGGTTTTTGAAGAGAAAGGAGAAGACCAGGTTGAAGTTGAAAATATAGAGCCTTCACAAAATTTAGATTGTGGGATGATGAATAAAGAGAAGCCTTAGTCCTCGAAATAAAGAGACACTGGTGAATCCCAACAATCCAGAATCCATGCCAATGAATAATGAAAATTTTCCCATCCTAGAGAATGTGACAGGTGAGGTTTAAAAAATAAGAGGAGAAGTTACTGAGGGTACTAAAAACTAGAAACACATGAGTTTTATAGAGGTATAAAGCAATGAAGATGCACCTGATTGGTTGATCAGTGAATTGACTTCCCCATTGGAAGTAGAATTAGTACCTATAGATCTAAAGAGCTTAATGCAGGAAGTGGAAACTCCTAAACCTAGGTGAAGAGAAAAAAAAACATGTTATGCAGAAGAATGTAGATGGAGGAAGAACTATCCATATAGCTACTCCAGTAGTAGATCTAAAAGTATAAATGAAATAACACCTAAGGAGTACAAAGTGACAAGTATGAATGTTGGACATTCATCCAAGGGACAAGAATTAGAATAAATGGGTATGTGTAGGATCATCATGGAAAAAACAGGCCCTTAAGTGGCAATAAAAAGATAGAAAATCAGAGTTAGACAACTTGACGTAAAAATTTGAATAAGATATCTATATTATTTCAAAAAAATGTAAAAATAGAATTTGTAGAAAATTGAATGTAGTTTCTAAACTACTAGACCCTTATTTAAAAAAAAAAGAATCTATTTGGTGAAAATTTGAAATTTCAATGCAGTAGTATTTAAATTTCAAGTTAAAAATAAGAAGTAGGTGTCTGTCTGACCACCCTAACCACAATAAAAGGATAATATATTTTTATAATATTTTAGATATAAGTAGAGGACTCATTTCTTGATGTGATGCATATTTTTTTATAATTTTTTTCCAAGTAAATAATTAATTATGAATTTTTTATTACAAAATTAAAAAAATATAAAATCTCATCTGTCTAACCACCTTAACTTGGTCAAAAAATCATGAAATTCAATTTTTTTTAATTCTATAGTATGTGAAGCATAAAATGTGATGCATGTTTCGGATTCAAAAATGTGATACCATTTGAAAGTTATAGATGTTTTTCAATTAGCCTACCAATCAGGACTTTATTCATAATTCTAATAAAAATGACTAATAATTATTTATTAAACTCAAAGTAAAGAATAATTTATATTGGTGGAAAGCTGAGAATATCCTCTAAAAACCCTTTTCGTTTCATCAATTTTGGGTTAAAAAAAGTCATCAGCCACATGGGCCATCATATGGCTTACATATCACCACTTTTTGGCCCATCATGATCCTGCACATACGCAAATGAAGGTGAATTTAGAGACAAATGTCACTAGGGTGTAGAAAAGTAAACAAAAGAAAAGGGAGATGAAAGAACATATTTCCCATTTTGAAATTTTTATATTATCATTAGCCCAATCTCGCCAAGCATAGGCCAAGTTGCCTTAGAATCCAGTACTCATGTCATAGGAGCAAGTGGACGCTATTGTAACACTGTGGCATAAAATGAGTATGTTTGAAGAATGGATGGAGGCCTTGGTAAGGAAGGAGAAGAACTAATCACATATGTAATTGGTAAATATATGGAGGCATACCATTAGTGTTAGAAGTTTAAAATTTTAGAAGGAGAATGCAGGTTTTCCTAGGAGCAAATTGATGCTAAAAGGAAAAGTTTAAAGTCTCACTCAGATAGATTTTCAAGAATTGATAAGTGAAAAGATAAAAAAAAAGAGGTTCAGATGTGTGCAAAAAGGAAGAAGGTAAATTGGGAAGCTGACACCTTAATACAATGTGTGGAAGGATTGGATAAATTCATCGAGAAATACAATAAACTGATTGACAAATATCAAAGTTTCATTGAAACACTAGCATGACATGATTGTGATCCTTGGATGATAGGACAAGATAGCAAGGAAGTAAAATATTTAAATAATTTCTTGATAAAGTAAATATAGAACCTATTCAGTCATTAAATTAGGTCATTGATGAAATTATATAGTGTAGAAATGCCATGGTCAAATATGAAATAGAGAAGATTCAGAGGAATGCAAATATCCTTCAAATATTAGAAGATTATACCAAGCTCAAATACAACTAGAAGGTATTTCGAGGAATTTAAAAAGAGTGGATGCATCAAGTATTAGCTTCCTTTCATGAGTACCAATTGAAGAAAGGTGAAGAAGAGTTGTCAAACCCGAAGTCTGAATCAAGGCAAGGAATAATTAGATATCAGATGTTGGAAGTAAGTACAAGGATATAATGTTGCAAGTAATTTTCTAGGTTGTTCTTGGTCATTGTGAAGGTGTATTTTTGTAGAATTTGAAGAATACTAGTGGCCATGTTTTGTGTGGAGCATTTGAGTACCAAAGCTTAGAGTTGAAGATTAATGATGATGAATTCAAAGCTTTGAATTTGTCTAGAAGATTCCAGTGACAATTGGCATCCTACACATGCTATATTTTGATTTGTTGTTTATGATTCCTTTGATAGACTTAAGTTTAAAATTTTGGGGCCTTCTTCCTATAAAAGGTCGTTTAATGCTTTACTTTTATTTTAATTTCAGAATTTGTGGATGTCGAAAGAGAAAAAAATTCTTCAAGTGTTGTTCCATCTTCCTATTTTCTGAATCATTTTGGATTAAATACTTGTATGCACATATAAAGTGATCAATATCAAATAATTTGAAAGCTACCACCGCCTGGTATGAAATGTTTTGTAGCTAGTTGTTTTTTTAGCTAGAAAAGACTATATGTTGCATCATTTAAGGGTGCATACAAAACCTACCCAATGTCAAAATAAACCTCCCTTTTGGGTATGTGCAGGATCATCATGGAAAAAATAGGCCCTTAAGTGGCAAGAAATTTAGAAAAATCAGAGTTAGGAAACTTGACATAAAAATTTGAATAAGTTATCTATATTATTTCAAAAATATGTAATAATAAAATTTGTAGAAAATTGAATTTAGTTTCTAAATTACTAGGTTTATTTACAAAAAAATAAAATCTTTTTGTTGAAAATTTGAAATTTCAATACAGTAGTACTTAAATTTCAGGGAAAGAATAAGAAGTAGGTGTCTGTCTGACCACCCTAACTACATTAAAATGATAATATTTTTTAATAAGATTTTAGATATAAGTAGAGGACTCATGTCCTGATGTGATGCATATTTTTTTGTAATTTTTTTCCAAGTAAATAATTAATTATATTTTTTTTATGATAATTTTTTTAAAAATATAAAGACTCGTATGTCTGACCCGCTTAAATTGGTCAAAATTTCATGAAATTTAATTTTTTTATTTTTTAATCTTATAGTATGTGAAGCATATAATTTGATGCATGTTTTGGATTCAAAAAATATGATACCGTTTGAAAGCTATAGATGTTTTTCAATCAACCTAAAAATCAAGGCTTTAGTTGTAATAAAAATGAATAATAATTATTTATTAAATTCAAACTAAAGCATAATTTATATTGGTGGAAAGATGAGAATATCCTTTAAAAACCCTTTTATTTTCATCAATTTTGGGTATAAAAAAAGTTGTCAGCCACATACCCATCATATTGCCACTTTTTGGCCCATCATGATCCTGCGCATACCCTTTTCTTTAAAATATCCCATCATTTTATGCCTAGCTGTGAAGCAATCTAGTGAAGTATAGAGTGTTTTTCTTTGATTTGGTTAATTCTTTGGGTATCGTGGATAATACCTGGGAGCTCTTTTACTTTTCAAGTATTTTTGGTTCTAAATAATAGATGAATGAATGGAACCATTTATTGCAAATTTTTCATTCCATTATATTGCTAAATGCTTAAAGCTAAATCTACTGAAGTGATACCAAAGTTGTTTTAAATTCATGAAATATTATTGCATATTTGTTGATTTCATGAAATTGTCTGATCACTGGACCAAGAATATCTTTCACTAAAATTTATGATTCCTTTTAGAACTAGAAATTACTATTTACCCCATATGATTAATAACATTGTCAAAATGAACTCTGATGCGAACCTAGCATCATCAGGACCTAACTTAACCGAGCCTTGGGATTAAGATGATTAAGTCTAAAGATTTAGGTTGTCCTATTTTAGTCTTTCAAGTAAATAGTTTCATGTGGTTTGTCTATGAGGATTTATCTGCACTATTGATGTGCAACTAACATCATGATCAACACATTGGTTAGACCAAAAGTCATTTTACAATAAGAATATGTAACCCAATTTTTAGTAAATGTTGTCTTATGTTGATTAGATTCTTGGACTAGAATTTGGTTGTACTCTGAATAACCATCCAAGAAAGAAAACATTTCTGACCCATTGACTCTTTGTAAAAATTTCTATATGGAGGGAAGGGGATAATGATCCTTTAGGAATTATTTATGTAGATCCCTTAAATCTACACAAAGTCTTATCTCCCCATTATTTTTTCTAAAAGGAACAATATTTTCAACCAATGAAGAGTGCTTGATGGGAAAAATTATTCTAGCCTCAATCAATTTGGCCAACTCTTTTCTCATCAAAGGTTTAACCTTAGGATTTATGGGCCTTTGTTTTTTCCTTACAAGTTTGGCATCTAGATCTAATTCAATACTATGTTTGAAGAGGCTTGGGTCAAAACCCTTTAGGTTTTCATAAGTTCACACAACTACAACATTTTATATATTGCAAGGATCTAAGAAAACATCATGTTCAATACTAGAGAATACCTTTCCCAATTTTAGAAAATTTCCCTATGAAATTTCAATTGGCTTAAAGTCACCCTTCTTTGTAGCTAAGTCCATCCTTTTCTTCTTTAACTGATTATCAAGGTTGAAAATACCTTCAAGGGTGATAAGGCCATTTGGTAGCTTGTTGCTACTTAGCTACACAATCTTATCACCATACCAATTTTGCAACTTCGACTGGTTTTTTTTAGAATATTCTATCTCATCTTGAAGAAAATTCACTTTTTGTTGGTCACTATGAAAGAATTTCTAGTGATCTTGATTATCTGGAATAGAGGGCCTCACCAAAAGTCTGATATATTTCTCCTTTTTACTTTCAATATGTGTTGGTATGTCAAACTAAGCACCAAATGTTGGAAGTATATCAGCCTATTTATTCTGATTAAATCACAAACCATGTGATTGTAGTATTTGAGCAGATTATTCTTTGTTCAACTTTGATTTTGTACTTGATGAACAACCAATTCATTGTCACCAAAAACCTGTAGCAATTTGATATTTATATTTTGTGCAAGTTGGAGACCTTGGATGAGTGCTTCATACTCAAACACCTTGTTAGGGCAACTAAATTGAAGCCTAAAAGAGAAATAATAGTTATCCTTGCTTGGAGATACTACCATAACACTAGCACCATCACTATTCCTATTTCCAAAACCATCAAAAAAATCTGCCATAATCCCCCTACATCCTTTTGAGCTTTTGTGAGATTGGAGATTAGAGAATTCTCCTCATGAATGCAATAAGTGCCAAGACTAGTCTCCTCTAATTCAACAACAAAAAATGGATGAAAACATAAAACATTGCCACATTGATCCAACAAACAATTGGGTACTTCCTCTAAAGGATTTGTAGGATCATGACTAAAATCCCTCTTTTTGATTATGCAATGTAAGGTTCATGTTTACTGGAATAGGAGTGTAAGGTTCAATATGATCATTTTCTATGAGCTTAGATTTGATGGTTTCTTTAGTGCCATATATAGTTCTAAATAACATGTGAGACTAATCCACAAAGAAGTGCCCACATATCTTAGTTGTAAAATCTCTAGATAAGAAAATGGAAAAATGGGTAGGGAGGTCTATGAATAAAAAATCTTGCAACACATCATAGCCAGGACATGCATGCAAGGATAATTTTAAGTTTTTAATTACCCCCACAGTATTGACAACAATGTCATCCAATTGTAAAACTTGTCTAGGAACCGGTTCATACATGATGACAAGCATGTTAGCAATCCCATTTGGCATGACCTAACTACTTTCCCTTGAGTTTATCATACAATTATGCACTATATGATTCCAAGTAGTTAAAAAAAGATAGAAGGCAGGTGATTTCTTCATTTTTTGGGGATGCACTAGGCTAATTGATGGAGTAGGCTACTCTTTTTATTGCACATCCTCTGTTTGTTTATTTTCTTTTAACTCATGTTCTAGTAAATCCCTTTGTCATGGGACATATAGAGCCCCCCACATAGTAAAATTTAGATTGGCTTTCTTCATTTTACCTACTATGTTGAATGGAAGTTGACTACCTTTAGAAGGGGCCTTTGAGACAAGTTCAACTCTTGCTTGTGTGATCTTAGGTTGCTCTGCCACTTGTTTAGGCCTATTAACAAGATGATTTGGTTTTGGAACCTCTATCTTTCTACTCGTTTTCCCAACATTTACAACATTTTGAGATTTTTGGGAAGATGATGGTTGCCCAACCATGGAGAATGCACCACCCTCGATTGCTCTTTTCTTTGATCTTGTATTATGTGCTATTACATCGATATCTCCTTGATTTACACGAAAAAATTATTCTTGAGCCCAAATTAAAAATGAAGTCACCTCATGCATGATTTTGATTATTAGCAGTTGTTTGGTTCATGTCAATTTGCTACTTTGAAGTAGAGGTCTCATTTTGAGCTACCAAAGTTTTCACAAACTTTCCATTGTTACAAGCATCTTGATTATGAGCTTGGTCACAAAGGTAACATTGTTCCTGCTCTTGTGCTAGATTATTCTATATTGGGACTAAAGCCTTAGCATTTCTAGTAGTAGGTGTATGCATGATATTCATGGGCTTGTGGTGATTCCACTGATTTTATCCATGATAAGGTGGCCAATTTTGTTGATAACCCTAATTTTGAGGTTGATAAGGCCTATTGTTTTGAGCTTACTACCACTTCATTGATACTAATTCATTATTCATAGTTTGCAGAAAGTTTCCCCAATCTTCTGGAAGTGTAGAAATAGTAGATGGTTTTCTTGTGGAAACTATTGGAGTAGCAGCCACTAGGACTAGAGCCAATGTGGACTATGGAGTTATCTCTAGAAATAAAGACATTGGTGACCTAGGTGCTATCTTCCTCACCTAAATTAAATAATTTTCTACTCTTAAAGCAAGATCATATGCTCCAAATAAAGTGAAACCACCCATTGACTAAATTATAATAGCTATGTAACTATTAAGAGCCCTCAAGAAATACAAAAAATAATGCTTGGGTGAAGGCCTTCCGATGGTAGAAATTCTATCCCAAGTCCTTTTGATTGTTGTCAGTGTTCTACTAGGGATATATGGTAACTTTTATCTTCAAAATTTTTGCATAAATTCTCACCCAACTCATCCCAATTGTGAATGGAGTTGGGAGGTAGTCCCCTATACCACTGTAATTCTTTTCCCTTAAGTGAATTATCAAGTAATCTAACAGCCACATTTTCCTCTATTACATCATGTATAGAGCATATATTTGCCACATCTATGATATTTTTTGCTGGAGTAGTGGAAATTTCACCAATAAAATGAGGAATAGTCCTGAGAGAATTGACTAGTATGTCAACCTTTTGGGCTAACATTAAGGGGGTGCCACTAGTAAAAGATACAAAGAGATGATTTCTACATACAATGATATGGAATGAATTTATATTTGTGTGGACAACAAGTGTTCTAGTTTAAAATAATCTATCCATAGGTGGTGTAGATAGGGCTCTAGGAGAAGGAATTGAGCTCTTATTTCTTCTTATGGGTGATAAATATTGTATACTTCTTCTTCTAGAAGTGGAAAAAGAGAGATGAATGTATTGGAAATTACCTTCAAAATATTATCATTTTTGAATTCTTGGCATGAATGTGCATATTTATTCTTGAACCATGAATTCTAGGTAGCAGCAGGGTCACCAACTTGTATGTAGAGTTATCCCTTGACAAAAAAGTCACCAGGTACTTTTTTGGAAGCCTCTTCAAGGTTGGAATATTGAGAGAAACACCACTCTTGCAATAATGGTGAAATGAAGTTTCTTTGAGTGTCCCATTGAGCATTCTAGAAACTGTTGTCACATAAAAATCCACCCCGCTAAACAAGACTTTATTGTCCTAATGACACAATGGAAAAAAATCAAGGTCGTGGGCCCTTGCACGAGTGAGGTTGATTCTCCGAAGAAGGCTGACTTTCTCTTCTAAGAGAAGTGCAATTATTTTGGTCTAACCTAGCATAATGAAAACCCTATCACTACTCTAATCTAACAAATCTTAGAGGAAAACGGATACAAGGAGAACATAAAATGAAATGGAGGTGATGCACCAGGGTAGAAATGTGTTTCTTCCTTCTTTTAAATATCATAATACATCAAAAAAATAACTAAAGCATACATTCAAACATGAAGGTAAATATGTTTTACACAAACATGTAAGAAATAACAATGATAATAGGTGAAATTTATTAATATAAAAGATTAGAAGCAATATTTACAATGGAAAAATGTGAGAATGCAGTGTATGTAATAGAAAAACCCTAGAGAAGCCAAAGGAAGAACCACTAAAAAATATATGAGTGTTTCCTTTATAGTTCAGGTAGACCTAAGATGAACAATAATTAACCCTAACCTAGCTAGGGTTACAAATCCGATCAAAGAAACCCTAAGATCTATTCAAGAAACTTGAGCCCAAAAATTTATGCCAAGAAGATCCATGGACATCATACCTGCTATGAAAATTACACCAAAAAAGACCTAAAGAACACATAGCTAGAATGGCATCACCCTGTCATGGAGATTTGATGAAAAGTGTTTGTGAAGATATTCTATGAAATATTTGAAATGGAGATGGGAGTGGTCAAAGAGGATGAGCATCAGAAATGAATGAGCATGGCTACCACCAAATTGCAAGGAGAAGTCATGAAAATGCATCAAAGATGTCCTTAAACCCTAAAAAGTCAAGCTCGACCACTGGGAGGTTGAGCATTAATGGCAACGTCTAGAAAAAAAATGCCAATGTGAAACGTTAGGGAATTAGGACAAATAAAATCATCCTTGGAAGCCTATGAGTAAAAATGTGTTGACCTATAAAATTTTTTATGTTTCAGAATGTTGAAGGGACAAGCATCAAGGACCCATCTAAATACATCTTTCACTCAAATTAAGAGAACTTGCATTCCATCAGAATGTCAAAGGGACCATGAAACAACTCCCTCCAATATCACATTTCCTCTATGATGCAACTCCATCAAAATATTGGAGGGACCACATTTCATCTCCCTTTGATATCACACTATCTCTTCAATGAGGAGCCTTAAGAGATCAGACCTTAAAGGTTAGGAGTAGAGACCTTGGCTTACAATGTACTAAAGGAAGAAGGAAACCAAAGAGCGCAAAGAAGGGAGGAATCATTTGAGATTCGGGCCAATGGGATACCTATTACCGAAGAAAGGTAAGAGGTTAAAGAGAAGTGTAAAGACCCAAACCCAAAATGCTGACACAGTCGATTTTGGAAGAAAAGAGTGAGTGAGAAGGAGAAGGTGAAGAAAGTGAAAGGATCGAAGAAGAGAGTGATTTTCGAGGTTAGACTAAACACTTATTCTTTGAAAATGAAAGCAGTAAGACGGAAGAGGGAAGACCAAAGGCCAAAGACAAAAATGGAAAAGGAGAGGAAGGAGGTAGAAGGATGTAAGAGGAAAGTGGGAAGATTGACCCTCAAAGCCAAAAAATTGAAACTTATAATTTTTTTAAGAAAATACAAAGTGAGCTTTGGTGGTTGTAGGTAAGGCTTGAGGCTTACCCTAAGAGATCAATAAAATTTAATGGGGAAGAGAAAAGGTTGAAGGCCAATGGAAGAAAATGGAAGGAAGAGGAGAAGGAGAAAGAAAGCATTAAGGTAGGTAGGTAAGATATAGTTCAAAAACCTAAAATTTTTTGACTTAGTCAATTTTAGGAACCCCCAAGGAAACTCATGCAAGATAGCCCATGTAGGATCACTTAAATTGGATATCAGTCTTGGGTCATGTCAGGGTGGCATGAAATGTCAACAATAACATTACCTATTAAATTTGGTAGGGTTACTTAAAAAAATACTATCTATGTCATGCCCAATGATCAATGTTACATCCTTTACTAAAATTCACTTACAAGAACAAGGTTTACATAGTACAAGTTGAACCTCAACCTGATATTTTATTAAAAATTGAAACAAGAACAAAAAATCCTCTTAGAACATTGACACCAACTACAAAAGTGGAACTGTTACAAGAATTAAATAAAGATAAGTGATTTTTATCAATCATAAAGCTATGGGATGATAATTGGGGTTCCTTATATTTTACACCTACATTCATGAGAGAATATAGAATCACACACAAATTAGGAAAAGAGAAAGAAGTTGACATAATCAACATAATTTGAGTCATCAAAACCATGTGAGTGAACAACTTTTAGAAAAAAGAAGAAAACAAAAATTATAAATCTACATATGATGAAAGTGATCATTCCAAACCTCCTTCAGAATAAATGAAAACACTTTATGGAATGGGTTACAAACTTTTGAAAAAACTTAGATATAATGGAAAAGGATTTGGTGTTAAAGAACAAGGTATTTGTGTCCATATAGAGCCTAACACGCAAGAAACAACTAAAGGTTTTGGTTATTGTCATTTAATTAACAAATAGAATTAGTTGATCTTCCTTATATATAATGTGAAATATTGGGATAGAGACAACTTGTTTTAGGTTGGCTCTCATGTGAAATACTTTCTTTTCTTTTCATACTCTTTATGATTGCATGTATATATTGAACAATCCTGATAACTTAGATGAGGGGTGAATCAGTTATCCCAAAACACTTTTCTTTCTTTACTTAATCTAGAGAAATCATAAACCAATCATATTTTAATTAAAATAGATATGAACATGCAAGCACTAAATAACATCATGCACAATGAACACCAAAATTTATGTGGAAACCTAATATGGGAAAAACCATTGAGAATGCTAATTCTCAATTATAAAGCACTAGTTAAGGTTACACTGGTTAAGGTGATTTTTAAAAAGGGCTCACTTCCAAAGATGCTCACTAATGCTAAGGCTCACTATTGGGTAGCTCACTATCGGTAGGCTCACTACCAAAGATACAAAAACCACTGATTACAAAAATGGATAAAACTTGAACTAATGAAGTTGCATCTACATAATCATGAATTTAGTTTCGGTTAAGAGCACATTTGATTGCAGCAAATCCAGTTAAGAATCTTCTGCACACCTTCCTTGGACAACCTCTACAATATAGATTTCCTCTTTCTAACACTTGCCTTTACTTCCTTCTGTGTTTCTTGTTGCACAATCCTTCACACCCTTATCACTATTCACACATATCACACTTCTTGTTATGATACCAAAAGATGTTCCACATATATATATACAAACTTGGAGAATAAAATGAGTCAACCTAGCAAAACATGTCAACTTGAAAAACAACCTTGAAATATTCAATAAGGCTTGGCATGCTAGCACACGACCCAAAAGATAGGTTGAACATAAAGATCTTCTTAGAAAATTACATCGGGAGCCATAAATAGGTCATACATAAGATAAGTTCATCACTTAGCATAATTATAAAATATGATATATATTCTAGATTCAATGGGAATGCTATAACCGAGAGAAAATCTTGATCAATGTCATTTGATATGAAGACCAAAACCAAGACCAAATATTTCTCAACATCATTTGATAGGAATGCCATAACCAAGACCAAATCTTGATCAATATCAATTTTAGTACCAAACAGAGAAGTGCAATTAGTCATAGAAAAACTTGTATCATGCTACATGAATGTCTATAGAGCAAGGATACCCAAACTAGGCTTTAGGCACAAAAACCAACAACAAAAGGATTAGTCTTCATTATTCTACATTAACTGTCTTCCACAGATGTCACAAAAAGAAGTACTACCATATGTGGATCAAGGATAACATCCACACTACGAAACATTATAGCATATGATAGCATAGATCATTTTTGTATATTATCTGGAGTACATCCTTCATGTCCTTTTGGATCCCAAGTTTTGAATTCAATGAAAATAATTCCACATCAAAAACTTCTCAATAATCTCCCCCTTTGGCATTGATGGCTAAACAACAAAAACTCAAAAACACAAAAATTGCAAAAACTCCAATTACTTCCCCTTAGCCAAAAAATTCAAATCCTCTTTTTGTTTTTGTTTCTCTCTTCCTTTTCTCCCCCTTTTTCCCATCAAAATAAAAGGGACAAATAAGAATGTTCATTCAAAAACTTAAGTAAAAATAACACTTTTAACATGGAAAAAATTCTTGTACCTTTCCCTAACACTTGGAAGAGCCTTCTTCCAAGATTGCACTAAAAACACCATTCTTGCACACAAAATTTCTTGTAGAACCAAAATCCTAAATGAAGATGACTAGTCTAGAGACAAGCACTATCATTCACAATCCTCTGCATTAGAAGGTATCTCAGAAAGATGATCCAATTGGACCTCAATAATTTCTTTAACTAACCAGAAGGTTTTAACAACATCTTCCCTTTGTCTCTGAGTAGATAGTAACTCAGCTTGCAATTCGCCAACTCTTATCCTCTGTTTTCCATCTTTATCTTTGAAGAGTCAAAATACTTCCCAGTCTCGTTCAATTTAGATTCAATAGCTTAAATTATGCTTCTAAAATTATCAACAGTTGTAGGCCACTAGAGATAGTATATGTAGATGCCAAACATCTCCTTAATGCATTATCTTGTCTCACCAATGTGTTTGGATAGCTTTTATTTACCACTGACACACCATATTTCAATCATAGGGTATTTATCTCCTTTAGATTTTTCTTGCAACAACCTTTCTTCAACAACTTCTACTAGATCATCTAGTAAAGAGTCAGAAACAACAAAAACAACAATACCCTTTTTGAGTAGACAATCAACAAAGGAATCTTCAATTCCATGCCTATTGGCTGGAGAGAAAGCATTCCACATTTCACCAATATTTTTCATATCACCTTCATCCAACATGGACCGAACTTCATCTAAATCAAGGAAAGACTCTTCTTCCTTCTCCTTCTTTTTTGAGATAGTGATGATATCTTTTTTGTTAATTTTCTTCCTTTTAGGTTCTTGAGGGGAACCAACTGTGAAAACCTATAACTCCCTCTTACCAAAGGAGGAACCCTCCTCAAACTGACTAATAGGCATGGAACTAGGCACTATCACACTGGAGAATAGATTCATCTGCAAGGATGAGAAATAAACTTTGCATGAATTTACTTTATCATCCAAACACTCCAAATATTTGTAAAATTTATTTTCTATAGGGATGTTGTACTTCCATTTAACATTCCCCTTTGACAATAACAAATTCATAAAGTAGAACACTAAACACATGAGTAGAGACCCAAACCAGAAGAGATAACTCTCAACCACAAAAATTCTAACATTCTCAATTAGGGTTTCCATTACTAGGCTACACAAATCAAATTGTTGATTTTCCTTCACCATCTTATGTGCAAGATACACAACAATAGCAGATGTCGAACCTTCACAATTCTAGAAATAGATGTTGTATGAGATGCCATAAACAATATACCTTATTGTAGTATTTGTAATGGCATTTATTAGTAGAGCTTGAGGGTCTTTCTTGATACTATTAAGTTCCTCCACACCTCTATATTTCACTTTTTTCTTCCCAGAGAGGTCACCAACTTTGCATAATCTAGTAATAGCTTCAATGGATTCCTTCATGATCAGATAGGGTTTATCCAAAATTATGCTACTATCCTTGAAATGGCTCAACAAGAACAAGATAGACTCTTTGTCAGCAAACCAGGGGAATTCTACGCACAAATCCATACCTAGGGAATATACATTCTGCAATTAATCAACCTTCAACCCTAGCTCCATTTCCTTCATCTTCTGATGATCAAACTCTTCCAACTCAACTCCCTTTAGGTTTAGCAAAATATTATCACTGAAATAATTGCCAATAAACAAAAATTCCATCATCGTGCTTGTCTTCTTCAATGCTTTATCACTCAATGGAAAAATATTCTTCTTCTTTGAAAGATGTGAGAAATGATTTGAAACTCCATCTTTTATCCTTAATTTCTTATGATGAGTTCACCACAAAAATGTGCATCAATGATGCTAGGAAATTATACTTCACTTTTCAATCAGCTAGATTACACTTCACCATGCAACATCACCTGGATCTAGCTTAGTCATGCCAAAGAAACATCAATATTAATTCAAAGAGGGTGGAATCAACAAGATATGCATTGTAAAACTCCCCTTGATCCAAGGAAGTTGGATCAACTTCCAAAAGAGCTAGTACTGAGATTTGGTACCACAGAAGGGATCTACACACTCATTTCCTTTTTCTTCCATTTCATGATTGTCTTCTCCTTGGATTCATCTAATTCTACAACTTCCTCTTTTTTTTCAATATTTTTTAGAGTAACATATCTACATGTGTTAGAATAATGTCTAGATTCATTTCACTTGTAACATCTTTTCCCTGACCTAGCTAAGTGAAACTTGGATCTGAACTGATTAGCTTTGTGACCATAAATATGTCATAAGTAGCAATAGTCATGAAAGAGAATGTTCATTTCATTCTTTCTAGTCAGATTAGATAATTGGCTTTTGCAATGACATGCTTTGTGACCAAACTTGTGACAATTAAAGCATTCAATATCTAGTTCCTTCATACTTCTACACTCTACAACCTTATGTCCAAAATTTTCTAATAGAAAACAATGACCATTAAATGATAAGTACCTTTGAGCATTTGGTTGTCTTACCAAAGGTCTTTTTGTAGATGTTGTAGAGCTCTAAACCTTTCTTGTTACAGCTGATCTTGCTTCAGCTTCAACTGCATTATCTTTACCCTTAGTGTTCAAATTTGAGTTTTCACTTGAGGAGCCAAGTCCTCCCTTGTCCTTGTGACATTTCTATAAGGAAAAATGTTGATCCAGTATCATGCTACTTTCAAATACTCTAGCTTTTGATTTCAGCCTCCTTAACTCTTGATCTAACCTCTAATTTTCTTCTTCTTTTCGTTTGATGTTATCTTTGAGATTTTCATAATTCTTCTTCCATTCTTCTATTTTCTATTTGATGGTATATTTAAGATCTTGTTCAATCTTCTTCCATTCTTCTATCTTCTATTTGATGGTTTCCTTAAGTTTTTCTTTTTTCTTCTTACATTCATCTAACTAAATATTTAGATTCACAACACTTTCCTTTAACTCCTTTAATTCCTCACTGACCTCTCTATGTGTTTCTTTGAATTTCTAAATTTTCTCCCTTAGCTTTGATATGCAAGAATTTTCCTCGATGTTTTCTTTCAATTCCTTATTTTTAGATTCTATACTTTCCATATTAGCTAATATTGACTTCAATTATTCCTCAAAGTAATAATCTCCTGCCATCTATTCAAACTACCAAAAGCTCCCTCAAGAGGTTAATCTCTATCTACAAGAGACCAAGCTTTGATACCAATTGTTGAACAGTCTAGATAACTGAAAGGGGGATGAATTAGTTATCCCAAAAAACTTTTCTTTCTTTCCTTAATCTAGAGTAGTCATAAACCAATCATATATTAATTAAATAAAATTTGAACATGCAAGCACTAAACAACACCATGGAAAATGAACACCAGAATTTATGTAGAAACCCAAGATGGGAAAAACCATGGAGAATGTTAATTTTCAATTATAAAGCATAGGTTAAGGTGAAACTGGTTAAGGTGATTTTTACAAGGGCTCACTACCAAAGATTCTTACTGTAGCTAAGGCTCACTACTAGGTGGATCACTTCCAGTGGGCTCACTACCCAAGATACAAAAACCATTGATTAAAAAAATGGACAAACCATGAACTAATGAAGTTGCATCTACATATACATGAATTTAGTTCTGATTAAGAGCACAGCATCTGATTGCAACAGATCTGATTAAGAATATTTTGCACACCTTCCTTGTACAACCTCTACAATATAGATTTCCTTTTTTTGAAACTTTCCTTTACTTCCTTCTCTATTTCTTGTCACATAATCCTTCACACCCTTATCATTGTTCACACATATCACACTTCTTGTTCGGATACCAAAATATTTTCAACATATATGTATATACACACACCCGGAGAACAAAATGAGTCAGCCTAGCAAAACATGTTGGCTTGAAGAACAACCTTGAACTATTTAATAAGGCTTGGCACACTAGTATCAAAACTGAAATATAGCTCACACATAAAGATCTTCTCACCATGTTACATCAGGACCCATAAGTAGGTCATACATAAGATAAGTTCATCACTTAGCATAATTACAACAAATGATTTTTTTTTGGATTCAATAGAAATGCCACAACCAAGACCAAATCTTGATCAACATCAATTTTAGTACCAACCATAGAAGTGTAGTTAGTCATACCGAAACTTTTATCATGCTACATGAATGTATGCATAGCAAGGATACCCAAAATAAGCTTTAGGCACAACATCCAACAACAAAAGGGATCAGTTTTCACTATTCTACATTAACTATCTTCCATAGATGTCCCAAAAAGAAGTATTGCCATATCTAGATCGAGGATAACATCCACACTACAAAAAATTATAGCATATGATAGGATAGATAATTTATGTATATTATCCAAAGCACATCCTTCACACCCTTTTAGATCCTAGGTTTTGACATCATTGACAATAATTTGACATCAGCAAATTCTCAAAAGTATGTAATGTGATCCTCGTATAATGTTTATTAGCATGTATTTATGTTTGTGACATTTCTTTGGATGACCCTTGTTACTCCATTGGTCTAAGGATATAAAAAAAGTGAACCTAATGTGACATTCTTCTATTTGCATCTGCATTCTTCTATCTATCATAAACTTTATCTCTTCTTTTTTCTTGTGTTTTCCTTTTGGGGATGATGCAAAATTTTGAGACTTTTAGGTCTCTTCCATGTTGACCAACAAGATTTTCTTCAGTTTCTCTCTCCATGTGTCATTCCTCCTTTTTGTTCATTTTTCCATAAAATATTTAGGGAATGATGATGACTCCAAGCTCTACTATATCACTCTAGTAATGAAATATCTTGACCCTAAATCTATGGATCCCTTATGTGTTATCTTTTGATATTTCATGTGGAGGCAACTCTTCTTAATGGCATATATTTTTTGGAAAAATACCATTGGCTTAGGGCTTTACAAATAAGCTCTCATGGTGCTTTTTATCAATTAAAATTTATCATTTTCCACTTTAAGGTAATTTCTTGTAGCATGGTGTTTAGTAATTCCTTTAAGGTGGGGGCATACATTGGATTTTTTTTATTTTGGCATTATTTCTTTGCATCTTATAAGGTGAGTTTCATTGGCATGTTGACATCACTTTTCACTTTGTCCATGGGAGTTCAGCTTAGTTTAGTGTTGGCATAGCACATTTATAATTTTGTGGCACCTTATCAAAGTTATTAGGGAGTATAAATTTTGGTATGGTTGATGTATGGGTACACACCTTATAGACCTAGAGTGTGTTTTCTTATATGCCTCCCATTTTTATGGGTACACACCTTGTAGACCTGGTGTGTATTTCCCATCTTTCTTTGGGGCTCACCTAACATATACCAAACCACACTATCATGTATTTATTTTGGACAAATAGCTTAGGCTTGATCCACCCTTTTCTTTCCTATAATATTTCCTTTTTTCTTATCTTTGAAATTCTATGCTTGTGTATCTTTGTGTTGCTAAACATATCTTACATTCATGTGTGTCCATTTGCCCTTATGTTGTTTTTCCATGGAATCTTAGATCTTCAGGGCTTGGCCACCTTCTTAATCTTGGCCATCGTATCTCATCAAAATTTATACAAATGAACCCCTCTTGACACATATTTATCTACTTTAGTGTGAGTATAGAATTTCATACTCTCACTAAAGTGGGGGATAAATATAGTGTAGGAAGTTGTATACCTTTATAATTTCCAACTCCATTTGTCTCCCTTGATTTATTGGACTTAACTAAGCTTCTAATTTTCCAAACTACACATTCCAAAGCCTTATTCTTACCATTTTCTCAAAGGGAAGCCAACATTTAATTAATGAAATCAATAATTAAATCACATTGGAGAATGCGTCTCCTAGACTTATAGGCGAGGACCCATTTTCCCATGGGTGAATGAGTCCCCTTTAAGTCCTAAGAATCATTTTAAATATGTTATTGGTAGTCTTTTAATGATTCAAATTAAATTTTCAATTTTCAACTTTTGGAATTTAATTTTTGGGAAATTAGATGAACACCTATAAATACATAGTGATTTTATCATTTGAAATCTAAGGATCAATTATAAGAATTATCTTGAGAAAATATTATTATCAAGAGCATTCAAGCGTAGGTTTATTAGTCATTTTTTATAGCATTCAAGATCCTAACATCATGTCCAAGTCTATGTGTGCTCATTCCATCTTGTGAAGGCTAGTATGCATTATTGATCTAAAGAATCTAAGCATTTTCAAGTTTTCAAATCAATCAAGAAAAGAAACATTGGATCCTTGGAGATATTTTTTTGACTTTAGTCCTCTAAGGGAAGCCATTGACAGGTAGGTGAGTTGTAACAAGCATTGTTCATTCAACATTTCCTTTTCCATTTCCATTTATCTTTTTCTATCAAGGTTTAATTATAAAACTTGGGGTTTGACCGAGGCAAAATGCCATTCAAACAAAACATTTTTTCCTCTTTTTGTGAATGCATATTAAAAGTTGAAGAAGAGTTGAAGAGATCTCAAAAGAGAAATTTTACATTATTGAACAAGTTTTCATCATTGTTGTCAAGCCATGAACACTATGTTGCAAACTTTATTTCCTACTTGATAGTGGGACCTATGTCAAATGGAAGCCAAGATCTAACATCAAAATATTATCAAAAGTGTTATAAAAAGCCCTAATTGGGACCCATTCACCCAGGGGAAAATTAGTTCTTTAGCAAGTCTCCAAATAATGTTTTGGTGATAGGTACATGTGTCTAGACCCTTCTTAGATCTACTTGAAAACTATCATTTTAGTTTTTGTATTTTTGGGTATTGGTATTTTATGTATTATGTCTTATTATTCAATCAATTTGAGTGCTTCAAATCATTTCAATTTAATTCTAGACCTTACTTATTGTCCTAAGGACTGAGACCCAGGTTTGGTTGACTCACCAATATTGAGGTTGAAAGTCAATATTTACACCTTGTGATCTCTTTCCTAATGAAATTACCTTAAGGAAAGACACCTATTAAGATCCATGATATTTTTTACAAATATAAATTTTAAGGATCCTCTTTCCCACAATTTCAATTTGAAATTCAGAGAAGAGAGCTATAACTTTATTTGAGTAAATTGAAGATCCTAAAATTTGTCAAGGGTAGAACTAGTAGTACTATTATACCACTTACATCAATCAAATTAAATTTACATGACATGAAGAGGTGTGAAGAAATTTATATGCAAGTAGCTATTATGATCAATCATGCCAAAGAATGAAAATATAATGAGTTATCCTTTGCATTCTAGTTGTAAAAATCTATTATTTTTTATGGGCTAACCTTTTGCAGGTCTATCAATAAATCAAGGCATCCATCAATAAAATTGTGTGTGGCATATCTTCTTCAAGGTTTTTATCATCAAGGTAACACTCTCATTATTCATTTGTCATTCTATTCAATTATTTTTGTTTTGGCCTATGCACATCCTAGGGAATTCCCTATTGATCATCATAAATCACTATTCATGGAGGTAGAAATACCAACATGGGGTTTGACTGAGGAAATATCATAAATAACACCAAAGTTTCCCCTATTTTCATTAGTGTGGGTCAGAGTTGGAGGTTTTAGTAGAACATATCTTGGGAAATCATAGTGGAGACATTAATCTAGATCTTGGAACTTTAAGATCTAGAAAATAGCCAAGCTACTTTGGGGCATAGTGCACCCTTATCCTTGTAGTTCAATCTCAAATTTATTGTACAAGTTAGTCTCTCTGTCTCACTATCAACTCTAAAGAAATTTTGATACTTTCCATTTTCATCTGTTTGTTAAATTATATTTTCAAATCTAGGGTTACATGTCAAATAGGCTTATCCAAACCCAAACAAAAATTTTCATCCTTACAATACTAAAAAGAACATAAAACCTAGGAGGTTGCCTCTCCCTTGTGGTAGGAATACAATCATTAAAACATAGTTTATTGATGTTTAAATGTTGATTCAAGTGAAAAGGAGACTATCCCAGTTATACTAATTAGATCTAGGATCATTTTTTCTAATTTATATTTTGGTGAACTTAATGTATCCTACACTTGCAATTTTTTTTCATTCCATAAACTCTAAAAATTAATTCAAAACCTTAGTTCTTTGAAGATCTTTCTAACATTTTATATTTATTTCTTTTCAAAACTATGAACTTTCATTATTTGTTCATCAAAATTATAAAGGAAAATAATTTGATTTAAACTGCATAAGTTTAGGTCTCATTTTTCCTTGTTAGGGCTTAGATATGAGTTATTTTCATTGGGAAATTTAATTTCAATATTATTTTGTCATTTATGTATGCATGTTTTAGTGATAAACATTAAAAAACTGAAGAAATTCTATAGTATTTTCATTTTAAAAGATCAAAAGCATTTTTTATGTATATTTTTTAAATAAATCCATCAATTAAATTGTTCAATTTTTGAAAATTATCATTTGAACATACTCAATTTTCCTAAAAATTTCAAAAATCTATATGCATAGATGTGCTTCATAAAGAAAAATTAAGTTTTTCTACATTTCTAGAACTTTGTTCACTTCTAGACCTGAACATATGAAACATAGGACCCTCAGACATGATAGGTGGTTTGTAGATTTTAAATTGTATAAAAATACATATCTAGTTTTGGGCACATTATGCCCATTTCAAGTCAATTTGGGCAAAAAATTTCTACGAAAGTCTTTGTGAATGTTCTAATTTCATTTTCGATTCCTATTTGGAGTTATATTCATTAATTTTTTAAATTTTCTGTGCAACACTAGTTTGATTAAAAGTACATAATAGAATATTTTCATTACTAAATTCTTGTATTCTCATAATTCATATTCTATTATCAGATCTTGTTAGGAAATTCAATTTTTTTTGTTAAAAGGATGTGAAAATGAGTTTTTATCTCCCTTTTTTTTCTTTGATCCCTCTCCCACTATCTTTAATAATTGTGAGAATATTTTATTTAAATACAATACAATCATTTAAAATCATTTCTATTATTCCCCCAATATATCTCCTACTTATGAGATTATTAGGAGAGATTATCTTTATGCAGGAGGATCGAATCATTGAGAATTGTGAGTGTAATGTTTTTTCCTCTCCCTCTACATCTTTTATTTGGAATAATATCATGGTTTAAGAGGGTGTAATCATTGATACATTTGATTATTCAAATGGTAGCAATATTCATGACATAGATGAATAAATTTTAATTGAAATTAGGTCCTCCATTGGTAGAAGATTCCCAACAAGCTAAAATTATACAAAAAAATTTAATTACTAGACCTCCCAAAACACCTCTCATTATATGATCTTGTAAACCTCATGGACATATCCTAAGATTTACAAGAAAAATCACTAATAATCATGTGCAATAAGATGAGTTGAATGAACCAATTTATCACATGGTTGCTCATACACATAATGATAGAATTAATAAGAAATACAACAAAGAACAACATCCATTCTATTACCTCAACCATATCTTACACCCCAACCTAGTCTTCCATGACATCGATAAAAATATGATCTTGTTGAGAAAATTTGTAATAATCTAGCCAAGATCTCCCTTTGGGACTTGATTTGATGTAAACATTAACTACATATCATGGGATGCTCCAAGAGGCATTACATAACATTGATATCTCACCTTCTATCAAATTTAAATATTTAGCAACCTTCTTTGATTATATGCAAGAAACATAGTTGGATATTACATTCCCTCAACATGAATTACCCTCGCTTGATATCCAAATGAAATGTAAGTCTCTGATTATAATGGTAAGAAATAATAAAATTGATGTTAGATGTATTTTCATTGATAACAGATCAGTTTTGAGTGTTTGCAACATTGATCTTCTAGATAAACTTGGTGTGGATAGGAATCTTATACAACCTAATGATATTTCTATTCATGGATTTGATAATGTAGTAAGAAAATAGTGGGGATGATCATGCTACCCATCAAGGTAGGATCTATTTTTTTTATATCCCTATCTATATCATGTCATGACCTCTTTCATGCAATCATCTTCTAGGTAAACCTTAGATGCATGCCATAAACAAGGTTTTTTCTACTCTTCACTATAAGATGAAATATAAATACAATAACAAGATATATATTCTAAAAAAAGATGAACAATGTTATAATTCACAAATCAAAGTCAAAGACATAAATTTTTTATCTCTCTTGATACTTTGATTCCAAATTCAAAGGTGGAACCCATACATGTAGACAACATTTATTTTATTTCATCTATAACAAAAATTTTAGTTGATGATTGGGGGTTGTTATATTTTACACCTTATTACAATTGGGAGTCAAAAATATTTCCACATATGTCCAAAGTGTTGAATACAAATGATGATCATGATATTGCTTCATATTTAAACACAATTTTTATTGGTGATAGGTTTTATTATATTTTACACCCATCTTAATGGGAGAGAACAATGTCTCGCAATATAAACCTAAGGAATCCCATGTTTTATTTGCTCAATCTTGTTATACATCAATAAACTCAAAAAACATAATCACATGATAGTGATGGGGGATCTTTAACTTCTTTCCCTCATGTGTTTGAAATGCCTAACATTAAAGATTCAAGACCTCAAAAGGATTTTTATCCTTGTAAAAGAATCAATTCTTCCCATTTAGACAATACTTCTCTATCTGAGCTAGA
The DNA here is from genome assembly GCA_007115665.2 of Sequoiadendron giganteum. NCBI lineage: Eukaryota > Viridiplantae > Streptophyta > Pinopsida > Cupressales > Cupressaceae > Sequoiadendron > Sequoiadendron giganteum. The sequence goes on from CM021105.1 coordinate 71,737,161, forward strand.
AAAGTGTTATGGGCTTAGATTTAAAATTATTTCTAAACATTGATATAATGAAAACATGGAACAAAAAATTAAGGATAGTGTGAAGTCTACATCATACTATTCTAAAGGGGTTTAGGTTTCCAACCTTCATCTCCATATTCATCTACTATATTTATGACTTCTTGTGTGAATCGAGCTAATGTTTCTTCATAGTAAAAGGGATTGTCTCCTTCTACTTATTATTTATTAGAGAAAGAGCTTATTTTATAGATTCTTCTCAAAGCATTCTTGATTACTCTTCCTCCTCCAAAACATAATAAATTTAATAGCAATCTCTTTTTGTGAATATCATCAAGTGGTCATTCCATAAATAAATTAAAAACCTTCAGTAGTAAAATATATATTTTTAATTGTGGTCCTATTCCATGTGTTTATGTGCCTGACCAATCTAAACAATAATGATATATTCTATGGTGTTTATCCTCACTCTATGTTATTTGTAGCTTCATGTGTTTTCTCATTTCTATTCATGGTGGTACAATCTCAAGGGAAACCATATTTTCCATGCTAGCAACATGATGGTCTCTAGCATGGTTTTTCATGCCTTTACACTTGGGGGGAAATGATAACTAATTATGGGAGGTGTGTATTCTATAAAGGATCTCCTCTTATGTCTTGTTTCCTTAAAATACCAACATAGCAAGTATATGGAAATTTTAAGGGGGGCTATATTACCCTACCTATTTCATAGATATCTTGTAAGATTTTACTTATTTGCATACCCCTTTGGTGTTGGTGTTACCATAACACCCCCTAAGGCATTGTTACCAATTCATCCCACGTGATTAAAGCATCTCTTCATCCCCCATGACGTTAAACTTGTTGCATCTCCCAAGGTGATTTTCATCCCCTACAATTTTAAATAGTCCTTCATGAGGTTAAACTTTTATACACTCCCTAAAGCATGATTGGAAGAATAGTACATGGATTTGGCATAGTAAATCTTGTTGTTTCATGAATTTGAGAATTAGTTACATGGCTACCTAGCATAACACACCTTTCTTACCAATGGAGCCATGTGTTTCATGAGTGATTTAACATCCTTATGAGAGAACCATTTCTATTAAACAATATTTGATGTATGAAATGACACATTTAAGATTGAGGTATCTCTACCTTACTAAATTGAATCATTTTAGTAATATCCTTGTGTTTTTATTATACCATTATTGTATTTTATGTGTTTGCATTGTGTTTGTGTCTTTTTTTTATTCATATTATGTTTGCATTATTTTATGTCTCATTTTATGTCTTCATTATCTATGTTTCATATTTTTCACCTTGAATTTCATCTCATACATGTGTGTTCCTTTGTCCTTATATTGTCTTGCCATAGGATCTTGAATAATGGGGGCTAGTATATCCCCTAGATTCAATTCCACCCTATCTTTTCAATATTTATAAAATTGAACCCCTCTTGAAATATTATTTAGTGTGAGTCCAAGTGTAAGTTCATAATCTCACTAAAGTGGGGAATAAATGTAGCATTAAAAACTATCACCTTTGAAAATTTAACATGAGGTTTAGCTTCCCCCTTTAGTGCTTGGAACTAATGAAAATTTTTATAAACACCTTTGGAAAATAAAACATTAGAAATGAAATTACGCACTTAATATTTTGTAACCAGCACTTTTGATCTAGAAAAAGTAGAATCTTGTCTAGGGCACACCACACCATAGACCAACATCATTCACTTCAAATTTTAATATGTGTGTGTTGGTAACTTCTCATTTAAATTTCCAATTTCATTTTTTAGCTATCGGTATTTGATTATTGAGAAATTATAAGAATGGCATATAAATACTACTTATTTTATTATTTGAAATTTTGAGATGAGATCGAACATGTTAATTGAGAAAATTGAAGATCATAAAACCAGTCAAGGCCAGTGAATCACAAAATTATCAACATTATTAAAACACTTTCATCAATCATGTTCAAGTTACAAAACATTAAGATGAATGAATAAATTCATATTCAATGATCTATTATGATCAATGATGCCAAATCATGAACATGCATTGACTTATACTCTACATGCTAGTTGCAACAATCTATTATTTTTATGAGCTAACCTTTTACAATTTTATAAATTAAGCAAAGAAACTATCAATAAACTTATGTGTGGAATATCTTGTTCAAGGTTTTTCACATCAAGGTAACATTATAATTTTTAATTTATCATTTTTATCAATAATTATTCTTTTTCCCTCTACCTAGGCTAAGACATGCCCTCTTGATCATCATTAATCATTGCATATTGAGGCAAAAATACTGACATGATGATTGACTAAGGAAAACCTCTATATATCACCACCTTTTTGTTGGAAAAACAAGGATAGACAACTTAGAGGGGGGGCGAATTAGTTGTTACAAAAGTTAAGCTTATTCAACCATAAACAACTTTTAATCTCAGATCTAATAATTAATAGTGCAAGCATAAATCAACATCACATCAGAGACACATGAACAACAATATTTTTATATGTGGAAACCCTATTAGGGGAAAAACCATGGTGGATGTTAGTCCATAATATTATACCCTATTAGAATTATAATGAAATAAATGAATAGGGAATGCACATGCATTCAGGCACACTACCTAGAGCTCACTACTCAAAGGGAAGGCTCACTGCCTTACATAATAAAATAAAATTAAATCCATCTGATGAGGTTGAAGTAAGAAATTAGCTTATACAAAAGCTTGATTATAGTTCTAGTTTGGCACATAAAGACTTCTTCACACTTTTCTCTACACTCGAATGATCTGATCTTTATTCACACATATCTTATATATACTTCACATAAATTCACTGAGCATACTCTGAGCATACCTCAAAATGATTAAATAATCGCTCTTATATATCTGCTACACGGATTTACATCATCAACTCTATCGGCCACAAATAAAGAATAAATTACAACTATTGGCCTCAATACATGAATAAATCTTAATGCGCACCAACCTAAGTTGGTCACAACATAGTGAGGAACTAAATCAATATCCTTGAACATGCCAAACAATTAAATATTAATCCATAAGGATCTGCAACATGCTACCACCATCATGTCAGCCAAGAACATGAAAACCTTAAGAACACAAAGAAAAATATTCAATCATGAACATGCCAATCAATGTAGATGTACCACACTGATAGATCATGATATAGAAACATCATTGAACACCTCAGGAATGTACACAACAACTCACTTTACTAGAATTGCAATCTCATCTTTCAAAAAAATCTCCTACAACAACTGAATAACTGTAGGAACACATAACTTTCTAACTTCCTCAATTCTTGATGTGTACCACTAAAACTTTCAGACAACATACTAGATAACCTCAGCAATAAATCCTTTAGTGCATGCCTCCTAATCATCAACGTACAAAATTTTTCATCACTTTGACCTTCTCAGCTTCACTGGCTGCCTACAATATATTTATTACAATTTTCTCAATATCCTTGACATATACAGCCTTCAAAATCACCAAGATGATAATAGTGTTGAAATAAATGACAGCCATATATGAGAAAAATAACCACAAAATCCAACTATCTCCCCCTTTGGCATTGATGGCAACACATGTGAAAAATAATACCATCAACACAACTGGTTGTTCACATACTTCTCTCCCTTTGATTCTTTATTTCTCCTCTCATTGCTCTTCTCTCCATTTCTTGACTCTTCTCCCCTTTTGAAATCAATGGCAAAGGTACACATCTGCTGATCACATATCTGAAACTTCTGACTACTCCCCTTGAGTAGCAACCACCACAACATCAATCTAAAACAAGATCTGACTGTAAGTCCATAGATTGATGCAAATACTTGCATCTTAGTTTAGATTAGGAGGGGAAATCACCCCTAAATTTCCTTTGAGATACTTAAAATTATCCTTAGGCAACGGTTTAGTAAAGATATCTGCAATTTTTTCCTTTGTAGGCACATATTCCAATTTGTCCTCTTTATGACTCACCTTGTCTCTCAAAAAGTGATACTTGATAGATATATGTTTTGTCTTTGAGTGTAGCACCAAATTCTTATAAATTTTTATGGCACTTGAATTGCCACAAAATATAGAAATAGGTTCATCATACTCAACTCTGATATCTCTCAGCATCTACTTCATCCACAACACTTGGGTACAATTGTTTGTAGCAGCAATATATTCTGCCTCAATAGTAGACAATGAAATGAAATTTTGTTTCTTACTTAGCCAAGATACTAGATTCTTCCCCAAGAAGAATGCACCACCACTTGTGTTTTTCCTATCATTTACATCTCCTACCCAATCTGCATCTGTAAAGGAATTCAAAGTAAAATCATCATCCTTTGGATACCATAACCCAAAGTCAACTATTCCTTTCAAGTATTTGAATATTTTCAATATTGTAGTCACATGTGATTCCTTTGGATAGAATTGATATCTAGCAACCATGCACACAAAATTCATAATGTCTGGTCTTGTCTAAGTCAAATATAGCAATCCACCAATCATTGACCTATATCTTGTTTGATTAGCCTTCTAAGGAGAATAATAATTCTGATATAGTTTGCATTCGGTTACCATGGGAGTACCAACTGGCTTTGCAGCTTCTATGCCAAAAAAATTTAGTAACTCTCTCACATACTTGGACTGAGAAATAAAGATTATATCATCTAATTGAGTAATTTTCAATCCTAAAAAGAATTTTAGTTCTCCTATCATTGACATTTCAAATTCACTTTTCATTTCATCAGCAAATTTCATGCGCAAGTCATTATCACCTTCAAAAATAGTGTCATCAACAAAGACTTCAATAATAAATTCTTTATCCTAATCTAGCTTGAAATACATATTGTTGTCAACAATACCTTTATTGAATCCAAGCTTCAACAAGTATTTATCCAGTCTTGCATACCAAGCTCTAGTGGCTTGTTTGAGTCCATATAGTGCTTTCTTCAACTAACACACCATGGCCTTTTCATCAGTCAATTAAAATCCATCTGGTTGCTCAACATAAACTTCTTCTTCTAGTTCACCATTCAGAAATGCTAACCTCACATCCATCTGATATACTTCATAGTTATTGAAAGTAGCATAAGCAAGAAATAGCCTTACAACTTCAATTCTAGCAACAGGAGCAAAAGTTTCTTCAAAATCAATACCTTCCATCTGTGCATATCCTTTACATACTAGTCATTCTTTATTCTTGATTACTTCACCTTGTTCATTCAACTTATTCTAAAAGACCCATTTGGTTCCAATAAAATATTTGTCTTGAGGTCTAGGAACAAGAATCCATGTATCATTTTTCTCTATTTGCATCAGTTCTTCCTTCATTGCTTCCATCCAATATTCATATTTACATTCTTCATTGACATTGCTAGGCTCAATCTTGGATATCAGACAATATTCTTCTGCAATTCTTCTTCTATTTTGCACACCTTTGTTCTTATCTCCTATGATCTGACTTTCAAAATGACTTCACTTTAAATACTTTGGAGTTTTGGGTTGTTTTCTTTCTTATGCATTTCCATTGTCTTCTTCTTCATGATTTACTAAAACACTTTGAGTTTGATTATGTGTCTACGCATTCTTTCCATTATCATACTATACTTTTGGTCATTTGAGTCATATCTGCAATACCTTGATGATCTTTCAACATCCTCATCAGCTCTGACATTTGCACTCTCAAATATTTTCTTCAATCTTTTATTGTAACACCGGTAGGCTTTTCTCTTAGTAGATTAACCCAAAAAGATTCCTTCATCACTTCTAGCTTCAAACTTTCCTATATCTTCATCTCTTTTAATATAACATCTACTAGCAAATATTTTTAAATAACTAACAGTAGGTTTATGACCAAACCATAGCTTAAAAGGAGTCTTACTAGAATTACTATTGACATTAACCTGGTTGATAGTATACACAATAGTGCTTATAGCTTCTCTCCAATAGAAATGAGTAACATTACCTTCCAACATCATAGTTCTAACAACATATAAAATTGTTTTGTTCTTTCTTTCAACAACTTTGTTCTATTGTGGTGTCTGGGGAGCAGATAAGTGTCCTTTTAGTCCATACTCTTCACAGAATGAATCAAAATCCCAAGAAGTGAATTCACGACCTCTGTCTGATCTTAAACATTTGATCTTCAAACCTATCTCAGTTTCTGCCAAAGCTTTGAAGTTCTTGAATTTCTCTAATGCCTCATGTTTTTCTCTTAAGAAAGCAACCCAAACCATTCTAGAATAGTCATCAATAAGCAATATAAAGTACCTTTCTCCTTGTAGACTTCTAATTCTTGATGGACCACAAAGATCAGTATGTACCAGATCTAGTACTCCATTCGAATGATGTTGTTTACTCTGAAATGAAATTCTTCTCTACTTTCCCATCTAACATTCCTTGCATATAGTGTTAGTAGGCTTCATTAACTTGTGTAGATCTTTGATTGCTTGTGTGGAGCTTATTTTGACAATGTTATCTAAGTTTACATGACACAACCTTTTATGCCATAACCATCTTACATCAACTTGAGCAATCAAAAAAATTTCACTAGCAGCATTCAAGTTAAAAATATTACCTCTTATATTTTTACCTGAAGCAATCACATTTCTTGAGCTTCCCAATATCCTGCACTTACCATCTTTGAACTGAAGATTGTAACCTTTTTCAACCATCTGTCCAAAACTCAACAAATTATGCTTCAATCCTTCAACATAAAGAACATCATTAGTATTTCATTTTCCACCAAGAGAAATAGTGCCTCTGCCACAAATCACACTAGCATTGTTATCTTTGAATCTTACAAAACCACCTTCATACTTTTCCAAGATTAAAAACTTGCTTTTATCACCAGTCATATGATGTGAGTATCCACTGTCAATCACCCACTCATCCTTCTCATCAATTCTAGCTACAAGAAATTTTTCAATATTCTGATTACTAGCTGATTTAGTGGACACCAGACCATTTTCCTTGATAGCAATGAATACCCGTTCATCTTAATTTCTAGTTTCTTTATCAGATTCATCATCAGTAACTCCTTATTTAGCATAATAACATTTATTTTGAGATCTAGTTTTATCAAGTTTATAATTAGAGACACTTTCAGGACATCTTGATGCAAAATGACCTATCTTACTACAAGAGAAACATTTAATAGAAAAATTTCCTTTGTACTTACCTTGTCATCTAGCTTCTATTTTCACAATCAGTGCTTCCAGTTCTTCTAGCTCTCTTTCTTCATCTTCAACCAGTTTCATCTCTTCTTCATACTTGAATGTTTTTCTGGAACTCTCTCCCAGATCATATCTTTGTTGGGTTTTTCTGGATATTGTAGCTTTGAATGCATGCTCTGTCTTAGGAAAAGATTCACCAAATTCACTCAACTCAAAGGAAAAAAACTTTCCAATCAGCATGTCTCTTGTCACATTTGTTACCGTCTTGATCTCTTCAATAGCATGAGATTTTTTTTTGTAAGAAGTAGGCACAAATCTAAGTATTTTAGCCACAATCTCATCTTCTTCCAAGGTTCCGATGACACATATAATGTCCATCACTAGTTCATTTACCTTTTGTGAGAAATAAAATATGTTTTCATATTCACTCATCTTCATGTTCTCCCACTTTCCTTTCAGACTTTGTAGCTCTTAGCAACTTTTACTAGTGCATCTCCTTCATAAAATGTTTCCAAATTTATCCAGATCTCATGTACAGTCTTCAAACCTATCACATTTGTCATTTTTGAATCTGTAAAAGAACTTAACAATACTTCTATAGCCCTAGTATTATTTTCTACTTCTTTGATCTCATCAACAATAGAGGGACCATTCTAAGGAATTGTAGATGCATTCTTTGTAATATTCTAGAAAGGCTCACCAATGCACTTCAAATGACACTAAATTTTGAATTTCCTTAGAGAGTAGTTTTTACAATCGAATCTAGGACTATCCTTCTTGTATGATGCCATCTCGGATCACCTAAAGCTATTATAATTCTTCATAGGAACTAGCTCTGATACCAATTTTTGGCAAAACAAGGATATACAACTATAAGTGAATTAGTTGTTACAAAAGTTAACCTTATTCAACTATAAACAAATTTTAATCTCAAATCTGATAATTAACAGTGCAAGCATAAATCAACATCACATTAGAGACACATGAACACCAAGATTTTTATACATGGAAACCCTGTTAGGGTAAGAACCATGGTGGATGTTAGTCCATAAGATTATACCCTGTTGGAAGTATAATGAAATAAATGAATAGGGAATGGTCATTCATTCAGGCACACTGCCTAGAGATCAATACTCAGAGGGAAGGCTCATTGCCTTACATAAGAAAATCAAATTAAATCCATCTGATGAGGTTGAACTGAGAAATTAGCTTCTAAAAAAGCTTGATTACAGTTTCAGTCAGGCACATAAACATTTCTTCACACTTTGGTCAATCTTCTTCACACTCTTCTCTGCACTTGAATGATCTAATATTTATTCACACATATCTTGTATATACTTCACATAAATTCATCAAGCATACTCTGAGCATACTTCAAAATGAATAAATAATCGCTCTTATATATCCGCTACACAGATTTATATCATCTACTCTGTCGGCCACAAATAAAGAATAAATTACAACTATCAGCCTCAATACATGAACAAATCTTAATGCACACCAACCTAAGTCAGTCACAACATAGTGAGGACCTAAATCAATATCCTTGAACATGCCAAACAATAAAATATTAATCCATAAGGATCCACAACATGCTACCACCATCATGCCGGCCAAGAACATGAAAACCTTAAGCACACAAGGAAAAATCACCAATCAACATGAATGCACCACACTGATAGAGAATGATCTAGAAACATCACTGAACACCTCAAGAACTTACACAACAAATCACTTTATCAGAATTGCAATCTCATCTTTCAAAAACACCTACTACAGTAATTGAATAACTGTAGGAACACAAAACTTCATAACTTCTTTAATTCTTGATGCGTAACATTGAATTTTTTTGACAACATACTAGATAAGCTCATAAATAAACTCTTTAGTGTGGGCCTCTTGATCATTGATGTACATAAATTTTCTTCACTCTGACCTTCTCAGCTTCACTAACTGTCTACAATATATTTATTACAATTTTCTCAATATCCTCGACATATACAGCCTTCAGAATCACCAATGCTAAGAGTGTTGACATCAATGACAACTAAAACATCCAACACTTTTCCCCTATTTTCATAGGTGTAGATGATGTTTTGAGGTTTCAGCAAAAGAAATCCTAGTAAAACAATGTCCAAACCTTAATCTAGATATCAAAAATCTCAAATACAAAAAAAAAAACCAAGCTAGTTTGGGATGCATTGTACCCTTGTCTTTCTAACTCAAGCTCAAATTTATAGTACAAGTTCCTCTCTATATCTGATTTTAAAATTTAAAGAAATTTGGTTACTTTCTATTTTTATCTATTCATTAAATTATATTTTTAGATATAGTTTTACATTTCAAATAGGCTTATCAGAACACTAATCAAATTTATCATCCTTGCAATACTTAAAACAATATAAATTTTGGGAGGTTGGTTCTCCCTTCTAGCACCAAGCCAATCATAAAACCCTAGTTGGTTTGTGTTTGAATGTTGAGTCAGTTGAAAAAGGGACAACCCTAGCTATCCTAATTGGATCTAGGATCAATTTTCCAACTTTACAACATCACATTTGATAGGACGCAAAAATGATCATAAAAGACAACTTGGCTACTATCCTCAAGAAAGAGATACAATCAATGATCACGATTTTGGTCCTCTTTGTGGTGGATGATGATTTATGTATTCATTAGGAATTGAATTGAATTTATTTTTTAATTTATGTGAATTATACAATTGCATCAAATTGGTGTGAATACAATAAACCACATAATGAAAAAGAAGAAACTAAGAATAGAGTAGAGAGTGGAGATAGAGGAATATGACATTCAAATATGAGATGAAACTATCTATTCAAGGGCATGTGTACCCTAGAATGAGAATGATGATTTATATAGTCTTTGAAGAGATATCAATAAGTTATACTTTGTAGGTGCTTACCTTTCATACTTAGCTTCAGAACTTCATATATTGATGAATAATTGCCCTTTCCCTACTTTGATGTATGAATGTACTTGCATTCTTGATATTAGTATTATGTCTTCAGTCTTCTATAAATCTAATTCGCATCTCCAACCTATAAGAAAGAGTGGAGAAAGGTTTGTTCCCTATAGGGGCTTACCTAATTCGAATTATAAATCACAAGTGTTGTAACTTACCACTCATCTCTACTTTCCTTTATGGATTAAATTCATGTCACATATCTCAAGCAAGAAGAAATTGATGCTTGATAAAATGGTATTGCAAGTGTTAATACTCATAAAAATAATGAACATAAAACATAACAAATATTACTTATGTCAACATGATTTTTATGATGCATTGTTTGACTAAAAAATATGTAAAATGTTAATTATTATGGTCTTGAATTTCCTTGACTACATTTTAGGATGCTCAATTGATCAAAAGTTCATTAGGTGTTGAAATGGTTAAAAATAATTATATTTATATGGATTTGTTCATTTCATACAATAATTATTTTAAAATATGACAAATAAATTTGACTTTGTAAATATAAAAATGTTGATGACAAAATATTAAAATTTGGGCCAAAATAGGTTGCTCAAGTGCAAGGGTGCCTTATACTAGACCTATTTTTTGATTTAAGTTGTCATTATTAGATAATTAATTTTAATTCATAATTTAATCTCACTTTATCAAAAATGGTAATATAATATGAAAACAATAAGAATAATTTGGTTTAAGCATTAAGGGGGGACCATACATAATATGAAATTTTTTGGGTTAGAATTTTATGGTGCTACACAAACCAACTGGAAGCACCACCAGAAGGCCACCTAGGAGCTCCAACAAAAGACCACCCAAAAATGATACCAAAAGGCCACCTAAGAGAAATACCCTAAGAGGGTAGAGAGACTAAGCATCAACAAACAAGCCATGGAACACCCATGTGGCCCTGATAGCATCACCTAGTCAAGGGAGAAACCTATGACTAAGTAAATTATTTTTCATTAATCCAGATACTCCTATCTCCTTTGATGTCGAAAGGAGGCTACTAGCCTTGCAAGGAGAAAGGAGATGATGGAAATCTAGCCATAGTGCAAGGGAAATTTTCTGAATGCTTGATAAATTCCTCAAGATGAGCTATCTCTAAGAAAACTTTGATGGCTTGTACATAGGTCTATAATAACACATTAGAAAAAATAATTTCCTTAGAAAAAAGTGAAACCTTCTGATTAGTAGAGAAATGAGTGAAAATTGTAGATTTTATATATTTCTATATATTGGGAAGAATCTCTAATCTAAAATCATGGCATATTTAGTTGAATTTATATGTAATGAAAAGCCATTTTACCAAAATAAACATGTGATAGGAAAAATATTAATCCAAAAAGGTTGAAACAAATCATGAATCAAAATCTAAAGCTTCTAGACTCGAGGAAAAACCAAGAGTAGTGCTTAAAATAATCTACCTACTCAAAAAAGGGTAATGGGTGTTTGGGATGCCCGCATGAACTAACCATAACCCCATTGGTAAGCCTTGGAAAATAATATACCATGGAAGGTGAGCCAATTTATGCTTTATATTATCATACCAAATAGTGATAAATCTATACTACCAAACTGAGATTGATGACTATAAATTCCATCTCTCTTTTCAATTGGGTGCCATGGGTAAATATGGAGAAAACCAATGATATTCGAGCTAGATTTTATAACTACAAAAGGAAATGTTTAAACCCCAGTTCCAATATTTCCATCAAGGTTTGAAATATTGAAGTGTAATTTTATGAACCATATCATTTGGGATAGGCCCTATAATAGTGTCAAAGTCTCATAGTTTTTAATAGTAAGGAGAAAATTATATTTAGTATCATTCCATAATAGGAGGCTCATATAAGCTCTAGTTAATAAATATCATAGGAATTGAATACCTTTCATATGAGAACACAACACACTAACAATGGAAAGTAATCCAAGAGGTGACCTTGATCATGTAGAAGAGGGGACCAACATATATTCTATTAGTTGAAAGAAATATAGTCTCAAAAATTGAAACCATTCAAAATAATCCAAGATCTAACAACTTCCAAAGCTCACCATATACTTTTAGCTAGAAAATTTCCCTCAATGTGAGCCACATCCCTCATGGTGAGAAGGGTTTGAAAAAAATCCCCTTCTAAGCATGTCGATTGACTAGATAGCTAGTAAAAATGTAATGTTGAAGAAGATATTTTTTAACTTCATTTTGAGTGAGGGCCCATGAATGATCCATTGTTGGTGTAAATAGGTTTTTATCTAAATATTTCACTAGTGGTTCATATTTACAGGTTATGTTTACATAGTTCCTAGGGAGTCTTTCTATAAATTTATTAGTTTTCATAAGATATTATCTTATCTCTTAATATTTAATGATTATTTCCTAGGTAATTTAATATTAGTTGTCTCTTGACATATGATTAAGGAACTTGTCACTATATTGTCTAATCCTATATCTCACCTTGGCTATATAATGAGGTGGTATCATGCCTAAATCAACAATCATATAATTATTATCTATCATTTGTATCCTTTGATATAATAATATTATTCTCTCATAGTTGATCTCTCTTGTGATTTAATGAATCTCCTAGATCTTGGGTGGCTATAATATTCATCCAAATCTTGTATGGTGTAGAATATTCTACACAAAATCCTATAACCATTGGGTTGATAAAATTCCCAACCCTCTAGACTCACAAGAGTCAAAACAAAGTTCAAAAAAACTCAGTGAACACCCTTGTGATTGTAGGATGAATCCCAAAGAAATTCTTGGAGAAGCTTATCCAAATTCATGTAAGAGGATTTAAAAGGGTCCCAACAGAGGAATAATAAACATGAGTAAGCATACGGATTTTGGGGAGAACATGAATTTTCCCTATGAAGGAAATAAACTTTAGTCATCTAATAAGTTCACTTCTTTTCAATTTTAGAAAGGACCACATTGCCATTAGGCCACTTGAGAAGCTAGGAAAGCAAAGAGAATATCCAAAAATCTAAATATTTACCATGAACAATCTATTTCTAAAAACAATATTGAACCTAATTAGGTATAGGAAAAATCAATTATTGGTAACACTAAGTCTTATTGGACTGAATGGATGAGCTAAAGGCCTATAAAAATATGTCCAAACACTAGAGGGAATTCCTGATGTTTTTATCCTCTTAAATGAGAGTGAGATTGGAGTCATTATAAAATTGTCATTGATTGGGCTAATAAATCAAGAAATAAAATTCTCATTGGGAGACCCTAGCAAAGGGAGAAGAAAATCCCAAAATCATTGGACTAGAATTCATTAATATTAATATAAAGAAAATCATTGTTAAAAAGCATGTTGAATGATTTAATGAAATGGGGTCCAAAGTCCTAGAGCTTGAAGCATGGGAAATTCAATGAGATCATAATCTTTATAAAATTCAATATAAAAAAGGGGCTTTTGTTGGGAATATCTACCCCATTCCATACCATTTGAGACCATAATAATAATTCTATAATATATCTAGAGTTTATGAATCTTATTTGTGTAGGAAAAACAATTCGAGGAAGAAGACAATGCTCCTTCAAAGATAATGTTCTGGCAATGATCTTATATGACACATTGAGAAAGATAATAAGCCTCTAATTGAAAATATCATTAGGATAATGAGCTTTAGGTATGAATTTGATATAATATCCTTTATTAATAAATTTCCCTAAGGATTTTTTATGAAGATATTTTAGAGATAGACATTATGTAGGTCCTCCCCAAAAAATTCCCAAAGAGTCTAGTATAGCTCATAAGGAAATCTATAACACTTGAGCATCTTGTCATCAACCATTCTATGGAAAACTTCATAGATATCAACAATGCAAAAATAATTGATCAAAAAATATTTTTTGTGAGGAAGAGAGCGAACTAGGAAAAATCTAAAGGTATTTTTAAAGGGAGAACTATTAAGAGAGCCCTCTCATTAAAGAGAATTATCTTGGGTGGTGAATAATTTCTCATAGTGCTTAATAAAATCCTAGAGAATATTTAGTGATCTATAAGAAACTTTCGAACATATTATTAGTTTTAATTCCATGAGAGGTATGATGAGATTTGAGAGCTTGTAAAAACTATTTTGAATTCCTATTAAAAACCTTAAGTCAGTGAATTTTGGCTTTATTTTTGACACCTTTTCTAGAATATTTTTTTATTATCTACTTTTTCTTCCACCAAAAATTGCAAGGAAAGGAAGAAATGGTTTTCTTTAATGGAATTTTTTGGATTGTTAAGATGAAAGGTGGTACCTTATATGCACACCTTGTAAATATGGATAGTTGGTTCTCATAGATGTACATAAAATGAGATATGTGTTGAATCAATTTGGTCCACCACTCAATCAAGTTAGTTTTCTTGAGAGGGATATCTTTCCATGTTCTAAATATTCCTAATGTAAGCGAACATGGTTTGATGAATTTGAAAGGAAATATATATAAAATATTGAGTCTGACAAGGCTATGCCACACCCAGTTTCACTAAATCTTAAATCTGATGGAAAAATGATTTCATTAGGTGGTGTTTAGCAAGGGCTTAATAGAAAGTGAAAATAAACTAGAAAAGAAAAAATGCACATATCATTGCATGATGAAGGAATTTTAAGACCTTATTAGAGCCAACATGAAAATTATACCATGCTTTCCACTAAGGTTATGTGTGATGATGACCCATGTTAGGTTCATAAAGGTCCTTATTGTGCATATATTACCATGCATCTCTCTTTCCTATTGTCCAATGAAAAGGAAATTTCCTATATTTTCCATACACCGTATCAACCATATTGAAGTACTCACATAAAATCAAAGCATTGGTTGGAATTGAATTCACAATCCATTTCCAAAGAGTAGATCTCTTAACAATATAATTAGAAGAATAAACATTTAATATCCCAAAAAAATGATTATTAACATAGAGAAGAAAAATCAAATAGTAGAGAGGAGACTAATATATGTAGAGAGGGAAGGAGAGTAGAGAGATGGAAAGGAGATATAGAAAGAGGTGAGAGGGAAGGATTGGTAGAGAGAGGAGATAAATATAAGTGGAGAGAGATGGATATGTAGAGAGAATATACAAATATATAGAGAGAGAGAGAATATATAAAAAGAGGTAGGAGGGAGGAG
Organism: Sequoiadendron giganteum; assembly: GCA_007115665.2. Classification (NCBI taxonomy): domain Eukaryota; kingdom Viridiplantae; phylum Streptophyta; class Pinopsida; order Cupressales; family Cupressaceae; genus Sequoiadendron; species Sequoiadendron giganteum. The sequence continues at coordinate 71,752,499 of CM021105.1, forward strand.
AGGAATAGAGAGGGAGAGGGAGAGAGAGGGAGAGGTAGGTAGATAAAGGTAGAGGAGTGGTAGAGATAAGTAGATAGGGAATGGAGGGAGGGAGGGATAGGTAGGGAGGGAGAGAGAGGTGAGGTAGAGAGGTGTAGAGAGAGAAAAAGAAAGAGAGTGGTAGGTAGAGGGATAAAGAGGGGATATAGAGAGAATTAGAGAGTGAAGGAGAGAGAGATGTAGAGGTAGGGAGGGAGAGAGACAGGTGAGATAGAGAGTAAAAAAGAGAGATAGGGAAGGATGTAGGGAGGGAGTGAGAGCTAGGGATATAGAGACAAGTGAGATAGAATAAGAGAGAGAGGGGTTGATGCAAGTTGGGTCCACAAAATGCTCAAAAATTGGAAATAGTTTTCCAATTTTTCAAAATTTATCACACATGGACTAAAAATTTGAAACACTTGAACATTGAATCTTGAAAAAAACTAGTAATATGAAATTTAGTATTTTGAATCTAGTTTCAAAATAACTGATTTATTCTAATACCCAGATGATACAAATTAATTTTTAATAGGCATGTATAAAATCTAGTCTTTAAAAGACCTTTTTTTTTTACCATACCATGCATGTGTACAAACACCATAATTTGACCTAAATAAAATTATTTTTATAATTACTTTTGAGGAAATATATGTAACAACTTAAAGATTGATCATGATATTTTTCTTTAATTTATTTTTGAATATTTTTTATTGAATTTTTAGTGGCCCTAATTGTTTCTTTCTAAAAATCAATGTGTACAAAAAACATAATTGGAGCTAAACTAAACATTATTTTATTTTTTTCATTATGTAGAGAATTATCTAAAGATTGATGTGATATATATTTTTTGCCAAAGAAATTAACAAATAAAAAGTTATAAAAAAAAAAAGAGCTTGATAGTTTAAGTTTATGGACCAAATTACTTAGAAATTAATTTAAAAATAGAAAACATAATCAAATATTTAGAAAAGCTATATATTTGAAAACTAGATATCATGATCTATAATGGATTTAAATTTCATAGTTTAATTCTAAAAAAACTCGATCAACTATATCGCAAAATTTTCACATTTCGCTTGAATCTACCTTAGTTTTTAAGTTGCAAGTAAAAGGAAAAGGGTCGGGTTGCCAAACCTTTCTTGAGCCTAAAACCCAAGAAGATTTTCTATTTTTGGAAATTTTTAGAATAGGTACCTATTTTAAACTGGGTACGCATTCTATTTTTAGAATGGGTACTTGTTTTAAAATAGGTATGTGTTCTATTTTTAGAATGGGCACCTATTTTCAAATAGTAAAAATTCTATTTTTAGAATGGGCACCCATTTTAAAAAGGGTACCCATTCTATTTTTAGAATAGGTACCCATTTAGGTGCAGGTTGTCGCTCTTAAATGGGTACCTATTTTTTTGAAAATGGGAACCCATTTCTTTTGATATTTTTTCATTGAAACTTCCCCTTTTCATGGACCAAACTTCTTATAGAGAGAGAGGAGGGAGGGAGGGAGAGAGAAGGAGGGAGGGAGGGAGATCAATAGAATTAGAGAGCTAAGGAGAGAGGGACAGAGGGAGAGAGAAGTGGAAAATAGAGAGGGAAGAAGATAGAGAGAGATAGAGAGATAAAGAGACATATAGAAAAAGAGATAGAGATAGAGACAAAAGGATGGATATGTGGAGAGGTAGTTCTTTAGTTCAAGAGAGAGAGTTGGATAAAGGAATGGAGATAGTTAGAGAGAGGTCTACAATGTAAGGTACAAACAATGATTGAGATAGAGAGAGAAAATGATACATCTTGTTGATTATTATAATTTGACCTTCCAATTATTAAAATTCAACATGTTGATTAGTGAAATTTGACAAAGTCTAAAAATTATAAGATCTTCCAAAAACTAGAGTTTTCATTATAACTCATAGAGATCCAAAACCACTTTCAAACATCTATAGTGTAGGAAAAAGTATCCCTTTTTCATACTTAATTTGGGAAATAATAATAAATAAAATGACTAAATGATGCATTAATTTAGTGTTGTAATATGTATTTCACATATTAACATTAATTTTAGGGCCTTATTAATTAAAATGGATTTAATTGTTCCTTATTTATGGTGTTGTAATGTGTATCTTTACACTTTCATACTAATCTCTAGGGCTTTATTAATTAATTGAGGTTAATTATGCCTTAATTGGCCCCTTTAATTTAAATCCAATCCTAATTAATTGTAATTTTTCAAGAGTGAAACCTGACATTCATCAATACCATGACATAAAATTTATCATTGGATAATATGTGTCCTAGGTAAGTGACCTAGCACCTATATTTCAAATATGATTTTAGTGGTATTTCAATGATTTCAAGTGTGTATTCACCTGTCAGCTTGTGTTATTTTAATTTCATAAATTATTGTTAACATATGTATAAATAAGAGGTCATTTCACTATGTTTCACCTATCAAGTTTGATTCAAGTACTCTAAGTTTTCAAGTGTTCAATTGCAAGAACTAAAGTGAGATTTCAAGAGCAATTTCAGGAAATTCAAGAGCATATTTATAGAAGAATTATTTCAGCAATCAAGATCCATTATCATGTCAAAGTCTTCTTGCATCATGCATGTTGTTTGACCTAATATGTTGTAGTTTTCAAGATCCATTCAAGCATTCAAAGGAATTGTTTCAAATCAATTTTCATGATCAAGATCCACATCCATTTAAGCCATTTGATTCAAGTTTAAGATCTACATTCCAAGGTTCAAATAAGGGTTTGGTGAGATGTGACATTATATTTGTTCATTAATCATTCCTTCATGCTATTTCATTTCATTACAAGGTTTAATTATAAAAACACAGTTTGACCAAGGTAAACCCCCATTCACCTAACAAAACAATATTTTTCCCTCTTGATGTGTGTTTACATATTTTAGGTGGAAGATATTTTGATGATCAAAAATTTCAAAGTTGTCAAAGTTGAATTTGTTGTCACCATTCTTTCAATTTCATGGAAATTGACCTACAAGATTGATTTTCAGCATTTTGACTATGAGATTTGGGAATCTGGAAGTGCAAACACAATAAAATAAAACCACAAAACAAATTTTTAGGTGCCCTATCCAAGACCCATGTGCCACAGGGTGAATGAGCCCTCAATGAGCTTTGAAAAAGGACTTTTGGTGACTGGTATGCATCACTTTCCCATTCACAGATCTACAATTTAAATTCTGGTTCCATTAGAATTAAGCTTAATCTTCTAGACGCACTTTGTAGATTGCAATTTGGAGTTATTTTTCTATTTTTAATATTTCTCCCCAAATTGGTTTTTAATCAAGACCCCCCTCCTTGCACAAAAGGGAAATTTTCATAATCACACCTTGATTTAACTCACCTTTTTGTTGATGGTCATTCTATTATTGGGATCACCTTTCCTAAATGAATTGAGTGATAAATAGGTCCATTCATCCCCTGTTATCACCATCATTTGGGTGAACCCTCATTTTCCATTCATTTCAACATCCTGTAACTTTCATGTATATAGTTTTACCAAAATAGAAGGAGAAAGAGAAAGAAAAGGGGGAAAATAAAGATAGACAAATTTTCAAATCAAAATAAAATGTGAATGTGTTATAATGATATGGTATTTTATGGAACCACATAATGTGAGTGTGTTATAACACACTCAAATTTTTTGAAAGCACTCAAGTAACAATAGAAAACTGTCATCTATCTCAGATTCATGCTCATCCAATTTCTCCTCCTAATCTCATAATCATCAAAAAAATCTACTTAATAATCTTCTTAATGTGGCACATGATAAAATCCTAGACCAAGATGAAGATTTTCCTTTAAAAATTTCTTCTTGTCAAAAAGAAACCTCATCTCATACATAAATACATTGTATTTCACAATATCCATCTCAATATTAAGGGTGTTAGATTGATATTTACATTGGTAGTACCTGAGACCAATCAGAAATGGAATACCTACCTTCTTCCTTTCTCTAAATTTTTTTTTTAACCTTTGCAATTTTTTTTTAGACATCTATCAAGATGAAATTATCTTTAGTATAATTTGTAATTTATGAGGTATCCTGTCATATCCTCCCACCCTTAACTAAGTAAATCTCTTAAATTGGATAAAAAAATATTATACTTTTTGATAAGCTAAAAGGCCTTTGGAGAAAATATCTATCAGCTGTCACTTTATTACTCCTTGACCTATATCATAATGAACACATAACTCACTCTCTTGAACTTCTTATAGCTCTTGTCCAGTTGTAATTTTTTTTAATAATAAAAAAATAATAATTTGATTATCAAATTCTTAAATGAGTTTGAATCGATGCCATAGCCTCATACATGCCAATGCATATAATACATATGAAGACACATAAAAGTACTTGTTGATAGTGAATCTAACTATCATTTCATAAAACTTGTCATTGATCAAGGTTTCCCAATCTAGGTATTGCATTCCAACAAATAAGTACATCCATTCCTCAAAATCCTGGGAATTCACACTATCTCCTAATCTATGCAACAAAATAATAATATTTGAAATATCATCCCAAAAATGCAACCTATGTAGGTTTTTAGGAAACTATGATTTCCCATTCTTTGGGGTCACAAACCAATCCTTGGTGATGAAATTTTAAAAGTAAAATTTCTTTTGGAAGAAGGAGAATTGTGATAATATGAAATTGAAATCTACAAAAACCTTCCCCTTGATAAATCTGAAAAACAACTACTAGTAGTTTTGTCAAGGGTTATTTTCAAATCATCATCATTCATTCTAATTTCCCAATTCTTGAGATTGTAATGATTTATGCATTCCAAGAAAATTTCTATGCATTACATGGATATCAAGAAAGTAGACACTTCCAATAAACCATTCTCTACTAACCTCTGAGTGATAGGGTCCATGTTTGGTTTGTTTATCCTTTCCCTAAATTATCCCAAATTAATATTCCCTAAGCTAGTGTCATCTATCTCTAATAATTTTTTATTTTTTTGGAGCCAAATAAATGTTCATACCCTAGATATTTATATTTCATCTCTGTTCAAATTCTAATTTCCAAATTCTAGGAAACATTTATAATATTTTTCAGTAGACAACTTGATTTTTTATTTGAGATAATTATTTGAATACAAGTAAAATTTTATAATCAAGAGGATGTTCAAGAGTACCACTTACACATTTATACCTTCTTGAATGATGAATCTATGAAGAATTTTGCTTAAATTTTTTGTCTAATTCTCTTTGTAATTTCATTTCTTTGAGATTCAAAACTTTGAAAAATGTGAAGAATGATTATAATATACAATTATTTAACCTTCATATAATTTATTATTCATTTCACCTTACTTTTCTCTAATAGTAGTTAGCATTGGCAAGTGGCCTACTTGGCACCAACTTTGAACTTTAATTGCACATAAGAGACTCAAAATTTTGAAATGTTTTTGAAACTATGTCAAAATCTGACCAAGGTTTTGAAACCTTCTTCAACGTTTGCTTCAAACATTTCCTCTTTTGGGTATGTGCAGGATCATGATGGGCCAAAAAGTGGTGATATGTAAGCCATCTGATGGTCCATGTGGCTGATGACCTTTTTTTTACCCAAAATTGATGAAACGAAAAGGGCTTTTAGAGGAGATTCTCAACTCTCCACCAATATAAATTGTTCTTTATTTTGAATTTAATAAATAATTATTATTCATTTTCTATTAGAATTATGAATAAAGTCCTGATTGATAGGCTGATTGAAAAACATCTATAGCTTTCAAATGGTATCACATTTTTTGAATCTGAAACATGTGTCACATTCTATGCTTCACATACTATAGGATTAACAAAGATAAAATTTAATTTCATGAATTTTTGACCAATTTAAGGTGGTTAGACAAACAAGCTTTTATATTTTTTAAAAGTTGTAATAAAAAAATCATAATTAATTATTTACTTGGAAAAAAATTATAAAAAAATATGCATCACATCGGGACAGGAGTCCTCTACTTATATCTAAAATATTATAAAAAAATATTATCATTTTATTGTGGTTAGGGTGGTTAGACAGACACCTACTTCTTATTTTTACCCTAAAATTTAAATACTACTGCATTGAAATTTCAAATTTTCACCAAATATATTTAAAAAAATAAAATAAAGGTCTAGTATTTTTGAAACTAGATTCAATTTTCTACAGATTCTATTTTTACATTTTTTTGAAATAATATAGATAATTTATTCAAATTTTTACGTCAAGTTGTCTAACTCTGATTTTTTATCTTTTTATTGCCACTGAAGGGCCTATTTTTTCCATGATGATCCTGCACATACCCTTTTTATGAATTTTCCATTTGATGAGGCACAATCTTAAGTTGTGATTTGAGTTTCATTAAGGTTGTGAAAATAATGTCTTGAGACTCGACATAGTTGTCATAACTTCATTTATTGTTGATAAAGACTAAAAAATGACTTAATACCTTTCCTATGGTCACGTAAAGAAAATTTATTAGTTTGATGTTGGAGCTCGACATAGTTATGGAAATCTTATGGACTCCCAAAAATTATTGCCAAACTGTGTAGAAATTATCTTTTCCTTTTCTTCAACCATTTTTTCTTTTAATAGACACTTCTTTAGAAGACTGACAGGTTTTCAAAACCATTGCAATCTTCGAAATAGTTTTGACTACTTTCTAAAATATTGACTCTTTGGATCTCAAAGTTTGATGAATCAAGAAAAACATCATGAGAAAGATACTTATTTTTAAAGATATATAGGTTGTGATTACCCTGTCAAATTCTAAAAAGGTTGTGAGAAGCTTGTAAGTTTTCGATAAAAACTATTACAAAGATGATTTTTCAAGAAATATGTTTAAGTATGAGATTTTTACAAATATGAATAGAACATGAGAAATACTTCACGATGGATAAGGATCAAAATTAACCAAAAGTAATACCTTTAATAAGGGTATGAACTATGATGGACCAAATTCAAGGTAATAGCTAGCTCTAACTGGGGACATGGACTAACAAAGAAGAGGGATCTAGAATCTCTGCTTCAAAATCCATTGGGTGACAAATATAAAAGACATGATGCAAAGATACCTATTGAAGGATCAAGACACATAAAAAAGCCTAAACTACTACTATAGAAGGAAATGGGGTACTTATTTTACATTTGATACAACTTGAGGTCTTTCCCACTATATGAATTATATGGAAGTGGCAAGAATGTACCATCTAGATATGCCAATTTGAGTGCATTATTTCCATATGTTTGATTGATTCTAAAAGGAACCTTCAACAAAGAGTCAAAATTTCCATGAACACCTTTAGGCTATCTACTTTTATCCCAAAGTAGTACCATATATCTCCTTTCATGATTTTTTTTGGGCCTAGGTCTTCTATTAAAAATCTTCTTAACTCGAGCTTAGCGAAGAGTGATCCTTTATAGACCATATATTCCATCTATTCCTCTAACTTTCTGACATACATGATTCATTTTTCCAAGGAATTCTGAAATTGTTGATCTTCCAAAATGGTGCAATTTTGTAGATGATAACTCCAATGGAAAAGATAGAGTTGAACTAATACTATAAAATAACTCGAATAGAGACATTCCAATGTCTCCCTTTGATGTGATTCTATCTTCCCACAACTTTATACAAATTTTTGTGCCAATTCTTTTGATTTTCATCTACAAGATTTTTCATGATTGATACCAAGTTCTTATTGCAAGATTCAACCTGAAAATTTTCATGGGGGTAATAATTATATGAATGAGCCAAATATATCCTATTTTCATCATAGAAAAGAATAACCTCTGAAGATGAGAATTTTTGCATTATCTATCATCAAATTTTAAGGGACCCCAAAATGCACCAAGATGTTCTCATTAACAAAGTTGTAAAACTATTATTTAGGCAGTATGCCTCATAGGTATAGCTTCAATCCACTTAGTGAAATAATTTGTATTTTTCAAGATGTGGGTGTGACCAAAACATAGAGTAGGATTAACTGGCCCCATAGAATCTAACCCCCATTGTTGAAAAGGTTCCTCTATCACTATTGGTTTCAAAGGAAGAGAAACAAGTTGACATTTAGAAGAAAATTTCCTACACTTGTTGTACCTAAATACCCAATGATAATCATCTTTGAACATACTATTGAATGTACAAGACAATTGAGAGGGGGGTGAATCAGTTGTACCTTAAAATTTGAAAACGATAATTAACATTCAAATTAACATTCATTCATTAAACCGTTAATGTTTTATGATGATTTAGCATGAAAATAAGAAACTAAACACTAAAAAAACATAACACCATACACTAGACAACACTAGATTTTTGTGGAAAACCTAAGAAGGGAATAAACGCGGTGAGGATTAGCTCACAATAGAAGTAATATCAATAGTGAATACAATAAGGCTCATTGTTGGAGGGATCACTGCCCAAAGAAAGAAAGGATCACTACATAAGGCTCACTACAAGAATGAAAAATAAGATAGAGAAGAAATGTTACATAGAGAAAATAATCTCAATGCAACAAAGAATCCACCATAATATCACCAACACCTTCACATTCTGATTGAAGAATTTTAGACACCTCCTACTCATTGCATCCAGTAATCTAACACGTGAAATATCACACTACATTTCTTAAATTCACATACTAACACTCTTTAATTTATGTCATTTGAATCTATCTCATCATCCCTCAACAACTCAACTCATATTTATAAAATATTCAATCTTTCAACCCTTCTCCAAGGTTGGTTGTGCACCTCAGCCATGAAAACTCAAATTAGGTCTACACCAAAAAACATCCATGGTGGATAAAAGTGAAATAAGACCATGCCACACCTTAGCTAGGACTCAAATCAATAACGCCATGTGACAACATTCTTCTATAAAACAATAATTATACATCACAATTAGTGTAAACATTAGGTCGGCCATTACTCACGTAAACACTATTAAAATTTTAAGTACAAAGTTCTTTGAATCCAAGGATGACTTGAAAACCACACACCATGCTTGAAAATAATCTAGAGTATTCCCCAAACAATCTGAAATTCAACAAACTTGTTTGCAACAACTTCAACTTGAAGAATTTACACACCTATTACACTCAGACAATTCTATCGTACACTATTACTTGAGAAACTAACTTGTAAAACACCAAACCTCAAACCACCTTGACTACAAAAAGATACCAACACAATGAAATCTCCGTCTGATCAACAAGGCCTAAAACACAACTCTAGAGAAATGAAAATAAAATGAATTTATCTCAAACACCTTTATAACATGCATTTCACACACTAGTGAGCACACATTCTTTTGCACAATGATCTAGCACACCAAATTATGGATATAACACCTCTAAACATATTTGATCAAAATATTCAAAGCACATAGGAAGATCTTTAAACTAGAAGAAATGCAGAGAAAAACAAGAACACACCTTCACAACCCATAACACTACAACAACTGACTATTTCATCTTTTTATCATTTTTTTCTCAAAAGAACTTAGAAACCAAGCACTAGAGACACATCCTTATCATGATCAATACTTCCTCATCACCACATGGCCAACTACAACATAGTAACTCAACCACATATCATATACAAAATATTATCAAAGAAACACTAGAGGTTGACACCAATAGCTTTAATAATGAAAACATAATGCAAGTAATCAAAGCATGGATAACATCAACTTCACACACTCTTACAACAATCTCACCCAACAATAGACATCAATGAAAAACTAGGCTTGTTGAAATCAACGACAACACTAACTACTCATACTTGCAACAATCTCCCCCTTTTGTCATTGATGGTAACACATGATGTGAAAAACCATCAAAGACACAACAAATTTTCTCCATACCTATTTCCTTTTCTCTTTTCTCCCCCTTTGAAAAAATACTCACTACAATCTCCCTTAACTTCCTACATGATTCTTTCTCTCCCCCTAATAACTTGTTCCTTTTCACATGAATTTCTCTCCCCCTTTGACATCAATGGTAAAGGGTCAAAATATTTGCATTGTTTATTCTCTCCCTTTGACATCAATGAACCTTCTTACTACTACTTTGCAACATATTTTTCCTTTACTGCTCTGTATACCCCCCCTTAGGATCACACACCAAACTGCACCAAATCAACTACCTCTACACAATGACAACACACACTCTTCTCACTGCAACAAAAATAATGCTACTACCTACTCCCTCTGAGAGGTAGCCACCAAAATTAGTCTAGAGTAAAGAGTGAATCTTGAGATTCATTAGACCGATGCATCTCCTTAAATGTAGTTAGTTCAATAAAGAAGGGTGCAATGACCCCCAACTTCTAGAGATTCTCAAAAGTATCCTTAGGAAGAGCCTTAGTGAATATATCAACAATCTGATCCTTTGTAGGCACATATTCAAGCTTTACTTCATTCTCCACAACCTTCTCTCTCAAAAAGTGATATCTACTTGAAATATGTTTTGTCCTTGAATGCATTATTGGGTTCTTTGAGATATTGATTGCACTTGTATTGTCATAGAAGATAGAAATTGGTTTGTCATACACCACTTTGATATCCTTCAATGTTTTACTCATCCATACACTTGTGTGTACAACAAGATTATGTTGCAATGTACTTATCTTCTATAATAGATAAAGATATTGAATCATGTTTTGTGTATCCTTAGGAAGAGCCTTAGTGAATATATCAATAATCTAATCCTTTGTAGGAACATTTTAAAGCTTTAATTCATTCTCCACAACCTTCTCTCTTAGAAAGTGATATCTAATTGAAATATGTTTTTTCCTTGATTGCATTATTGGGTTCTTTGAGATATTGATTGGACTTGTATTGTCAAAAAAGATAAAAATTGGTTCATCATACATAACTCTGATATCCTTCAATGTTTTCCTTAGGCATACACTTGTGTGCAACAAGATGATGTTGCAATGTACTTAGCTTTTGTAGTAGATAAAGATATTTAATCTTATTTTTTTCGTAGCAATGATACCAATCTACATCCAAGAAATAATGCACCACCACGTGTAATTTTCTTTTCATCAACACAACTAGCCTAATTAGCATCTGTGTAAGTGCTCAAAATTAAATTAGTATCCTTTGGATACCACAAGCCATGATCTAGAGTTCCCTTCAAGTATCTAAATATCTTGTTCACTACTGCAACATGTAATTCTTTGGATCTTCTTGAAATCTATCCACAAGACAAATTGCATGTATAATGTCCAGTCTATTAGTAGTTTTATTTAACATTTCACCAATAATTTATCTATAATTTCTCTAATCAACCCTAGGAGACTCATCATTCTTTCCCAATTTACAACCAATAACCATAGGAGTACATATCAATTTCAAGTCTTCCATTCCAAACTTATTCAACATTTATTTGATGTACTTTAATTGTGAAATGAATATACCTTTGTCTATTTGATTGATTTGTAGCCCAAGGAAGAAATTCATCTCCCCAATCATATGCATCTTAAAATATTTCTCCATTTATTATACAAATTTTTTACATATCTCTTCATTACCTCAAAAAATTATGTCATCAACATATGCAACCACAATCTGTTGAATACACCAAATATTGAGAAGGAGGCAGGGGTGAATCAATATTCTACTAATAAAATTAATTATTAACCATCCAATTATCAATACACATCTAGATGCAATAGTGAACCAAAACATAAAAGAGATCATAACACATTGACACCATGATTTTTACATCGAAAACCCAAAGTGGGAAAAACCATGGTGAGGATTAGCTCACAATATATTATAACTGATTATAAGATATTATAGGGATCATTGCTAGGGATCAATATCCTTGAGAGTCTCACAGTCTAAATAAAAATTATGGCTTATAACCAAGATACAAAAGGTATGGCTCAATGTCAAAATTAAACTACAAAACTGAACCTACAAAGTGCAGAAATTAGTTTCGGATAAGCTTTGGAAACACCAAAATTTTGCTGATTACAAATATACAATCACTATTAGTCTCTTCACACTATTTCATTTTTTGCATCACTCACATACCATATTCTATATCTAAATACTTCTTATGTCCATCATATACACACATATAAATTCAATTATGTCTTCCTTCATGAATTAGATTGGCCTGATTGAATGCACACAAAATTGAAAATGACTTTTCAGCCCAATTCAAAATTCCTTTTAGCACATAGAAAGAAATGTGTCATCCATACATTAGGTCAGCCCAGACCTAATAAGGAACACACAAAGGACAAAGAGTTCTTAACCTTGTCGGCCAAATGAATACCAAACTTTTGTCACTTGGATAACTCAACCAGATCAATGAAGATTGTTGAAAGCTTATTTATACCTATAACTGACACCCTTGAGAAACATATCAAAATCTCATAGAATTTCCTTTTACTAAGAGGATTTCTGGACCAAAATACAAGATCAACATAGACACATTGTTTACTTAGCCAGTTACCAACCAATGTTGGCATCAAGGAAAACAAACCCAAAGGTCACCTTCTTCATTCTTTGAACACAATCAATATTTTATTTTTTCCCACTTTAAAGTAAAGATTACTATCTGTGGTACCTTTATTGAATCCTTTCTTTATCAAATACGTATCTAACCTTGCATTCCAAGCTCTGGGAGTTTTCTTCAATCCATATAATTCCTTCTTCAATTTTTAAGACCATATTTGTTTTTTTGATAGCTAAAATCCTTACGGTTGTTCCATGTATACTTCTTCCAATTCTTCATTCAAGAAAGAAAAATTCACATCCATTTGATAAAATTTACACTCTTTATGTGTTAAAAAATGTAAAAACATCTTTATAGCCTCCATTATTTCCACTAGAGCAAATATCTCCTCAAAATCTATTCCTTCACCTTGTGAGTAGCCCTTACACACAAGTCATGATTTTTTCCTTACCACTTCTCCATTCTCATTTAGTTTGTTTCTGAACACCCATTTAGTTCCAATTATATGTTTTTATTTGTAGGCCTTGGGACAGGTTCCCAAGTTTGTTTCTTCTCAATCTATAGTAGTTCTTCTTCCATATCCTTTATCTAATGTTCATCTTTACATGCATAACACATCAGAGACGCATGAACACAAATATTTTATACATGGAAACCATGTTAGAGGAAAAACCATAGTGGATGTGAGTCCACAAGATTATACCCTATTAGAAGTATAATGAATAATGAATAAGGAATGCACTTGCATTCAGGCACACTACCTAGAGCACACTACTCAGAGGAAGGCTCACCTCCTTACATAAAATAATCAGATTAAATCCATTTGATGAGTTTGAACTAAGAAATTAGCTTCTACAAAAGCCTAATTATAGTTCTGATTAGGAACACAAAAACTTCTGCACACTCTTCCACACTCTACTCTTCTCTTGAATGATTTGACCTTTATTCGCACATGTGCATCACTTTCACACAGCGAGCATACCTCAAAATTAGGAAAAAAACCACTCTTATATATCTGCTACATGAATTTACATCAACTACTTAGTCAGCCACAAAAAAAAGAATAAATTGCAATTGTCGGCCTCAATAAATGAATAAATATTAATGCGCACCAACACAAGTTGGTCACAACATAGTGAGGACCCAAACAAACACCTTTGAACAAGCGAAAAAGTAAAAGATTAATCCTCATGGATCCACAACACGCTACCACCTTCATGTCAGCCAAGAACATAAAAACTTGAGCACACATCAGAAAAATCTTCAATCACAAACACTCCAATCAATACAGACATACAACAAGGATAGAGCATGATGTAGACTCATCCATGAATGTCACAGGTACATGCACAACAACTGAAATTACCAAAATTTCATACTCTTCTTCCAAGAATAGCTGCTATAGTAACAAAATGACTATAGGAACATAGAACTTCATAACTTCCTCAAATCTTTATGTGTACCACTGAAACTTTCAGAAAACATACTAGATAGAATTAACAACAATCCCTTTGGTGCATGCCAATAGAAACTCAATGTTCACAACTTTCCAATATTTTGACCTTCTCAACTTCACTGGTTTCCTGTAATATATTTATTACAATTTTCTCAATATCCGCGACATATACAACATTTAGAATCACTAATGATAATAGTGTTGACATCAATGACAACCACATATCAGAAATCCAACCACAACATCCAAAAATCTCCCCCTTTGGCATTGATGGCAACACATGATGTTAAAAATAGTGCCATCAACCCAACTAGCTCTTCTCCAACAATCTCCCCCTTAGATTGTGAACTCTTTTCCTAATTCCTTCTTCTCTCGTGTTTTTCATATTGTTCTTCTCCCCCTTTGAAATCAATGGTAAAGGTTCACATGCTCTGATCACATATTTGAATCATATGACTACTCCCCCTAAGTAGCAGCCACCACAACATCAATCTGGAAAAAGATATGGCTATGAATTCACAAATTGATGCAAAGATCTGCATCACTTAGTTTTGATTAGAAGGGGAAATCACCCCTAACTTTCCTATGGGGTACTCAAAAGTATCCTTAGGCAAAGGATTAGTAAAGATGTCGACAATTTTCTTCTTGGTAGGTATATACTCTAGTCTAAATTCTTTGTCACTTACTTTATCTCTCAAGAAGTGATATTTGATGGATATATGCTTTTTCTTTGAATGCTGCATTGGATTCTTGGAAATGTTTATGGAACTTGAATTGTCATAGAATATGGCAATGGGTTCTTCATACTCAATTCTGACATCTCTCGACATTTGCTTCATCCACAATACTTGAGTACAACTGTTTGTAGCAGCAATATATTATGCCTCAACAATAGACAATGAAAATGAATTCTGCTTTTTTCTTAGCCAAGACACCAAATTATTCCGTAAGAAGAATGCACCGCCACTAGTACTCTTCTTGTCATCCATATCTCCTACCCAATCAGCATCAGTGAAAGCACTCAAGATAAGATCATCATCCCTAGGATACCAAGGACCAAGATCAATTGTCCCTTTCAGGTATCTAAAAATTATTTTCACATCAATCACATGAGACTCTTTGGGATCAACTTGATATATAACAACCATGCATACAACATTCATTATATATTGCCTGGTCTGAGTCAAATAGAGTAATCCACCATTCATTCACCTGTATATTGTTTGATTTTCTTTAGGAGAATCATCATTCTATGTAAGTTTGCATCCAGTTACTATAGGTGTACCAATTGCCTTTGAATCTTTCATGCCAAAAAATTTCAGTAGCTTTTTCACATACTTAGACTAAGATACAAAAATTCCATCATCTAACTAAGTGATTCACAATCCTAAAAAGAATTTAAGCTCTCCTATCATTGAAATTTCAAACTCAATTTTCATTTCATCAGCAAACTTCATACACAAATCATCATCACCTTCAAAAAATATTTCATCAACAAAGACTTGAATGACCAATTCTTTATTCTGGTCCAACCTAAAATACAGATTTCTATCAGCAGTACCTTTATTGAATCCAAGTTTCAACAACTATTTATCCAATCTAGCATACCAAGCTCTAGGAGCTTGCTTGAGTCCATATAGAGTTTCTTCAATCAACATACCATATTTTCTTTGTCAGTCAGTTGAAATCCATCCATTGGTTAACATAGACTTATTCTAGCTCACCATTTAGAAATGATGACTTTACATCCATCTGATAGACTTTGTAATTCTTGAAAGTAGCATAAGCAATAAATAATCTTACAACTTCAATTCTAGAAACATGGGTAAAAGTTTCCTCAAAATCAATACCTTCCATCTATGAGTACCCTTTGCAAACCAGTCTTTCATTGTTTTTGACTACCTCACCTTGCTCATTCTACTTATTTTGAAACACCCATTTGGTTCCAATCACATTTTCATTCTGAGATCTAGGAAAAAGATCCCATGTATCATTTTTCTCTATATGCATTAGTTCTTCTTTCATAGCTTCCATCCAATATTCATCTTTACATGCTTCATTAATATTGCTAGGCTCAACTTTGTAAATTTAATAGTACTCTTCCAAAATTATTCTTCTAGTTTTCACACCTTTGCTCTTGTCTCCTATGATCTGACTGTCAGAGTGATTTCACCTTACATACTTGGGATTTTTAGGATTTTCTCTGACTTCTTATTCTTGTGTTCTTTCTTCTGCACTTTTGCTAGTCTCTACCTCTTGATACCCTTGGTTCAGCGAAACAATTTGAATTTTATTTTGTGCTTGAACATCATTCCCATTGTTATCTCTATCATATTGATCATCTTAATCATATCCACTACATCTAGATGGTCTAACAATATCTTCATCAACTTTGACATTTTCACTTTCAACCATTTTCTTCAACCTCTTATTAAAGCATCGCTAAGGTTTTCTTTTAGTAGAGTAACCGAAAAAGATTCCTTCATCACTTCTAGCATCAAACTTGCCTATATCATCATATGTCTTGATGTAGCATTTTGTTCCAAATTTTTTGAAATACTTGATAGTAGGCTTACAACCAAACCATAGCTCAAAAGGTGTCTTACCACAATTACTGTTGACATTCACCTTGTTAATGGTATACATAGAAGTACTTACAACATTTCTCTAGTAGAAATGAGTAACATTTGCTTCCAACATCATGGTTCTAGTAGTGGCTAGAACGGTTATGTTCTTTCTTTCAAAATCTCCATTTTGTGGAGGGGTCCAGGGAGCAGATAACTATCTTTGGTTTCCATGCTCTTCACAGAAAGAATTGAATTGCTGAGAAGTGAATTCACCACCTGTGTCTGACCTTAGGAATTTCCTATTTTGACCTATCTCATTTTCTACCATAGCTTTGAAGCTTTTGAACTTTTCTAATGCTTCATTTTTTTCTCTTAAGAAAGAAACCCATATCATTCTAGAATAATCATCAACGAGCAACATAAAATACCTTTCACCTTGTAGACTTCTGATTCTAGATGGACCACATAAAGCAATATGTATCAAATCTAGTACTCCATTAGAGCTATACTGTTTGCTCTGAAAATAATTTCTTTTCTTCTTTCCCATCTAACATTCCTTACACATACTGTTAATGGGCTTCACTAACTTAGGAAGATCTCTAACTGCTTGAGTAGAGCTTATCTTGACAATGTTATCAAAGTTCACATGACACAACCTCCTATGCCATAACTATCTTACATCAATTTTGAGCAATTAAACAAATTTCACTAGAAACACTCAAATGAAAGATATTACCTTTTGTCTTTGTACCTGAAGCAATCATATTTCTAAAACTTCCCCTTATTCTGCACTTACCATCCTTGAACTGAAGATTGTAGCCCTTGTCTACCATCTATCCTACACTCAACAAGTTATGATCCAATCCTTCTACATAAATAACATTATCAGTATTATGCTTACCGCCGAAATAAATACTGCCCCTGCCACAAATCACACCAGAAGTGTTGTCTCCAAATCTTACAACACCACCACCATAGTTTTCCAATATTACAAACTTTCTTTTGTCACTAGTCATTATATGTGAGCATCCCATATCAATTACCCAATCATCTTTTTCTTCATTTTTTGTTGCAAGACCTTTCTCAACATTCATATTACTCGTAGATTTAGTGGACACCTAACCATTTTGTTTGGTAGCAGTGAATACCCATTCATCTTCATTTCCAATTTCTTTATCAGATTCTTCATTAGTTACACCTTATTTAGCATAATAGCATTTCCTTTGAAATCTAGTATTCTCAGGTCTGTACTTAGAAACTCTTTCAGGACATCTTGATGCAAAATGACCTATCTTACTACAAGAAAAATCATTTAATAGGTAACTTTCCTTTGTACTTACCATGACCTCTAGCTTCTCTTTTCATAACCAATGCTTCTAGCTCTTCCAATTATTTTTCTTCATATTCAATATATTTCATCTAATCTTCATACTTGAATTCCTTTTGGAACTTTCTTCTAAATCATATCTCTGCTTTCTTTCCCCAGATACAATAGCCTTGAATTCGGATTCAATCTTAGGAGCAGATTCACTAAATTCAATTAACTCAAAGGAAACAAGTTTTCAAATAAGAATGTCTCTTATCACATTTGTCATTATTCTAAGTTCATCAATAGCACAATATTTTATTTTGTAGGAAGGAGCCATAGATATAAGTATCTTAGCCACAATCTCTTCTTCATCAAAGACTCCATCAGCACATTTAATGCTCATCACCAGTTCATTTATATTTTGAGAGAAAGAGGGGATGTTCTCATCTTCATGTCCTCCCACTTGTATTTCAGAGTTTGTAGCTTAGCACTTTTCACTAGTGCATCTCCTTCATACAATGTTTCCAAATTTTTCCAGATCTGATATGCAATCTTCAATCCTATCATTTTTGTCATCTCTGAATTTGTCAAAGCACCCAACAATGCTTCTACAACCCTGCTATTAACTTCTTCTTTCTTGATCTCATCTTCAAAGGAGGGACCATTCTAAGGAATAGTATATGCACTTTGTGTAATCTTACAGAAAGGTTCACCAATGCACTTCAAATGACACTCCATTCTGACTTTTCGTAAAGAGTAGTTTGTACCATCAAATCTAGGACTATCCTTCTTGTATGATGTCATCTTAGATCACCTCAAGCTATTACACTTCTTTAGAAGAACTAGCTCTAATACCAATGGTTGGCAAAACAAGGATAGACAATTGAGAGGGGGGTTAATTAGTTGTTACCAAAATCAAACTTATTTAAAATTAATCAACCTTGAATCTCAGATATGATAATTAATAGTGCAAGAATAAATCAATAACACATTAGAGACACATGAACACAAATATTTTATACGTGGAAACCTTGTTAGGGGAAAAACCATGGTGGACTTTAATCCACAAGATTATACCCTGTTTGAAGTATAATGAAGAATGAATAAGGAATGCTCTTTAATTCAGGCACACTGCCTAGAGCACACTCCTCAGAGGAAGGCCCACTGCCTTACATACAATAATCAAATGAAATCCATCTGATGACTTTGAACTCAGAAATTAGCTTCTAAAAAAGCCTGATTATAGTTCTGATTAGGCACACAAATAATTCTACACACTCTTCCACACTCTGCTCTTCTCTTGAATTATTTGACCTTTATTTGCACATGTGCATCACTTGCACACACTAATCATACCTCAAAATGAGGAAAACAACATCTTATATATATGCTACATGGATTTACATTAACTACTCAGTCAACCACAAAAAAAGAATAAATTACAACTTTCGGCCTCAATACATGAATAAATATTAATGTGCACCAAGATAAGTTTGTCACAACATAGTGAGGACCCAAACAAAAACCTTCGAACATGCCGAAAAGTAAAATATTAATCCTCATGGATCTGCAACACGCTACCACCATCATGTTGGCCAAGAACATGAAATCTCGAGAACACATCGGAAAAATCTCCGATCATGAACACTTTGATCAATGCAGATAGATAGAGCATGATCTAGACTCATCCATGAATGTCATAGGTACATGAAAAAAAACTAAAATTACCAGAATTTCATACTCTTCTTCAAAGAGCACCTGCTACAATAACATGATGACTATAGGAACATAGAACTTCATAACTTCCTCAAATATTGATGTGTACCACTAAAAATTTTAGACAACATACTGGATAGACTTAACAACAATCCCTTTGGTGTGCACCACCATAAACTCAATGTTCACAACTTTCCAACATTTTGACCTTCTCAACTTCACTTGATGCTTGCAATATATTTATTACAATTTTCTCAATATCCTCGACATATATAGCCTTCAGAATCACTAATGCTAATAGAGTTGATATCAATGACAACCACATATAATAAATGCAACCACAACATCCAATAATCTCCCCCTTTGGCATTGATGGCAATGGATGATGTGAAAAATAATGCCATCAACCCAACTAGCTCTTCTCCAACACATATTAGGAGTTCTATGGGTCTTTTTTAGAGATTCTTCCTCTTCAATTTGCACTTCCTTTTCCTTAGTCTTTTCTATTTATTTTCAAATAGGCTCATTTGATTCATATCCATCTATCACCTTTGAGTTTTGAAAGTATTCATCAACCTTGAAACTTACACTCGCAATAATATTTCTTAGTCTTTTGGTGTATCACTAATAGGGTTTACTTTTAGTTGCATATCTAAGGAATATTCATTCCTCAAACCTTGCATCAGAATTTCCCAAGTTTTCTTCATCTCTTCTGATATAACATTAACTTCCAAACACTTTGAAGTATTTGACAGTAGGGATCCTTCTGTACCATCTTTGTGGTGTTTCCTTTTGCTTAATTTTTTTTCAAGTATATAAGAAATAGCATGAATTTATTCTCTCAAGAAGACTTCCAGTAGGTTAGCTTCTTTCATCATAGTCCTTGCAACTTCTTGAATAGTCTTTTTTTTCTGTCCAACCAATCTATTTTATTGAGGATTTCTAGGGGTAGACACATGCCTCACTATGCCATGATTCTCACAAAACATGTTAAATTCATTAGAGGTGAACTCTCCACCTCTATCAAACATCAAACATTTGATTTTCATATGCATTTTATTCTCGGCCATAACTTTAAATGCTTTGAACCTATCTAGGGCTTCAAATGTTTTTATAAGAAAAGTAACCCATGTCATTCTAAAATAATCATCAATCAAAAGAGTGAAATACATATCACCTTGAAGAATTCTTACTCTTTTAGGATGATAAAGATATGTATGCACCAATTCCAACAATCTGATAGAAGATTGTTCTTTTCCTTTGAAATTTATTCTTTTTTTCTTTCCAATCTGACAACCCTTGTAGATAGCATTGATTGGTTTTGTAATCTTTGGTAGATCTCTCACTACTTGAATTAAACTGATTCTTACAAAATTATCAATAATAATGTGACACATCCTCTTGTGCTAGAGCCCAATTTCATTAATCTGAGTCATAAATCCATGACCATCAACACCCTTGAGCTAATAGACATTTCCATTTATCCTTCTTCCAGAGGAAATCACGTTTCTGGACCATTATTTGATCTCACATCCATTATCTAGAAAAATTATATTATATCCTTTGCTACACATTTTTCCAACACTCAAGAGGTTATGCATTAAACCATTGACATAGTAAACATCATTAGTATTATGCTTTCTATCAAAACAAATTGAACCTATTCCATATATCTTAGTACCTTAATCATCACCAAATCTAACAAGTCCATGATAATTTTCAATTTTGACAAACTTAATCTTATCTCTAGTCATATATTTAGAGCATCCACTATTAATGATCCAATAGTTCTTATCCTATCTAGTATGAAAAAAAGATAACAAGGCACCTTCAATCCTTTCCTTTTTCTTTGAATGGCATTTCTTCACACACCTTTTAGAGTTAGTAGAAATATGTTCATATTTTAAAGCCATGAACAGAAATTCACCATCATCATCATCTCCATAATCAAATTCATCATCAGAAATACTTGTATATTCTCTAAGATAAAAGAGATTTTCTTAATCATTTTACCTCTATTCTCCTTGTTTTTGCAATTCACAACTCTATTTGGACATCTTGAAGCATAGTGACCTATCTTTCTACTTACCATTACCCTTTTTCATCCTTGTCACAAAGTTAGCTTCCACATCATCAAGATCCTCCTAATCTGATTCTTCAATCTTCTCTAATTTTCCAGCCTTAAAAGTAATGTCAACTTTTCCACCATTATTTGTACCAAATTATCTCATTTAAAATGATTTTAGAGAACCATACAATTGATATCTAGAATACTAATCTATATTTGCAAATTCCTCAAAATAAAAACTTTATGAATATCAGCTTTAGTAAGGGTTCTAAGAATTTTCTTTACCATTTTTTATTCTTTGACTTTTCCACCAAGACCTTTGATGTAGCTAACCACTTCATCTACCCTCTGCATGTATCTTGTAATGTTTTCATCTTCAGACATTTGTAAGTTCCTGATTGTGATCTTCAAATTCTACATCTTATCTTGTTTAACCTTATCATCTCCTTGATAAAAGCTTTCCAAATTTGTCCATATTTCTTCAACAATTTTAAAATTCATAACTTTCACTAATTCATAGTTTATAAGACTACTTAAGAGAGCATACCTTGCTTTAATATTACTTTCATATGCCTTGATTTTAGGTTTAGTTCTCAGACCATTTATAGGCATAGAATATCAATTCTAAACTGATTTCTAGATATCAAATCCCAGATAACTTAGAAAGCCTTCCATCCTTGTTTTCCAAAATGCATAGTTTGTTCCATCAAACATAAGTATCTCTTTCTTATGTGTCATCCCAAATCTATCTTAAGTGGTTAAGCTTTCTTCCAAGGAACCTCTATCTGATTCCAATTGTTGAATGCAAAAGAAAACAAAGAGGGGAGTGAATTAGTTGTAACTTAGAACTTCAAAACCCTCATTAACATTCAGATCCACATTCATTCATTAAAACATTAATCTATTATGATGATTTAACATAAAAATAAAATATAAAAATATTAAATAACTTAACACCATACATAAGAGAACACCAAATTTACATAGAAACGCCAATAAGGGAGAACCACAACGAGATTTATCTCACGGTATAAGTAGTATCAACACTGAATATGACATGGCTAACAGTTAGAGGGTTCACTTCCCAAAGAAAGAAAGGCTCACTGCCAGAATAGAAAAGAAGATAGAGTGGAAATGTTATATAGAGAAAATCAACTCAATGCAGCAAAGAATCCACCACAATGTCACCAACACCTTTGTAGTATGATTGAAAAAATGTACACCTTCTACTCACTACATCAAATAATCTAACACATGAAAGCTCACTACACTTTTAAAATTCACACAATAAAAATATATAATTTGCATCATTTTCATCTCTCACATCTATCTCATCATCCATAAAAAAATCAACTCATATTTATATTGGATATTCAAACTTGAAACCCTTCTTCAAGGTCGGTTATGCACCTCAATAGTGTAAACTCCAATTAGGTTAGTGCCATAACACTTTCATAGTGGATTGAAGTGAAAGTAGACAACATCACACCTTATTTATGAGCCATATCAATAATTCCACATGCACTGCAACATGCTTCTATAAACAATAATTATACACCCCAATTAGTGTAAACACTAGGTTTTTTGTTACGCATGTAAACACCATTAAAATTTTAAGTACATGCTTCCTTAAATCCAATGATAACTTGTGAACCACACACCACACTTAAACATGATCTAGAATATTCCTCACACTCTGAAATCCAACAAAATCATTCACAATAACTTCAACTTGAAGAATGTACACACCTAGTATTACTTGAGAAACTAACTTCCAAAGCACAAAACTTCAAACCACCTTGACTGAACAAAGATACTAACACAATAGACTATCTTTCACATCTGCAAAACCTGAAACACAACTGTAGAGAAACATGGAGAAAATGAGTTTATCCCAGAAACTTTTGCAACACATAGTTCACACACTTGTGAAGAAACCTTCTTCTACACAATGATTGAGCAAACCAAATTCTAGATATAACACCTCTGAACATCTCTAATCAACATATAAAAAGCACATATGTAGATCTTCAACCTAGAATAAATGTGTAGCAACAAAAGAACACAACTCTGCAACCTAGAACACTACTATAACAAACTATTTCCTCTATTTGTCAAATTTTCTTAAAAGCACTTGGAAACCAAGAACTAGAGACACATC
Source organism: Sequoiadendron giganteum (assembly GCA_007115665.2). Classification (NCBI taxonomy): domain Eukaryota; kingdom Viridiplantae; phylum Streptophyta; class Pinopsida; order Cupressales; family Cupressaceae; genus Sequoiadendron; species Sequoiadendron giganteum. The sequence goes on from CM021105.1 coordinate 71,776,289, forward strand.
CTTATCATCATTTTTAATTCCTCATCACCACCAAGACAAATGCAACATAGTAACTCAACCACGTATCCATAGACAAAATCTTATCAAAGAAACACTAAAGGTTGAAACCAGTAACTTTACTAATGACAACATAATGCAACTAATCAAATCATGAATAAAATCAATTTCTCACACTCTTACAACAATCTAACCCATCAATAGACATAAATGACATCATATTCTTGTTGACATCAATGACAACACTAACTGCTCATACTTGCAACACATACCTAGCTAACATTAATATTGACTAAGGATTTAAAAAATGGTTATTGAAGATAAAAAGTTACCTACACAAGCCTCATTGAGAAATATTTTCAAAAATTTCTATTGTCGATCCTTATCTAGACATCTTAAGAATGTCTCATCTAAATATCTCTTATACAACATACCATTCCAAATCACATAGTTAGAAGCTTTCAGTTTAATATTTATCTTGTCTCTCTAGGATAAATGTAGGGGACATTCTCCATAAGTAAGGTAATATGCACCATGAGAAAACCATGAATCTTACAGGATTCCAAATAAAATAGTTGGAGGCTCCTCTAAAGCTTTTGGTTTATTCTCAGTGATGATTCTGCATAGGTCTTTTCCATGAAATAACCTGGTAGGATTAATTTCAAAATCATACTCTTGGACCTTTGCTACCCAAGCCCCTCCTTTTTTATAATCAATCTCTTGTCAAGTGTAAGGAAACTTTTAGTTGTTGGATCAAGAACATGCATTATAACATGAGAGTGGAGAATATAAAACCTAAATTAATTGATAGATTTGACCACATAAAATATATGTATATCTATAGTGAGTAATTCAAATCATGGATTTTGAGTGGGATGCCCATAAAATAAATAGGTTCTTCTATCCTTTGTTCATTTTGTTGCAAAAGAGTAGAAGACATAGTATGTTCAAAGGTATAATAGTAAATAATGGAATCTTTATCGAAATCTAGAAGAACCAATATAGGGGCATGAGAAATTGATTCTTTAGTATCCCTATATCCATGTTTCCCAAAATTATTCGATTCAAAACATTGATTCTCCTTCATCATCTCTACTATATGTTTAGTGATTTCAAAAAAAAAAAAAATTCTGAGGAAATTTACATACTTGAAGATAGATTTTACATCTCTCCTAGTCAAATGAAGACTCAATTGTTGGATATCCCTAAAAATTTCTAAGTCAATCCTGATCCCTTCCTTGGATATAATGTGTCCCAAAAATTAACCTTTAGTAACACAAAGGATTTATTTATTCAGATTGAGGGAGATACCATGCTCTATGGACCTTCAGAAGATTGTTTTGAAATATTTCAAGTTATTTTCCCTCTTCTTAGAGAACACAATTAGATTATCCAAGTATATCACTATGATTTTGTTCCTTAGAGCACCAAATTAAAAATCCATGGCCCTTTGAAATGTAGCCTCACCATTTGTTAGCCCAAAAGACACTTGGTTATAGGAAAACATACCCTAAGGAGTAATAAAGCTCATTTTGTGTTGATTCTCATTATTCACACTAATCTAATTATAACACAAAAAACCATCAAGTATGGACATAATTTCTACACCTACCACTATTTGTAACACATCAACCATCATAGGCAGGGGGTAATTATCTTGTAGAATGGAATAGTTTAGGTTCCTAAAATCAGTACATATCCTTATCGCCCCATTATTCGTATAGATTGGGACTATGTTTGCCACCCAAGTGGAGTGATGACTAGGGTAAATGATCCCTTCCTTCAAAATTTTATTAATCTCTCGAAAGATGGCATGAGTAATCTTGAGATTGTAGTTTCTATGTTTTTGCATGACTGGTGATGTCCTAGGATTAAGGGGTATATGATGTTGTAACATTCCAACCATAGAATTCATTATATCATCATAAAACAAAGAAAAAAAATCCTTATATTTCACCAATAATTGGGTGAATCTAGTTCTATCATATTGAATATAACACTTTTCTATGCACACTAATTCCATATCATATGGGCTTCCAATATTGATAGTTTCATATTTACTCAAACTATTAACAGGTTCAGTCATCTTCTTCCTAACATATCTTTCATGTCTATCAAATAATTATTCAAGTAAACTATAACTTTATGGATTTAATTAACTTTTAATTAAACTATACCTTCCTCTAAATCTTATTCTTTATCTTGAATGAATTCTTCACATGCAAGTGTGCTTGCTTCTAAATATTTTTTCATGAACATATCTACATTCTCCAAAAAGGTTTGAATCTATTTTTCATTCTGTAAAACCTATCAAAATTCAACATTATCAAGGACACTAGGATGATAAATCATAAATTGATTTCATCAGAGCCATTTTTGAAGTCAAGGTGGAGAAGAATAAAAGATGTAGATATTTCCAATGAATTAGCTCTAGTGTTTTGGTCTCTAGGGACTCTACAAATTGAGAAAGAATTGAAATATTCTTTCTCATCCCCAAATTTATTTATATAATGCTTCAATTTCTCATTCTTCACCATTAACATTTTTCTTATCTACTTGAGAATCAATTCAGTGTCTCCAACTACCCTTAACTTCTTATAATGGCATGAGTTTGTACCCCTAGGAAAATTCCACATTTACGCTACTTCGTACCTTAAAAAATTGAGTTTGATTATGCAATTCATATTTCCAACACCTTTCCTTGTCCACTTGGTAGCTTTTTTGCATGTTAGTGGGTGATATTATGTCTCAGATTCTAGCGTGGCATGCAGATGTCTACGCGGTATGCTCCCATCTTGACACAATTCCCACCTCTATAATCTATAGAGGCATTACACTCCTCAATTAGACACAAGGTGAGATGTTTCCTTCCCTTTAGACCGAATTCAAATGAATCTTTTACCTCCATTTTGACCTTTCAAAGGTCTATCTCATTCATTCTTTCATTCTTTTTTATCATTTTCATGTTTTGGGGCAATTTTGTTCACCCTCTTCACTCATTTTCAGCATTTTCAATCTCCACCGGCTCCGTTGAATCTACAAGTTAGGTTTTTTTAGCTCAATCTATTAATTTTTGTTGCAATATTGGTCTTTGAAGGTTTTCATGCTCACTCCTACCTCCATTTTCCTTGAGAGCACTTGGTTGAGAAGCTGATATCCTTCCATTTCCCATTCACTTTGCATTATTGTATTTATATTGTAGCATATTGTGTTTTCTTATTACTTGGTATATCTATTTCTACATACTCTCCTTTATCACATTTATTCAATCATTATTATCTAGTTTTCCATGGAGGTGGACACACCAAAGTAGGGGATTGACTAAGGTAGTCCTCTAGAAACAACCCCAACATTTTCTTGTCTTTTGTGTCTAGGTTCTCCTTGAGGTGAAGATCTTGAAGATATCAACTTGTGGATAGGAACGTGCAATTTTCTCACCCTTATTTTTCAATTTTTAGATTAGATTAACTTAAAGTATTCTTCTTTCTATTCTATCATTTTATCACTTTCTATTTCTGTTACCACAGTAAACTTTGTTGTTTACGTTGTTAGTCATTTTAATGTGATTTCAGACAATATCTTGCACTTTGTATCTGTATGGATGCTAGAACACCAATGAGACACTAGTGTGCCATGCTAGAGTCTATGTTAGGCACTATACTCCTTTGGTAGTAAGCTACCTAAGTTGTAGTTGAAAATCTAAAAACCTGCTCACCTAACTTCCTTAAAAATCAGGGCTTGTAGAAGGATAGTAGCAACTATGTTTCTCTTCCTTTTTAGCCTTTAAAATATGAACTCTTTCAAAAAATTCCATTAGCTTGAGGTAGACTAGGGTAGATTATTTTTTAAGACTCTCCCATTACTTGGAGTACTAATCAATCGGTCCCCTTCCTCTACATTTTGGTGAACCTAACATGAACTATTTTGGTTATGGTTTTCAGTGTTGAAGGAATATTCTCTTGTGCTCAAGGTGTGATATAAGGTGTGTGTGTGTGTGTTGCATGTTTCATAGCCTTGCAACACAACCTACAACCCCTAGTGGAATAGTTAGAAGGATCCCTAAACATTGTGAAGTGAATTATAGAATAGGTCACTATTTGATTATGGAATCTTTTGGGTATCCTGAGGAAATCCATTTCAGAGTACGTAAAGATGGCATCTTTTATGAATCTTCTCATTCCTTGTGTGAAACCTAAAAATGGATCACCTACTATAATATTTACATCATAGGACCTGCATATGAATTCAAATAGAGAGCCCTCTCCTCTGTACATTCCCACTCCTATCAATGGGAACATCGTGACTTGTGATCTCATTGATCCTACATGTTGATTTAATGTTATAAAAGAGGATATTATGCTAATAAAATTTCTACATAAGGATGGGTATGATGAATCTACGAGAACAATACATACACATAATGGGATTTTTTACAAGTGTGAAGGTGTTTTCATTGATGACAACTTGTTAACTGGTTTCCAATTGGTTTTTGCTGTCATTGATGTCATGAATGATGGTTATTGGTTGTACATGTCGATGATATTAAGAAAATTGTAGTGAAGAAAGGTTCCAAGTATTTATTTTTTCCTCTAGGCTTTTCTCCAAGATTTTCTACTTGAACCAAATATAAAATGGGAAAGGGGTGACTTCCTATTCTATCTAGGTCATTTAGTTATTTCCTAAGAACCATAATTGGAATAACTATCAAACTCACAAGGTGAGTCAATTCATAATTAGGAGGACTTAATAGGGGGTTCACCACCAAGCAAATGCTTGGAAAAGGCAAATGTTTGAAAACACAATGTGATATACAAAATGACCTAAAATAAGCTAAATGGGAGATGCAAATAATGAAAATATGCAACACCAAGTTAGGGTATGTGTACCTAGGAAGCTTGGAGATGTAATGAAGATTCTAGAAATCTAAAGAAGTTGTCAAAATATACCTTGGAGGACTAAGATGCCTAGAATGGTGTATTAGTCTCGCTACTGTGTTTTGGGGCAAATACATAATCTTTGGATGTCGAAACAGAATCGCGAAGAATATCTAAAAAAATACCCTATGGAGGACTAAGTTGCCCAAGATGGCTTATTAGTCCCATTTTGAATTTTTAAAGACTTTGAATGTCATCCTGAGCTCCAAGGTCTGCACTTGCTTCTCCCTAGATCTAAGGTCCTAGAACATGCAGATCTAGCTTGTAGGTGAGTTTTCGTGAAGATGACAACTTTGACAATGCAACTTTACAACTTTGAAAACTTTTCACTTTAAAGTATCTTCAATTCTTCAACTTAGATCTAAAAATACAAACACACAAGAGGGGAAAAACTTGTTGATTGTTAGTGAATGGGTGTTTTCTTTGGTCAAACCTCTTGTAGGTAATTAAACCAAATGATGAAATGAAGCATGAAACATGAAATATGTAAATGTATCACCTTGTATAATGTCTTGTGAAGAAAATCTACAATCTACCATGTAGTGGCCATGAAGAATGTACATCTTGGATCCTTGGATTTAATGTGAACAATGGTTGTAGATAGATCTTCAATGCTACATCCACAATCTTGGCTCAATAACATGAATGGATTCACTAAACCCTTGACATGATGGTTGAATCTAGATGATGGATCCAAATGCTTGATGAATTGCTCTTGAATGCTCTTCTGAACTCAAATATGCTATTAGGAATGCTCTCAAAATGTTCTTAGATGAAAATGAGTGAAGGAACCTTTTATTTATAATTATTTATGCTTAATATCCCGAAATTACACTACAACAAGCTGGCATATGAAATTATTAAATAAACAAGGCTAAATCTTGCCCGAATTTGAAATTGGACCCCAAAAATAAGCCAAGGATGACTAAGACACCCTAGGTGGCGTATTAGTTCTAAAGCTCAATTTTGGGGCACAAACGCCAAAAAGGTACCTTTTTAGGTGGTTTCAAAATTAGGGTCCTAGGACCCATGGACAAAAAAGACACCCAAGGTGGTGTATCGGTCCCAATCCACAAACCAGGGACACACAGAAACAAACATTAAATGATTATTTATCTTTTGATGTTTGTTAGGATTTTCCATTAAAATATATAGTTTTTAGGGCTTGTGGATGCAAAATAGGGCCAGTTAAGCCATAAATGAGCATAAATAAAGCAAGGTTGGCCCAAAAAAGTGTGAAAGTGCAAGGGTATTTATTTTACTACACTACATTTAGCCCCCACTTTAGTGAGAAGATGACCTTGCTTTAAACTCACACTAAAGTAGCCAACCACACAATCAAGATGGGTTCAAGTTTACCAATGTTAGTAAGATAGGATGACATAAATAAAGAGGGATGATTAAGCCACCAAGGTTGAGATCCTATGACAAACCAATAGAGGCACAAAGGAACACACATTTGGATGATATATGAATCCATAACTAGATTGCTAACATACATCATCAAGGATAGGAAAATAATAAGAAAAAAGGAACAACGGAAAAAAAGGAAAATCACATGGATCAAGCTTCGACTGTCCCTCCAATGTGGTGGACCATGTCTAGGCTAAAGAGGTTTACAAGTGGAACGCGTTTTCCACTATGCAAACTAAATGCACACTCACAAGGGATAGTGGGAGCTAGTTGTCCACTAGGTGAGCTCCAAGAAATCCATACCAACATCACACCCCATGACTATGGTAAGTACAAATATGTATGCTCACACATGCTATTGAAGCTAGATTTTCACTAGGTGAGCCCCAAGAAACCATATCAAAGCCATACCTTTATGACTTTAATAAGGCACAAGATGCAACACAACAATAAAAAGGGATTTTTATTAGTTTATGCTAGGTCTCAATCTTAGGGAACATTGCGCCTAATTTCTCCAAGAGAAGACAAGTCAAAGAAATATCACACTCTTGGAGGAAATGAATCCCAATGAAACCACCAAGAAAAGGATGTGTTGCAAGAAGAAATAAGATTGTGCAATGAAACATGAATGTTGATGTATGCCCCCACTTTAAAGTGGTTGCTAACACCATTCATGTGAAAAAAAATTTTAAAGTAGAAGGAGACATGAGAGCTTATTCAGAAAGCCCTAAGCAAAGTCATATGTTTTCAATAAGCTATGTCATGAAAAAGGAAGGGGTTGCCCATGAAATATCATATGTGAGCCAACTTAAGGCACGTCACCCAAATTCTAAGCTTTCTCTTATATGTACATGAAAGGTGGTCAACTAGCCGAAAGAGACAATGAAAAGTGACATACTAGGAAAAGGCTACCTAACCCCTTGCCCCCACTTCTTGCAAGACAAGTATGAGCCAAAATGATAAGAGGAACTAGGTGCTTCAACCCAAGATAGAGAACCATGGTCCTTAAGATGTTGAATTTTGTTTTTCGAAGCCTTACATTCATTAGTAGAATGACCATGAAGCCTATGATATGCAAAAAATGAAGTCTTGTAATAAAATTTATTTTATGTTCTTTGGGGAAGGGAGACCAAAAAATCTTGGAGGAGTCTCATCAAGATACTCCTTTGGTCAAAAGTAGAGTATGTTTCATTATTTTGTGATAAAGACATCTCTTGCTTAGTAGTGGATGTCATATGTACATAAGACTCTTTAGATTTAAATATTTTTTTCTCTCCTTTCCTGGAGGGTGTAAAATCTAATGAATTCGAATCATTATGGTTATGTGTGATGACATTGACATTAAGGGAAGATTTATCTATTTCTTGCAAATGGTAACAATTAAGTGAAGGCTTGTTTATTGCTATCAAAGGACAAGACCATTAGTTTTTTCTTGTGTGTTAGGCTCTATAGGGACATGAGTACCTTGTTCTTTAGAACCACATCCTTTTCTACTATATCCAAGTTGTTTGATCATTTCATAAAATTTTCCATAAATTGTTTTCATTTCTTTAGGATTTGGTGGTTGTTGATAGTTAGTTTTTCCAAAGTTTGTCATGTAATTTGTTGTCTTTTGTTCTAAAGTGGTTGAGGTGGATGCTTTCAAAGGGTCTTTTGAATTTTGTGTTGAAATTACCAATTTTTATTTTCCCTTGTCAGAGTCTTTGTTTATAATCGTGTATTCTCCCATGAATGGTTCAAAATTCATCGATCCCAAATCATCTAGCGATATAATTCTGAAATGTTTAGGGAATTTTTCTTTTTGTTGTTGTTGCTTTGGGTTCCACTTGTGTAGTTGATGTCAATGCATTTACAAAATTATTGTTGTCTATTTCAATGTTCAAACAACTGTATTGTTTAGGATCATCTTTGATTGTATATACTTTTTTGTTGTAGACATACTTCATGATATGATGAAGGGTAGAAGGAACAACATGCATCTCATGAATCCATGGTTTGCATAAAATAAGATTATATGAAATATCATGAGGCATAACATGGATCAGTGTTTCTAATGTCGCCTTTCCAACTGTAATAGGCAAAGTGATCACACCGAGCGTTTGTTTTCCTACATTGCCAAATCCCTTAATAGATAAAGAATCAGGCTCAATTTTTTATTTATCCAAACCAAGCTTATCTAAAAGGGTCACACTACAAAAATTAAAGGATGAGCCATTATCAACAAGGGTTCACTTTATGAAATTTGTTTTATATTGACCTATTATCATGAAAGCTTCACATTGTTTTTGCAATTACAAAGGAGGGAGCTCACTTTGGTGGAAAAATATGTCAACATTCATTCCTTGAATCATGGCTTCTATGTCATTTAGTTGCACACTAGAAGGGATAGGAACTAGTTGTAAATAATTTTGAATCATGTTATGATAGTGAGGGGAGGCTTGTATAAGGTCCTATAATGATATCTTAGAAGGAGTATTCTTTAGTTGTTCAAAAAGATTATACTCCTTTCCACTTTGTGAAGGAAAATGACGGGGGAGTGGTAAGATGGGATTAGGTAATGGAAGGGATGTTGAAGGTGTTTGTTTTGGTTGTGGATTATTCCTAGTGTTGTATGTATGAGAAATAGTATTGTAACTCGGTGGCTATGAAACATTGTTCTTAGGTGGTTCAAGGATAAGGATGGGTTTGTTTTGAACTTGCGGTTTGTGATAGGGTGGATAAATGACAAGTTTAGGCTTGGGAGAGTATTCCAATGGATATCTAATTTGCATAACCTTAGAAGAATTATCCTTATTTTCATGATCTCTTAGTGAAGGGAAGTCAAATGTCACTTCATAATCTTCATCTAAGGGGTTACTATTGTCAATGTTATCATTTCTTCCATCATTATATCTTCCCTAGTAGGAGAGTTTATAGGAGAACTACAAACCAAATTTTCTTGACATTCAAGGATTGGTTCTTTTAAGATGACTTCATCGCACACAAGGGAGTTATCAATGGTTGAATTGTCTGGTTCATCAATGATGTTGTTGTCTTGTTCAAGAATTGTTTCTCTAGGGGAAGAGAGGAAATCAAGATTCCCATGACTTTCATAGATTAGGTCTTCTAACATAAAAATATCATCTTCACATCTAGGAGATACAGTAGGAGAGTTAGAAGGAGAGAAAAACCTAGGACTCTCAAAACTCGCACTGATTGGTTCTTCTAAACCAAAATATCTTCTTCACAAGTAGGAGAGATATTGGGAGAAGAAAAAATAATATCGCTAGGGATGTCCAAGGTTTTATTCTCTTCCACTAAAACACTATCATAGGGAGGGAATATGAACTTTTTCTATGTGCCTAGAAAGGTAAGGTACTAACATTGTTTGACCAAAAATGAAAAACACTTTTAACCATATCATGCAATGCTTTAATAATGTCAAAAATGTATATCCAAAGATGAAAAACATGTTTATCCAATGTATGCAAAAATTGAAGAATGAAAATAATATATATCCAAAAATAAAAATCACTTTTATCAAACTTATCCAAAGTTTTATGAATGTAAACATTACATATGCAAAAGTGAAAAGTACTTTTATCCATATTATGCAAAGTTTCAAAAATGTAAACATTTTTAGATTTTCAGACCTAAAGAAAAGTAATTTACTAACTACAATATGTAATAGAGTGAAAATGAGATGTTGTAAATGCCATTTTGAATGTTGACAATGCAATGAATGAAGATTAACTAAGCTAGATTCACTAAATCTCATGAAACAAAAAATTGAAAAATTGAAAAAAGAAAGTAATTGTAGCAACCAAAAGCATAGAAAAGAAATTTCAAACCCTAAAAACTACAAAGTCAAAGTCAATAGGGAATAATATGCCAGTAAGGGTGTCTTACTCCTCTTGGTGAAATTTTGAGTTTTCAAAAGTTGAAATAGATAGTAAATGGTTCAAACAAGAACCCGGGGAGGGGCTAAGATGCCACCAAGAGAATTTTTGACCCAGTTAGGGTTTTTTTCATAGAATTAGACAATTCTGGGTTGATAATAGTGTTCTCAAATTTTCTACCTCAGGACTTAATGTTTGGAAAATGAAAGCAAGAAAAAGTATGTATTGACAAGCAATTGGATGCAAATTTGAATGAAATTTTCTCAATTTTGGATGCAATATAATGTTCCTAAATGTAGTTCGGATGATAAAAAATGGATTTTTGAGGTCTTAAATGTAATGAAATTATGCAATATAGTAAAAATGCAACCTATATGTACTTTCACTAATGAAAATTTATAAGAAACCCTAAATTCAATTTCACTAGTGCAATATGCAAGAAACCCTAGGTGCACTTTCACTAATGCAAGATATAATTCAAGAATGAATGTAATCTAGATCTAATGGACTCAAAATCAGAAATGAATGTTGAACAACGTTAGGTTCACCAAAATGAACCGAAGGTAAAATGGGAAGGGGGCGACTTCCTATTATATCTAGGTCATTCAATTATGTCCTAAGAACCCTAATTGGATTGACTATCAACATCACAAGGTGAGTCAATTCACAATTAAGAGGACCTAGGAGGGGGTTCTTTTCAGCTTTAGGGGATTCACCATGAAGAAAATGCTTGGAAAAGATAAGTGTTGGAAAACACAATGTGATATGAAAAATAACCTAAAATAAGCTAAATGGGAGATGCAAATAATGAAAATATTCAACACCAAGTTATTGTATTTTTACTTGGAAATTTTGGAGATGTAATGAGGATTTTCGAAATGTAAAGAAGCTATCAAAATATGCCTTGGAGGACTAAGATGTTGAGATTGACATATAAGTCTCACTGCTATTTTTTGAGGCATTTACAAAATCTTCGGATGTCGGAACAAAATCCTAGAGAATCTCTGAAAAATACCTTGTGGAGGACTAAGATTCCCAAGGTGACATATTAGTCTCATTCTAAAATTTTGAAGACTCCAAATGTGGTCCTGAGCTCCAAGATCTACACTTTTTCCTCCCTAGATTTGAGGTCCTAAAACTTCTAGATCTAGCCTATAGGTGAGTTTCTGTGAAGATGATAACTTTGACAATGCAAATTTGCAACTTTGAAAACTTTACACTTTAAGGGATCTTCAAGTCTTCAACCTAGATCTGCAAATACAAACACACAAGAGGGGAAAAACTTGTTGATTGTTAGTGAATGGGGTTTTTTCTTTGTCAAACCCCTTGTAGGTAATCAAACCAAATGATGAAATGAAGCATGAAACATGAGATATGTAAATGATATCACCTTGTATGATGTATTGTGAATAAAATTTGTAATCTACCATGTAGTGGTAATAAAGAATGTAGATCTTGGATCCTTGGATTTGATGTGAACAATGGTTGTAGATTGATATTCAATGCTACATCCACAATCTTGGCTCAACAACATGAATGGATGCACTAAACCCTTGACATGATGCTTGAATCTAGATGATCATTCAAAATGCTTGATGAATTGCTCTTGAATGGTCATGTGAACTAAAATATGATATTATGAATTCTCTCACAACTTGCTTAGATGAAATTAAGTGAAAGAACCTTGTATTTATACTTATTCATGCTTAATATCTTGAAATCACACCATAACAAGATGACATATGAAATCATTAAATAAAGGAGGATAAATCGCACATAAATTTGAAATTGGATCTCGAAAATAAGCTAAGGAGGACTAAGATGACCTAGGTCATGTATCAGTCTCGAGGCTCAAATTTCAGGGCACAAACTCCAAAAAGGGACCATTTTAGGTGGTTTCAAAATCAGGGTCCTAGGACCCATGGAGGACAAAGAAGCCCAAGGTGGCATATTAGTACCAATCCAAAAATAAAGGACACATAGATAGGAACATTAAATGATTATTTATCTTTTAATGTTTGTTGACATTTTTGATAAAAATATATAGTTTATAGGGCTTGTGGATGCAAAATAGGACCAATTAAGCCATAAATGAGCATAAATAAAGCAAGGCGGGCCCAAACAAGTCTGAAAATGAAAGGATATGCATTTTTTTGTACTACACTACTACGTTGATGAGGATCTAAGGTATTATTCATGGTTGTTGGAAGTTGTTATATCTAGATTTCAGGTTTTTGAGTCATACGATGTGAGTTATGTTCACCAGTTATGAACTATGCTTTTCTATGTAACTGGATGAGGTCTGGGAGAAATATTATTTCTCTATATTTCTTCTTGATTGAGTCTTATGACTTATTTTTCTTTGAATAATTTGTTGAAGTTGTGTTCAAGATAATTTTGTTATCTAGAAAGATTGGATCATGTTAAGGTTGCGGGTGCTTAATTGTTTATGTGTTTTACATTGGTTTGGTCAAACTTGTGTTTAAACACTACTTAAAAATTTTATGGAAGTGTGTTGAATCATGTGTTTTGGTCACCCTCATTGTAATTCCACCTTAGAATGTTTTGGTGTTAGCCTAATTTAAAATTATAAATGTAAGTGGTCTATGGCCGACTTTGGATGAGTTTCAAAGTTGAAGATGGTATAAATATAGGTTTAGATGTTTTTGAAGTATGAATTCAAGAAAGATAGATGTGAGATAGATTTGAAACAGTGTGTATGTGATGTTAGTTTGAGAAGATCAATGTGAAATCTCATTATGATTTTTCAGAAGTAATGAGCTGAAGGTGTACTCTATAATTCAAGCAAGTTTGCAAGTGTGTGAGTGAATTATGGTGGAAAACTCCATTGCATCCAAATTTTTTTCTCTCTATAAAAAATCTCCTCTATGGGTATGTGCAGGATCATGATGGGGCAAAAAGTGGTGATATGTAAGTGATATGATGGCCCATGTGGTTGACGATATTTTTTTTACCTAAAATTGATGAAACAAAAAGGGTTTTTAAAGGAGATTTTCAACTTTCCACCAATATAAATTATGCTTTACTTTGAATTTAAAAAATTATTATTATTCATCTACTAAAGTCCTGATTGATAGGCTGATTGAAAAACATCTATAACCTTCAAATAGTATCACATTTTTTGAATCTAAAACATGTGTCACATTCTATGCTTCACATACTATAGGATTAAAAAAAATTATTTTCATGAAGTTTTGACCAAGTTAAGGTGGTCAGACATACAATTTTTTTATATTTTTTAGAAGTTGTAATAAAATATTCATAATTAATTATTTCCTTGGAAAAAAAATTACAAAAAAAATATGCATCACATCACGACATGAGTCCTTTAATTATATCTAAAATATCATAAAAAATATTATCATCTTATTGTGGTTAGGGTGGTTAGACAGACACCTACTTCTTATTTTTTCCCCTGAAATTTAAGTACTACTACATTGAAATTTCAAATCTTTACCAAATAGATTTTTTTTTTTAAATAAACCTAATAGTTTAGAAACTACATTCAATTTGCTATAGATTCTTTTCTTACATATTTTTGAAATAATATAAATAACTTATTTAAATTTTTACATCAAGTTGCCTAACTCTGATTTTTTAAATTTTCATCCCCACTTAAGGGCCTATTTTTTCCATGATGATCTTGCACACACTCCTATCTTATTTATAATTTTGTGGCAGTGAGCCTTTCGAGTGGTTAACCCTTGTTGGACAATGAGTCTTGATCTGAACAGTAAGTCATGTTTTGGTAGTGTGCCTTCTTTGGAAGTGAGCCTTTGTATTCAGTTTCTATATTCTCTATATTGTGAGATAATCCTCACTATGGCTTTTCCCTTATTGGGTTTTCCACATAAATTTGGTGTTATTTTGTGTGTGATTTTTTTCAGTTTCTATTTTTGCGCTTAATGATCTCAATTGTTGTGTTCAACAATTGGTATCAGAGCTTGGTTCCTTGGAGAAGAGCTTTATCCTTTACGAAAGGTTCGAGATGGTGAGCAAGATTACTATTGAGTTTCCTAGATTCAATGTGACTAACTATGCCCTATGGAAGATAAACATGGGATGATATTTGGAATACTGTGGATATGATGTGGAGAATTCTTATAAAATGTCTTACACTCCTCCTGCAAATGGTCTGACTATATTTGATGAGATCAAGGCACATGAAGTGAACAACAAGTAAAATTTTATTCTGAAGAATAGTCTTTCACATTCTAAGTTGATTAAGGTTGCAAATCTAAAAATGGCTAAAGAAGTTTGCGATGAATTGGAAAAGATGCATGAAGGAGATGAAAGTGTCAAAGAAGAAAAGTTGTAGAATTTGGAGGCACAATTTGAGCCCCTATAGATGTCTAAAGATGAGAACATTAAATTCTATGTACAAAGAGTGGATGAGCTGGTAGGTGGAATGCAAGGACTTGGTTCTATAGTGGATGAATCCAGGATAGTGAAGAAGATTCTTAGAGCTCTCCCTAATGCATTTGTTGAAAAGGTATCTTCTATTAAGGAATATATAGACTATAAGGCATATACTAAAGATAACTTATTGGGTACTCTAACATCTTATGAAATGAGAAAGGATAGCTTGAGAAATGGATCGAAGAAAAAAATTATTTTAAAGCTATCAGAGTTGAAGATCCATATGAAGAGAACCTTGATGATGTAGAAGCTAACCTTGTGAGAAGAATGAAAAAGGGCTTTGGTAAGTATGAAGGTAAGTTACATTTTAAATTCTTTAGTTGTGAAGCAATTGGTAATTATGCTTCAAGATGTCTGGAAAGAGCTATGAAGAATAAACATAGATTAAGAAAAGAAAACAAAGGGAAGGTGACTAAGAGAGCATATTATGTGAATGAAGATGTTGGTATTTCTAATGAAGAGTATGATAATGTAGATTTTGGTTATAATGAATTTTTTTCTTAGCTATAAAAGATGAATCTACTCCTACTAATACTAAAATACAAGTGAAGGAAATTTGTTCGGAGAAAGATGAAGATACTATGATCTCTACCCTAAATGCTAAACAATAAAATAACTACTAGGTTATCGACAGTGGTTGTTCACATCACATGACTGGTGATAAGAGTAAGTTTTTTAAACTTGAAAAATATGATGGAGCCTTAGTTAAATTTGGAGATGATACTAGTGCTAAGATTTGTAGAATAGGTTAAGTAAGTTTTTATGGCAAGCATAACACTAATGCGGTCTATTATGTTAAGGGTTTAAGGAATAATATCTTGAGTGTTGGAAAGATGTGTAGTAAAGGATATAATCTTGTATTTGAGGATGAGAGATGTTAAATCAGGAAAGGATTTAGAATAGTGATTTCTATTGCCAACAAGTTTGAAGGAAATATTTATCAACTTAAGGGTGTTGATGGATATTGCTTTACGACTCAGATTAATGACAACTGGTTATGGCACTGGAGAATGTGTCACATGAATTTTGATAATATGCCAGGAATCAATGCAGTACAAGCTATAAGAGATTTATTAAGGATTACAAAGCCTATTAATGCTATTTGAAAGAATTGTGAATTAGGAAAGAAAGCTAGAAAAAAATTCAGATCGAAGGAACAATCTACTTCTGGACTGCTGGATTTGATTCATACAAATCTCTATGGTCCTACAAGAGTTAAAATTATACAAGGTGAAAGGTGCTTTATGCTTTTGATTCATGTTTGTTCAAGATATACATCGGTTACATTTCTTAGAGAGAAATATGATGCATTAGAAAGATATAAGAGTAATGTATGATGATCCCATTTCTATCTTTTTTGATAATACAAGTGCAATTAACATTTCAAAGAATGCAATGATGCACTCAAGGACTAAGCATAAATTAATAAAGTATCAATTTTTGATTGAAAAGGTTGTGGAAAATGAAGTAAATCTTGAGTATGTACCTACGAAGGATCAAGTTGCTGACATATTTATGAAGACTCTTCCTAAAGATACTTTTGAGTATCTCAAGGAGAAGTTAGGGGTTACTGCCCCTCATTTATTGAACTAGATGCATATGGAGATGAATCATTCTAGTGGTTCTATGGATCTATCTTTCTTCTATACTAATGTTTAGTGGCTACCTCTCTGGGGTAATAGATAGTTTTGTGCATTTTCATTGAAAGATTATTTTGTTCTTAATTTAAAAGGGGAAATCAATATAAAACATTTTATTCCTTTGTCTTTGATTTCAAAGGATGAGAAAGCATCATGTGAAAGATTTTACCTATTGAGGGGGAGAAAAGTAAAATCATTGAAAGTGTCTTCAGAGTTATTGAGTTGTCTTTGATGGTTTTTCACATCATGTGTTGCCATCAATGAGAAAGGGGGGGATTGTTGCAAGTATGAAGGTGTTATCATTGATGTCAAATGGTTAATTGGTTTCCATTTGGTTTTTGCAATCATTGATGCAATGAATTATAGTTATTGGATGTAAATGTCGAGGATATTGAGAAAATTATAATGAAGAAAGGTTGCAGGTAATTAGTGTTTGCTCTAGGTTTTGCTCCAGGATTTGCTGCTATGTTGATGAGGATTTCATGTATTATTTATGGTTTTTGGAAGCTAGTATATCCAAATTTTGGGTTCTTGGGTCATTGTACAATGCGAGTTATGTTTACTAGTTGTGAACTATTCTTTTTTGTGTATCTGGCCGAGGTCCAAGAGAGATGTTGTTTCTCTGGATTTATTCTTGTTCAAGTCAAACGATTTGTAGTTCTCAAGATAAGTTGTTGAGGTGTGTTCAAGTTAATTTTGTTATCTGGAAATATTAGATCATGTTAAAGGTGTGGGTGCTTAACTATTTATGTATTTTACACTAGTTTGGCCAACCTTGTATTTAAACAGTACTTATGAAATTTATAGAAGTTTGTTGAAGTGTGTGTTTGGGTACCCTCATTCTGATTCCATTGTAGAATATTTTTGTGCCAACCTAATTTGAATTTTTACATGCAAGTGGTGTGTGGCCTACTTTGGATGAGTTTAAAGTTGAGGACAGTGTAAATACAAGTTGAGATATTTGTGAAGTATTAATGCAAGCAATATATATGTGAGATAGTGTATATGTGATGTGAGTTTCTAGAAGTAGCGATTTGAAAATGTATTGTATTAGTCAAGGATGTTTACAATTGTGTGAGTGAATTATGGTGGAAATATCCATTGCCTTGAGATTTTTTTCTCTCTATAACAAATCTCTTCTATCTTCTTTGTAATTTTGTGGTAGTGAGCCCTCTAGGTCATTAACCCTTGTTGGACAATGAGTCTTGATCTAGACAATAAGTCCTAGTTTGGTAGTGATCCTTTGTATTTGGCTTTGATATTTTCTATATTGTGAGCTAATCCTCACCATTGTTTTCCCCTTATTGTGTTTTCCACATAAATCTTGTGTTATTGTTTGTGTGTGATATTTTCTAGTTTTTTATTTTGCACTTAATGATTAATCACATTAGCAAAGTAAAGGATCTGTGAATGATAGTTGATCTAATTTTTGGTGGAATTTCTTAAAGGTTAATTTTGTTTACAATTGACTAACACCTGTCTTAGTTATATTTTTCAACACTTTCCTTCCCTCCCATTCATTCTATCACTCTTTCAGTCCTGGTAGGGCACAAGACTGTGAATGCCCTTTTTGATATTATCATACAGTCAGACTTGTTCAGAGTGAAGCTAGGCATTCAATGGATGGTGTCCATGAACACATTATATTTGGTTATCCATAAATTCTTGAAGTTCTCTCACGAGGGTTCCATGCATGTTGTGCATGACACTAGGTATAAACCCTTGGTGTTGCGTGGGGCCTATTTGCTAGATCACTTGTGGCCTATCCCTATTACTATGCTTCCTTTATGAACAAACCTATTGTATCATACTTTTGTTAAATACAAGAATGGGGGTATAGCGTTGTAGTGTATTAAAATGCATACCCTTCCTTATTGACACTTGTTTGGGCCTACCTTGCTTTATTTATCCCTATTTATGTCTAAATTGGTCCTATTTTGTATCTACAATCCCTATGAATTATATCTCTTTCTAGCTAATCTCGACATTCTCCAATGCATAAATGATAATTTGATGTTTCCTTTTGAGTGTCCCTCTTTTTTAGGTTGGGACTAAAATGCCACCTAGGCCGTCTTTGTCCCCGAAAGGACTTGGGACCCTAATTTTGAGGAATCTTAATTAGGCCCCTTTTTGGTGTCTATGCCCCAAGTTTCATGCCTCAAGACTAAGATGCCACCTAGGGCTTCTTAGTCCCCCTTAAGGTATTTTTGAGACTTAATTTAAAATCTTCGTAGGATTTAGCCTCTTTTATTTAATGATTTCTTATGTTGGCTTGGTGTGATGTAATTTCAAGATATTAAGCATAAATAAGTATAAATACAAGGTTCATCCATTCATTTTCATCCTAAGCATTCAAGTATTCATTCCTAAAACAAGTTTATAAGATCAAGACAAACTCATCAATCATTTGGAGCCATTGTCAAGATTCAATCATCATATCAAATATCTTCTTGCATCATGTGTTTTTTTACGCTAATGTTTGTGATGTAGGGAAATTTTATTCAAGCAATCAATTCAAGCCCATATCTATCAAGAATTCATTGGATTCAAGATCTACATTCAAGCTATGCACTTCATACAAGTTTGCAGACTTTACAATAAGTGTTTGGTGAGTTGTAGCATTGCATATTGTTCCTTCATCATTTCCCTTCATTATTCTATTTCATTTCAAGGTTTAATTACCAAAAAGGGGTTTGACCAAGGCAAACCCCCATTCACTAACAATAAAAAAAAATTTCCCCTCTTGCATGTTTGTGTTTGCATATTTAGGTTGAAGACTTGAGAGTCACTTGGGGTGCAAAGTGTAAAGATAAAAAGTTTCATTTCAAAGTTGTCATCTTCATGAAAAACTCACCTACAGACCAGATTCAGAAGTTTCAGAACCTGAGATCAAACAAGAAGGAAGTGTAGACCCTAGACCTGAGGACCAAATTTAGAGATTTCAAAAATTCTAGATAGCACTAAGTCATTGGACCTAGGGCATCTTAGACCTCCCAAACATTATTTTCAGAAATTCTTTCAAATCCAGTTCCAACATCCGAAGATTGTACATCTACCCAAAAATTAACAACGATACTAGGAAAATAGTAAGAGCATCTTTATCCTCCATAGCATATCTGGACAACTTCTTTGCATTTTCAGAATCCTTGTTACATCTCTAGACTTCCTAGGTACATACATCATAACTCCCTATAGCTTACTTTCATCATTTGCATCTCTCATTTAGCTTCCATAACTAGGTTTTGTGAGTTAAATGTTCATTTGTCTTTTCCAAGCATTTGTTTGGTGGTGAACCTCTAAAAGCTTAGAGAATGTCCTCCTAGGTCCTCCTTATTGAGAATTGACTCACCTTGTGAGGTTCTTAGTCAATCCAATTGGGACTCCTAGGACATTATTGAGTCATTAATTGGAGAAAAGGGTGACATGTAGTTCATCATCATTTTCATAATTAATCATTTTAGTGAAATCGACCTTATTGTGCACTCATTTTATAATTTAGAGTCCATAAAAGTATTAGATATAGATTGCATTCATTCTTGGATTACATCTTGCATTATTAAAAATGCATCTAGGGTTTCTTGCATTTTGCATTAGTGAAATTACATCTAGAGTTTCTTATATTTGCATTAGTAAAGTGCTTATAGGCTATATTGTTTATCTCTTGCATCATTTCATTTAATTCATACAACATAAAAGTGCATTTTTAATCATCTTAATTGCATTTAGAAACATTTTGATTGCATTGAAAGCTGAAAAAAATTGCATTCAACTTTGCATTCAATTGTTTGTTACAAGTTTCTTTTCCTTGCATTCATTTGCACATTTTCCTGTTTCCAAACATTAGCTCACTGAATAGGTAACCTGAAGACATTATAGACAACTTAGAATTTTTTATTTTTATAAACAAAACCTATGCTAGGACTAAAATTCCCTTCCTAGCATCTTAGTCCCTCTCAAGGTTTTTGGCTCAGAACCCTCTATTTTTTGTTTGTTGTTTGTTTCAGTCCTTGTAACTTCAAAATCTCATCAGGAGGACCAAGATGCCCTTCTTAGCATCTTAGTCCTTGTTGACTTTGACTTTTTAGTTTTAAAGACTTGAAATTCCTATTCTATGCTTCAATTGGTTGCCTTAAGTTTTATGTTTTAGTTTGTAGAGTTGTTGTTTCAACTTCTTTCATTTCAAGTGTAATTGCAAGCGTAGGATATTTTCGTCATTGCATTTTATATGGTTTATCCCTTGTATGAGTTGTGGTACTTGGTTTCCTACTGCTAATATTGTGGTTAGATGAAGTACGAGACAAATGGAATCCTATGATAAAACACTCATTGTGGATCTTTGGTTATCAAGCTCTCTTACTTCTGGTGTTTGTATTAGTTCACTAGGTATGGACCATACCTTTGATACCTCTTTTCCTATGCCTACCCTACCTAGAAGTACTATGCCAAGTGTTCAAACAATGGTTTATCATATCCCTCAAGAAAACATATTGAAAATACATGAAGATCTTTCCCATTTACAAGATAGTGTGAGTACTAAAAAAATTTTAAACACTATTATGCCTACCAAAGATAGTCTTCATCGCATGATGGAAAGTTATGAAGGACAAGAAATTGTGTGTAACATAGATCAAATCTTTGGAAAACACCTTCCTTCCACCACTAATGGTGCTCAAGTTTCAAAAAATGTGCAAAGCCAAGGAGGAAATCAAGCACCTCCTTAAACCATAACCTCAATTCACACCTATATCGATCGTCAAGTTACCACCATGATGCAACCAACTAGTAGCATCCTTCCCACCTCGAACATTTCAACTAGTGCTCCTTATACCTATGTGGCATCTAATTTTATATCTCCTCTTGTAAAAAATCCATTAACTGATCCCTCCAACACATACATACCACCATTGTATTCACCTCCATCGCACACCACAAGAAATGATCCTATCATTAACTACCTTTTACAAAGCCTTTCATCAATTCAATGTCAATTTTCCACCAAAAATCAAAATCAAAATGGACCACCTTCATACTATGTCGAAAGTAACCATTATCCTTGGAGATATTAAGAAATCCAGGGCCACAATGTATAGAGATCCCTAGATTTGATAAATATGGAGGAAATGGAGATCCTACTAATCATGTTAATTCCTTTAATTCTTTATGTAGTTACTTTATCCTTGAGGACACACTTTTGGGTAAACCTTTTCCCCGATCCTTGAAAGACATTGCCTTGGACTAATTTTTTTCATTACCAAATAACTCAATTTGTTCATTTAATGAACTTGGTGAGGCCTTTATTAACCATTTCCAAGTGCATATGCTTCCTGAAATGGCATTAGCTGATTTCATGAGATGCAAGCAAAATGAGGGTCAAAAAGTCGATGAATCTCTTTCACACTACCAATCACTTTATTCCCAAATCAATTTGAAGATTCCCAATGCTCACCTTCAAAAGATGTTCATAAAAAACTTACAAAGAAAGATCAGAGACAATATCACCATGATGAAATTCTCTTCCTTCATTCATTTATGCACTACCCTTTGAGACTATCATAATTTTGTAGGTAGTACTGAAGTGAGAACCACATCTACCCATCCTGAAAATTTTGAAGCTTCAAACCAAATCACCTACCAGTCTTTTAGAAGATAAAATAAAAGTTTTCTTCAACTCAATTCCACCTCTCAACCTACCCAACTAGTTGATACCCAATTCGCTACTATAGATAAGAGTAATCCTTATATCTTTAGGGATCTGTAAAGACAATTTACCCCCTTACCTAACACACTTCACAACATTATGACCCAACTATTAAATAAAAACATGCTTATCGTACGTCTCGTTCAACCCCTTGACCCTAGAAAACCATTACCTCTGAGCTTCAGACACAATGCCTATTGTGCTTATCAAACACAAAAAGGACATGATACAAAACATTGCAAGAGTCTTAAACATATTGTTGAAGACCTCATTGGTTATAATCATATCCTAATTGGAGGTGTAAATAAAAAATGCAATAAGTTTTTAGCTCCTCCCAACCAAAACTTACAGTTATTCACCAATCCCATGCCCAATCACAATATTTCATTTGTTAAGTCTAGTGAAACTAAGCCCAATGCAATGAATATTGACACAGATGACAAGAAAATGAACAATAATGAACAAATGCCTATGGATGATGATGATGAATAGACTCTAATGGATACTAATGGACAAAGTCCTAAGTATAATGATAGGAGTGATTAACATCGAGCCTCATAAACCACAAACCATTGACATTACGTTGTCTTCAGAAGAAACAATCAAACATGCACTTGATGGTACTCTTTTCATAGCTGGAAAAATCAATAAAAAGCCCACTCCTAGGAATTTAAGTGATCTCATCTATGGAGAGAATGTGATAATAGAAGAACTCTTATATGTGTATGAACTTACTCAAGATAGATATGATAAATTGAAAGCATGGATTAAAATGCATTATGGTTTTTCTCGTGCTACGATGGGTTCGATCACACTCCCATTACAAGTAGGACTAGATAAATTAAATGTATCATTCCCTATCATATCTAATTCGGACCAATTTTTTGTGAAGTTATGCTACAAATGGATTTACTCCATGAATGCAGTCCCATCTATTGTCCACAAGTGCTTAAAGTTTCCTATCGACAATGAAATTGATAGGGAGAGTTGGAGGAATCATTCCATGATCCCTACTCTAGGTCTTACTTGGAAGACCTCTATGGTGTCACACTCCACCACCTTAACCTATAGGACCTATTTCTTGTTTTAGTTCCCCTAGTTCACCTTTCCAACCCATATACCATGTCAAAATCCTACCTACCAAGCTAACCTTGGTGTAATGCTTCAACTCTTCCTTAGCCCTTAATCCACCCTAAAGGCTAACATACCCCAAGAACTAAAACTTAGACTTGCAGGGGTTTGGATATGTTTCCAATACCTTCAATCCATCCACCTAGGGTTCTTGAAGGTCCACCAAGCTCCATTCACAAGTTGCTTCCACCAAACCCTCATCTAGGGTTTTAGTCCACTAGTCCTAGAAATTCCAATTAGGCTTCCTTCTTTGAGAAACCTAGTTCATTCTCCAAAGTTTCCCAAAGAAAACCCCAATATTTCTTTGAGGTTCTTAGTGAATATGCCCTCCTCTCAATGATTTTTGGGATCTTAAGCCTCCACTGCCCATACAGTACCCCAAACTGGAATTGAGTAAGAACTTAGGTTATTGTAGGTTCTTTCCTAGCTTCGTTGCAGACTATTAAGAATTCCTCTCACCAAACAGGTTGATGGAGCTTCTTCCTCCATGCTATTCCTTGGCAAGGCTCAAACCTACCCTCTCCACACTGTGATTTTCCAAGAGATGGACTCCCCTGCAAGTCAAGTGCTCTGCACTTTTGTCTTTCCTAGTTGGACACTGTTAGGCTCGCATAGGAGAAGACTTCCACAGTGATACCCTGACTTCTACAGACTCCTAAACCTACCATATTTATAGTCATGGGGTCTAGTCACAATTCCCAAAGGCCCATACACCAAGTACAGTGGGAATGTGAACTAAACCTCAATTCTTCACAGACTGTCTGTCAGAACAACAACTAAAAGAAACAAACTAACTAACTATCTACTATTCCACACAATGCTTGAAAGTCAATTTAACTACATCCTATACTACTCACAGAGCCATGATCACTCCCTTAACACACAAATTCAAAATGAAACCCAAAAAATTACACAAACTTATCACTATCTACTCTTGTATTCATAAATTTCCAATAATGTAAAAGTTTCCAACCTTGCTTTGAGGTTGAGGCACACCCTATATAGGTCAAAAAAACAATTATACCTCCCCTTGGTTGGACATTGCAGTTACTTTTTGGCAAAGTTGCAAAATGCACCATTTTTCAACTTTTGCCAATTTCTAGTAAACTTAGTAAATGAGTTTCTAAACTCATCCACCCTTCCTCAATTACCATCCTAGAGATCAAACATGTTCCTAAGCTATCTCACCTACTCAATGGTCCACATGACCTTCATGGTAACATACCAAAAAAAAGAACCAAAACTAGATTTCCTAGTGTTTCCTAGGTGCTGCTGCACCATTCTCCCCCCCTATACACAAACACTAAGGAATTGGAGGGGAGAGCGGTGATACATCAATGCCCTGCTTCTTGAACTGAGCTTCATCCACCCATGTAACTTTGGACTCTGATTTATCCTTCCATTTATTGAGATGCTCCATGTACACCCTATGCCTTGTAGACTTCTTCACTCTTGATTCCAAGATCCTCTCTACTTGTAGCTTGTCTTTAGTAGGTAAGGCTATGTTTCTCACATCCTTGAAGATATCCCTACTGTTCTGATCCATGTCAGTGACTATTCCCTTATATCTGATCAGATCAGCTACATTGAACACTGGTCAAATCCCTAAATCTACAGATAACTCCACCTTGTATGCATTCTTCCCATATTTGGCTAACACCTTGCATGGTCCTACTCTTTTGATCTAAAATTTGGCTGATATTCCCTTCTATAATCTTGATTTGTTGAGGTGGACCATGACATAGTCTCCTACTGCAAATTGTAGATCTTTTCGAGACATATCCACCTTATCTTTCAACTTTTGAGTAGCCTTGGTGACTATCTTCTTCACCTGCTCCTAAATCTCCTTCATGGTCTGAGAGAAATCCTCTGCATGTCCACTCCTATGCTCCATAGCTCTGAGATCTCTGAGCTCACACACACCTCTTGGATGCATTCCATACACTATTTCAAAAGGACTCTTCCCTATGGTCCGGTTCACACTGTCATTGTATGCATACTCAGCCTATGATATAACCAAGTCCCATGTCTATCCATACTCTTTGGTTAGGAATATTATAAGGTTACCTAACACCCTATTAACCACCTCTATTTTCCCATCAGTCTAAGGATGGTAAGCTGATCCAAAAAATAGGTTGGTACCTAATCTGCTCCATAGAGTCTTCCAAAAATGACTCATGCACTTCACATCCCTGTCTAAGACAATGCTCAATGGAAATCCATGGATCCTTACAATTTCTTTGAAGAAAAGGTGAGCAATATAGCTAGCATCATGTGTGTTTTTTCAAGGGATAAAGTGACTCATCTTACTGAATCTATCTACCACCATATAGACACTATCAAACCCTGTCTTAGTCTTAGGGAGTCCTACCACAAAGTCCATGCTAACACACTCCCATGGTCTATTAGGAATGGGTAGGGGTTGATATAAACCTACATTAATATCTCCTCCCTTGGCTTTCATACACACTACACAGTGCACCACATACCTCCTGACATCCCTTGACAACTTAGGCCAATAGTAGAACCTTTGCACTAGTTCCATTGTTTTGTTGATGCCAAAATGTCCACTAAGACTACCATTGTGCTTCTCTTGGATGAGATTCTCTCTCATCAATCCTCTTGGAACACATAACTAATTCCCCTTGAATAACAATCCACTTTGCAATGTATACTCTGAGTAGTGACTATGAAAATGATTCTCAAAGGCAGAACATAGCTTGTAGGCCTCCAAGAAGTCTTCATCTTCCCCATAGAGATCCTTGAAACTCTCTATTCCAATGCTCTTGATCTGTATCTCTTGTACTATCAGCAATCTTCTACCTTGTTCAACTATCCCTTCTTGTGCTTGATGGTGAAAGTAAGAGCTTGGTTGTATTCCATCCATTTCAAATGTCTATTACTCAACTTCTCTTGAGTGTTGATATAGCTAAGTTCCTGATTGTCAATAAAGACTACAAACTCTTTGGGTAGAAGGTAATGCCTCCAATTCCTAAGTGACTAAACTAAAGCATAAAGTTCTAGGTCATAGGTAGAATATTTCTTCTTAGCTTCATTGAGATTTTCACTAAAGAAAGCTATAGGTCTGTCTTCTTGAATTAGCACCCCTCATATTGCAACTGCACTGGCATCACATTCCACAGTAAATAACTTGTCAAAACTAGGTAATAAAAGAATAGGTTGAGTTGCCACTTCTTGTTTTAGTTTCTCAAAACCTTTCTTAGCTTCTTAAGTCCACTTAAACTTAGTCTTTAAGCCACCTTTGATTGTATCTAGGACTGGGGCACATATGCCACTAAAGTTCCTAATGAATTTTCTATAAAATTGAGCCAATCCATGAAAAATTCTTACCTCTGTCCCTGTGGTTGGTGTAGGCCAATTTAGGATAGCTTCCACCTTGCTTGGATCCATCTTCGAAGATCCTTGGGATACTACAAACCCCAAATACACAAGCTCCTATTTGAAGAACTCACATTTCTCTAGGTTGATGGCTAACTTCTCTTCTTGCAATCTTCTAAGGACCAACTCCACATGCTTTAGATGTTCTTCTACTGTCTTGCTAAAGATGAGTATATCATCAAGATATACCACCACAAATATCCCTATAAAGTCTTTGAGCACTTCATTCATGAGCCTCATGAATGTGCTAGGGTCATTAGAGAGGCCAAATGGCATAACTCTCCACTCATAAAATCCATTAGTTGTCTTAAAGGCTATCTTCCACTCATCTCCATCCTTAATTCTGATATGATGGTATCCACTTTTGAGATCCAAATTGGTAAAGTACTAAGCTCCTCCAAGACAATCCATCAAGTCCTCAATCCTAGGAATAGGGAACCTATACCTGATTGTGGTTCTATTTATAGCTCTAGAATCAGTGCATAATCTCCACTTGCCTCCTTTCTTGGTTGCTAAGACCATTGGCACTACACACGAACTGATGCTCTTCCTAATTAACCCTTGATCCAACAACTCCTGCACTTTTCTAGCTACCTCTAGATTCTAATCTGGTGTAAGCTTATAAGCTGCTTTATTTGGCAATGAAGCTCCTGGTATGAATTCAATATAATGACTAATGGCTCTCTTTGGAGGTAAAGTTGTAAGTGTTCCATCACTCACTATATCTTTGAACTTTTCTAACAACTTCTAGACTGCTTCTAGTATGACTATTTTCCTAGCCTTGTCTTCTTCTTTAGGTTGCAACATGACCACATATCCTTCACCTCCTTGATGTAGGTTGTTAATGAACTATTTACCACTGCTCAATAAGACATTAGGTGTCTTTGACTATCCTTCTTCCTCTTCTGACAGTGATTGTAATTTAAATGTCTCCCCATCCTTCTTGAAAGAAATGGTGTTCTCTTTCCTATCATACATGGCACTTCTGTGATACTACCATGGTCTACCCAATAGTAGATGGCATGCATCCATGGGTAACACATCACATAACAACTTATCTTTGTAACCTCCAATGGAGAACTCCACCGTTGTTTGTTCATTGACAAGAACACTCTACCCTTTGTTCAACAATGTTACTTTGTAAGGGTTAGTGTGGGGTACCTTCTCCAAATTCAAGTTCCTGACTGCCTCTTCTGAGATTATGTTATCAGTAGACCCTGAGTCCACTATAACATTACACACCTTACCAAGGATTTTGCACCTTACCCTAAATAAGGCAATCCTCTCCTTTGGCTCTTCCTTGACCAGTTGTCTGATCAAAACTCTTCTAAACATTAGATTCTCCCCCATTTCTGATTCAATGTGACTAACCTCTGGTGATTTGGTACTCATGGTGTCCTCTTGAGAATATGCCACTCTCTTCTCAATATTTGATGAAGATGCTTTCTTTGGGCACCTATAAGCTGTATGTCCTACTTGACCACAATGTTAACACTTCATATTAGCAAAGTATGAGTTGCTTCTGCCTGCTCCTCTTCCTCTATTTGATCCTCCTTGAGATCCTCTACCTCTTCCATAACCTCCTTTAGAAGGTGTTTCACTTCCATGCTCTGTGAGTTTAGACTCTCCTTGGTTTCTTTGTTCAGTTCCTCTACCTTGGTAGCCACCTCTATGTCCTCTTTGATCTCTACCTTTTCCTCTACTCTTAGAAGCCTAATCTTGTTTCCTCTTGCTTATTTCCTCAATCTTAATAGCTAATTGGTAACATTGGTGTACTGTCTTAAGACTTAGGAGAGTCATCTCCTCTTGAATGTTTTACTTCAAGTCGTTAAGATACCTACCCACCTTGAGACTTTCGTCTTCTGAAACATTAGACCTCATACAAAGTTTTTGAAATTCCTTAGTGTAAGTGTTCACATCTTGGTCTCTTTGCCTCAAGCTTTGTCTCTTCTTATGTAACTGAATCTCATAATCATCTGGTATGTATGCTTCACTCACTTTTTCAACCATACCCTTCCAAGTTGAAATAGGCTTCTTGCCTTGCTTTTCCCTCTCTATCTAAATGAATTTCCACCATGTAAAGGTAGATCTTCTCAATATTGATTTGGCCACCTTCACCTTCTGTGCATCAGTAATTCCATCACACTCAAAATGGTTTTCCATGCCTTCTATCCAATCAATGACTAGATCAGCTTCCAATTTCCCAGTGAACAATGGTATGCTTTCAAGTGATTTTCCACTCAAAGCTTTCAATGCCTTCAAGAAAGGCTCCTCTTGTAGAACAGGGTCAAGTTCAGGGGTCTTGTCTTCCTCTACAACCTCTTCACTCTTTGGTACCCTACCTTCCAATCTATCACTAACCTCATTGGCCTTGATCTGCACATTACTCAATGCTTGCTCAAGTTGAGCTAGTCTTTCCCTCAATATCCTATTGTCTTCCCCTTGATCTTCGACCTTCTTTTCCAACTCAATTTTCTTCACCATGGTTGTGGAAGCACTAGATTCAAGGTCTGACATACAAGATTCTATCCCAAATCTTTAACTTGCTCTGATACCAATCTGATAGGGAGGATTGGAGGAATCATTCCATGATCCCTACTCTAGGTCTTACTTGGAAGACCTCTATGGTGCCACACTCTACCACCTTAACCTATAGGACCTATTTCTTATTTTAGTTCCCCTGGTTCACCTTGCCAACCCATCTACCATGTCAAATCCTACCTACCAAGCCGACCTTGGTGCAATGCTTCAACTCTTCCTTAGCCCTTAATCCACCCTAAAGGCTAACATACCCCAAGAACTAAAACTTAGACTTGCAGGGGTGTGGAGATGTTTACAATAGCTTCAATCCATCCACCTAGGGTTCTTAAAGGTCCACCAAGCTCCATTTACAATTTGCTTCCACCAAACCCTCATCTAGGGTTTTAGTCCACTAGTCCTAGAAATTCCAATTAGGCTTCCTTCTCCAAGAAAACTAGTTGGTTCTCAAAATTTTCCCAAAGAACATGCCAATCTTTCTTTGAGGTTCTTAGTGCATATCCCCTCCTCTCAATTATTTTTGGGATCTTAAGCCTCCACTACCCATACAGTACCCCAAACTGGAATTGAGCAAGAACCTAGGTTATTGTAGGTTCTTTCTTGGCTTCTCTGCAGACTGTTAATAATTCCTCTCACCAAATGGGTTAATGGAGCTTCTTCCTCCATGATATGCCTTGGCAAGGCTCAATCCTACCCTCTCCACACCGTGATTTACCAGGAGATGGACTCCCCTGTGAGTCAAGTTCTCTGCACTTCTTGTCTTCCCTAGTCGGACACTGTCAGGCTTGCCTAGGAGAAGAGTTCCACAATGATACCCTTACTTCTAAAGACTCCTAAACCTACCATATTTATAGTCATGGGGTCTAGTCACAATTCCCAAAGGCCTGTACACCAAGTACAGTGGGAATGTGAACTAAACCTCCATTCTTCACAGACTGTCTGTCAGAACAACAACTAAAAGAAACAAACTAACTACAAAAGAATGCTTGAAACAAACAAACTAGCTATCTACTGTTTCACACAATACTTGAAAATCAATTTCACTACATTCTACACTACTCAAAGAGCCATGATCACTCCGTTAACACACAAATTCAAAACAAAACCCAGAAAATTACACAAACTTATCACTATCTACTCTTGTATTCATAAATTTCCAATAATGCAAAAGCTTTCAACCTTGCTTTCAGGTCAAGGCACACCCTATATAGGTCAAAAGAATAGTTATACCTCCCCTTGGTCGAACATTGCAGTTACTTTGTGGCAAAGTTGCAAAATGCACCATTTTTCAACTTTTGCCAATTTCTAGTAAACTTAGTAAATGAGTTTCTAAACTCATCCAACCTTCCTCAATTACCATCCTAGAGATCAAACATGTTCCTAAGCTATCTCACCTACTCAATGGTCCACATGACCTTCATGGTAACATACCAAAAACAAGAACCAAAACTAGATTGCCTAGTGTTTCCTAGGTGCTCCTACACCAGAAATATTCACTATAAACCATAGTGGCTTTAGACCTTTGTCTTCTCATGGAAATTTATCCTTAGATTATTTTTTATTGAGCCCATGGAACCTATCAGACCCCATGAGTACTTCCTTTTCCTATCCTACCAAATATTCAAAACAAAATGCATAGCAAAGCTATCTCTTGAAAACTTACCTCCACCTATGATCGAACCTCCACCCATGCTTCAACCTCCGCCACCTAAAGAAAAAAAAATTGAGCTTGAAACCCCTCTAAAAATCCAAGACCATCCATGAAAAACACCTTTCCTATTTCCTATAAAGTCCTAGGGAAAATCAAACAAGTCCTAATCCACATCCTAAGAAAATTTATAAAGCCAAAGAAAAATTGGTTGAACAACCTTCTATGGTTTCTTTTGTTCTTCCTTTACAAGGAGAAAAGGGACCTATGGTTGACACCCCCACTCCTACACAAAAAAAACTTGAAAATAGTAATAAAAGAAACTAAAATGCTAGAGAGAATAGACATCAACATCCTGCTATTGCTCGAAAAATGAATGATGAAAATAATATTGAAAATCAAGATCCGAACTTGACAGAAGCAATAAATGATGAGCCTTCTCCATTACTAGAATAAATAGATCATATGTCTCTAACACAAGAAGGACTAGAACCTTCTACAAATATTATCATTTTTCCTTATGTTGTGGTTAACCTCGATGACAATGAGGAAACAGGTTAAATTGATGAGCAAGTGCATAATGAGTTGAATTTGTAATTTTCCTCTTCCATGAGCTTAAATGATAACAACCATGGTGATCCTCCTAAACTGAGTGATTCACCATCTATTGAACTTGGTGATTCTCCTAGTACAACACTTGATGTGATCCATCTCACTAGTGATCTACATCTCACATATGTTGAATGAGATTGGGATGCAGATGACCTACTAGATGGTTGACTCGCATGTGCTTTACTAGTATTTTTGCTTCCTTTTTGTGTGATTTCATGTGTGTATTGTGATCCCCTTGTGATTTTTTATTTGATGTTTCTCTCTTTATGTGCATTCCTCTATTTGTATCTTCATTATTCAATATTTCATAAAAAAAATTATTTTTCAATTTCAATTTTGTCTTGTGTTTCCTTTTGAGGATGACACAAGGTGTCAAGACACCCTATGTCTCTTCCATGTTGACCCAAGATATTTTTTATTATCTTTTCTTTCCCTTTCATTTTTGTCTTGTTTTTTTCCTTTTGGAGATGACACAGGGCATCGAGACACCCTATATCTCGTCCATGTTGACCCAAAAGGATTTTCTTTGTTTTCCTTAGTCTCTTTGTGTCATTCTTCTAGTTCTATGTGTATTTTGGGAATAATAATAGTTTTGAGCTCTCCTATAACATTGCGGAAAAGACAAATACTCACCACAAATCCATAGCTCCCTTATGTGTTTCTATGGGAGACGACCCTCTTTTCCTTTTCATTTTGGCTACTTTAAAGTAATTTCTCACAACATGGTGTTAGAAATTTCTTTAAAGTGGAGGCAAAAAATGGCATTATTTTGGTATGATTTCATTTTTTATGTTCCTGGATGTTATTCTCTTATTTCATGTGATGTGGTTTCCTCTTTGTGGCGACATTGGGAGTAATGTCCTTCAAGAGTATGATCTATCTTAGCATATTGCATTCCTCTTAGTGGTGATGTGACACATTGCATCCCCTAAGTTGTGAATCTTTTAGCCTTTGATTAGTCCTCTCTTGGAGACATTAGGAACAATGTCCCCTAAGAGTAAGAGCTTGCATGAACTAAGAAAAATTCCTCTGAACATTCCTTTTTCTTATTGAGATACATTTTTTTCCTTATTAAAGTCATGGATCTATGGCTTTAATATAGACTTCTTCAGGCTCACCTACTGGAAAAATAGCATCACTAGCCCATGTGAGCATGCATTTTTGTCCTTATAATATTCATGGGGGTATTACATTGATATGGACTTCCTAGGGCTCACCTAGTGGACATCTAGCTTCACTAGCCCATGTGAGCATTTTTTTTTTTTGCATAGTGGAAAACACATTCTAGTTGTAATACTTCAACCTAGACCTGGTCCACCGCATTGGATGACTAGTCGAAGCTTGATCTGTTGTATTATTCCTTTTTACTTTTTCTTGTCTTTGATGGCATATGTTTACGATCTGGTTATGGCTTGATATATCATCTACAAGCATGTTCCTTTGTGCCTATGTTGGTTTTCAATAGGATCTTGGTCATTGTCATCCTATCTCACTAATATTAATTTCAACCCCTCTTGATTGTGTGGTTGGCTACTTTAGTGTGAGCTTGAAACAAGTTCACCCTCTCACTAAAGTGGGGGCTAAATGTAGTGTAGTAAAATGCATACCCTTGCATTTTCACACTTTTTTGGGCCCATCTTGCTTTATTTATCCATATTTATGTCATAATTGGTCCTATTTTTCATCTACAAGCCCTATTAATTATATCTCTTTCTGGCTAATCTTGACATTCTCCAATGCATAAATGATAATTTGATGTTTTCATCTGAGTGTCCTTGATTTTTGGGTTGGGACTAAAACACCACATAGGGCATCTTTGTCCCCCAAAGGTATTGGGAGCCTACTTTTGAGGCATCTTAATTGGGACCCTTTTTGGTGCAT
Source organism: Sequoiadendron giganteum (assembly GCA_007115665.2). Classification (NCBI taxonomy): domain Eukaryota; kingdom Viridiplantae; phylum Streptophyta; class Pinopsida; order Cupressales; family Cupressaceae; genus Sequoiadendron; species Sequoiadendron giganteum. The sequence goes on from CM021105.1 coordinate 71,809,498, forward strand.
GTTTCACGATTTTCATGCTTGAGAACTAAAATGACACCTAGGGTGTCTTAGTACCCCTTAACGTATTTTCATGATTTAATTTCAATTCTTGGTAGGATTTAGCCTCCTATATTTAATGAATTAATATGTAGGCTTCGTGTGATGTAATTTCGATATATTAAGCATAGATAAGTATAAATACAATGTTCATTCATTCATTTTAATCCTAAACATTCAAGTATTCATTCCTAAGGAAATTTTATGAGATCAAGAGAAATTCATCAAGAATTTGGAGCCATTGTCAAGATTAAAGCATCATACCAAAGATCTTCTTGCATCATGTGTGTTTTTGTGCTAACATTTGTGATGTAAGCTTTTGATTCAAGAAAGCAATTCAAGTCCACATCTATCAAGCAATCATTCGATTCAAGATCTACATTCAATCTATCCATTTCATACAATTTTGTAGACTTTACAACAAGGGTTTGGTGAGTTGTAGTATTGCATATTGTTCATTCATCATTTCCCTTCATTATTCTATTTCATTTCAAGGTTTAATTACCAACAAGGGGTTTGACCAAGGAAAACCATCATTCACTAACAATCAACAAGTTTTTCCCCTCTTGCATGTTTGTGATTACAAATTTAGGTTGAAGACTTGAAGATCACTTGGAGTGTAAGCTTTCAAAGTTGCAAAGTTGATTGCAAAGTTTTCATCTTCACAAAAAATCGCCTACAAACTAGATTCAGGAGTTTCAGAACCTGAGATGAAAGAAGGAAGTGCAAACCCTAGAACTCAGGACCACATTCAGAGACTTTAGAAAATTTAGATGGGAATAAGTTACCGCCTATGGCATCTTAGTCCTCCTGAACATATTTTTCAGAAATTATTTATGATTCGGTTCTAACATTTGAAGATTCCACATATACCTCAAAAAATAGCAATTAGACTAAGACAACAATAAGGTCATCTTTGTTCTCCACAACATATTTTGATAGCTTCTTTGTATTTTCAAAATCCTTGTTACATCTCTAGACTTCCTAGGTACATACATCATAACTCCTTGTAGCTTACTTTCATCATTTGCATCTCTCATTTAGCTTGCATAAGTAGGTTTTGTGAGTTGAATGTTCATTTTTATTTTCCAAGAATTTTCTTGGTGGTGAACCCATAAAAGCTGAGACAATATCCTCCTAGGTCCTCCTTATTGAGAATTGAATCACCTTGCGAGGTTGTTAGTCAATCCAATTAGGAATCCTAGAAAATTATTGAGTGATTAATTAGAGAAAAGGGTGATAGTACATCACCACTTTTTCACCTTTTAATAAAGCACAAAAAGTGACTAACCCTCCTTCCCTATATGCTATATCTATCAAGGCTTCTATGATCGCACAACAATAGTTTATCTCTTCCTCCTCTTAAAACGGGAAGAGGAAGTATTCTCATGCCCCAGAGCCTTCCTCTTCCTTTGTTGTTTCATTCACTTTTGTCTCCCACCCTTCTGTGGCACCTTCAGTCTCTTCTTTAATGCCTCAGTCGATGATCCCATAGATAAATTTATTGTGGTGTTCGATGGTACCCGCTTGGCGAAAGGTAAGTATCAGGTGTTCAACCTTCCTCTCTTGCCCATGATGCCTCAACCTATTTTCTATGGTAAGGGTAAGGGTAAGGGTCCCCATGGATTTTTCCCTACATATCGGCCCTTGCGGCCTCCTATGGGTCTTCCCCCTTGGGTGGAAAATGGGAAGAGTCTGCCATTAAGATGCTTGAGTCTACTTCTCCATTATTTTTTATCTTTGTTCCTACCTCTCTTCCTCCTCTTTCTATCCATTAGCATCTCCCTTCATTGGCAACAACTATGATGGACACTCCCATGGACGAACATAAGCCTTCTTCTCCTCCTTGAGCCATAGCTTTTACCTCTTGGATCCAAAGAAACTGCCTTGTACATGAGCATAAGAATTAGAGAAAGGCTCTAGCTGCTAGATAGGCTGCCTTGTAGAAGGCAAGAGAGGAGATGACAACTCCTATTTTGGTATCTCCTATTGTGCCACCCTCTTTTTCCACTTCTTTTTGAGTTCCCATTGCCTCAATCTTTCTTTCGGCTCCCCCCATGAGAAAAAATAACCCTCACCCTAAAAGGGTGCCCTCGAAGGATTTGAATGAAGGCCTCGAGGGGCACTCTTCCTTAGCTCTTATTATAGGAGAGTCATAGGGTGCTTCCCTTGATATCCTAACCTTGCAGGCTCATCCTTCCTCTCGCTATAATGATATATATTTGGAGAACGACGACCTCTCGGTTGATGAGGAATAAGAGAGAACCTCTTCTTTATTCAAATGTAGATTAGATTTGTGAGTGTGTTGTTCTTCCTTCGTGCTTGTTTTATGTGTTCCTGGAGGACCCTTTTCAACCTTGTAGATGCTTGGATATAGGAATGTATTGTTTCGTAAACTTTTCCTATATGTTTCATCATTCTTCTATTTTTTGTCCCTTGAATTTTGATAATTGGAGACAATGCAAAGTGTTGAGGGCATTTAGGTCTCCCTTCCATGCTGACCCAACTTTTATCTCTAATTTTTTTATGTACCCTTCTTCATGATCTAATACAGTATGGGATTGATGGTAGATCATACATATATTACCTTATATTTATCTATCTATATCTATCATCAATTACGACCAAGAATTATTAGATCCCCATTTCTCTAGATATCTTTGTCTTTGTTGATCCTTTCTTTTTATATATTTCTCTCTTCTTTACTTGCTTCTTGATGTTGTGGTGCCTATGTGTTGTCCCTAGCATGTGTGAAAACATTTCCACTTCTATAACTCATCATGTATCATGGGCCACATCTCTGCATGATTTTTCCGTCCTTAGGATTCCACATGATTCTTTGATTCATACACACCATCCTAAGGTGGGAGCCCTACCTCTATGATTTTCAATAAGGTGTGTTTGATTTCCAATGAATCTCTTATTGAAAATATTTACATTTTTCAAAAACTACATCCTTCACTAAGGATCCCCTTAGCAAGATTTTCTTTTAAAATTGAATTCAAAATAAAAAGAATTATGAATTTTCCTTTGAGGAGGCCATTCTTGTTTATTTTAAGACTCCTTGATGAAAGAGAATCTTTCAAAAGGATTCCTTGATGACAGGATCATTTGTGAAAAGTCTCATCACTCTTCAAGAAAAGCATCCCTTGAGTGGACCCCTTTGAAAGCTTCTCCTTCAATTTCTTGTTTTGAGATATGACTTGTTGTCTATCTGCATGAATTTTTTCTCATGTGAAGCATTTCATTCTACACCTATGAAGCACTTTAATTTTTGAAGATTGAGCACCTATAGAACCCTTTGATCATCCTATCTGAGATCGAGCACCTATTAGACCAATTTTATAGGACAGAGCACCTACAAAGCCTTTTGATCACCTTCTGTAGGACTGAGCACCTATGGTGCTTTTTTTCAAATCTCCATAGGACCGAGTACCTATGGAGCCATCTCTCTCTCTACTAAGCCCAAGTTCCCCAGATTGTGGTTTGCTTCCTAAATAATTGAGGTATACATTCTTGAGCTTTCTCTCTACTTTATCATGAATTTACTAACACTTATGCTTGCCAAAGTTGGGGAAAAATGTAATGGTGTGAATTTACTCCCCTAGGAAAATTCCACATTTATGCTACCTCCTACCTTAGAAAATTGAGTTTGATAATGTAATTCATATTTCTACCACCTTTCCTTGTCCACTTGGTAGTTATTTTTAATGTCAGTGGAGAATATTTTATTTGAAACGCTAGCACAACACATGAACATCTACACAATATGTTTCCATCTTGATAGGATTCTCACCTATAGAATTTGCAAACATGTTACACTCCTCCATTGGACTCGAAGTTTAATGTTTCCTACCAATCGAACCAACTTCAAATGGCTCTTTTTCCTTAATTTTCACCTTTCAAAGCACGCTATCTCATTCATTCTTTCATACTTCTTTATCATCTTCATGCTTTGGAAAAATTCTCTTCACCCTCTTCACTCATTTTCAAAAAATTTAATGTCTACCATTTCCATTGAAGTTGCAAGTTAGTGTTATGTTGGTTCACTCTCTTCATTGTTGCAGGAATGTTGGTCTTTGAAGGCTTGCACACTCACTCCTTCCTCCCTTTTCCTTTAGAGCACTTGGTTGAGAAGTTTGATATCCTTCCATTTCCCATTCACTTTACATTATTGTATTGATATTGTAGCATATTGTGTTTTCTTATTGCTTGGTATATCTATTTCTACGTACTCTTCTTTATCATATTTCTTCAATCATTGCTATCTAGATGTCCATGAAGTTGGAAATAGAAAATTGAGGGACTGATTGAGGTAGTCCTCTAAAGATAGCCCCAACATTTTCTCATCTTCTATCTGCAGGTTCTCCTTGAGGTGAAGATATTGAATATATAAACTCATGAGTAGAAAGGTGCACTTTGCTCACCCTTCTTTGTTAATTTATTGATTAGATTAAGTTAAAGTATTTATCCTACTATTCTATCATTTTATCACTTTCTATTTTTGTTACCATAATAAACTTCATCAATTAGGTCGATAGTTAGTTTTCTATGATTTTAGAGTGTATCTTGCACTTTTTGTTTGTACGAATTCCAACACACCACTAAAGTTCCTACTCACCTAACTTCATGAAACATCTGGGCTTGTAGAAGGATAGCAACAACAAGGTTGCTCTTCCTTTTTGGCCTTTAAACTCTAAAATCTTCTGAAAAGTTTCGTTAGGATGAGGTAGATCAGGACAACCTGTTGCTCTAGACTCTCCCATGACCTAGAGTCCTAGCTAGTCGGTCCCCCTCTACACTTAAAAATACCCTTCTCTTTATCTTTTTCTATCACTCCCGATAAGGCCTCATATTCAACAATGTTATTGGTATTTCTAAATTCCAACTTATATGAAGGATAAAACTTAAAATCTAGTCGTTGATATCAACATGACCCCTATACTAGAACCTAAACTAGAGTAGCTACCATCAAAATCAAGATTCCATAATTTAGAAGCTTTATTTGGGTCTAGGATACTTCCATTATTAGTATCTTCCAAGGACATCATATAGTCACCAAAATCTGCTTCATCATATAAAATTTGAGAATGAAGATCATCAAATTTCAAAACAGGAAAACTTATCTTTTACCTTTCACTCTAAGATAAATTAAAGCATGAGTCCGATTGATATGGATTTCTTCTCCCAAATATTTCTAGAAGCTTTGAATTAACATCATCCCATAGCTTTTAGGGATGTCACCAAATAGGATAGTCAGTTGGAGCCTCTTGCAAGGATGGAAAGCAAAGGATACCTAAGCATCTTTAATTTGGATCACTAGGGGAACTTTCTTAGAATCCATGGAATAGCATTTCCAAAGGTATTAATCAATGAAAATCCTAGATCCTTGGCTAAGTTATGGCAGGCATTACATTATATGAGGCTCTAGAATTAGGGATACAATTTCATAACGTGGCCATTAATGTACAAAGATAGATAAAAAGGATTGGGCTTTACATCAGATGTACCAAGAGAATTGTTTTTAGTACTAGATGAGAAGCTAGAGGATAAGGCTTCATGGTTTAGTAAAATATCATCTATTTGGTTAACTTCAACACTCTCAGATTTCAAAAATTTCACCAATCTATCAAGTTCATTTGGATTCAACTTTAAATACTCAATAGGTGAAATTTGAATTTTGGAGTTCTTACAATAACACACTATATCAAAGGAGTCCATGTTTTTATCAAAAAATTGAATGGGTTAATTCATATGAACAACATCTAAAGACTTATGAGGACTAGATGAAGAAGAAGCATTCTTAAAGGGGACACTAGAGTTTTGGAAGCTAGGAATACCATTTTGAATTGTATTTTGTTATCCTCTAGTGAGTACCACATAAGAAGCATAGGGTATGTGCAGGATCATCATGGAAAAAATAGGCCTTAAGTGGCGATGAAAACTCAGAAAATCAGAGTTGGGCAACTTGACGTAAAATTTTGAATAAGTTATCTATATTATTTCAAAAATATGTAAGAATAGAATCTTTAGCAAATTGAATTTAGTTTCTAAAATACTAGGTTTATTTAAAAAAATATATATTTGGTGAAAATTTGAAATTTCAATGCAATAGTATTTAAATTTCAGGGAAAAATTAGAAGTAGGTGTCTATCTGACCACCCTAACCATAATAAAATGATAATATTTTTTTATAAGATTTTAGATACAAGTAGAGGACTTATGTCTCAATGTGATGCATATAAAAACTCGTACGTATGACCAACTTAACTTGGTCAAAACATCATGAAATTCAATTCTGTTTTTTTAATCCTATAGTATGCGAAGCATAGAATGTGACACATGTTTTCGATTCAAATAATGTGATCTCGTTTGAAAGCTATATATTTTTTTCAATCAGCCTATCAATTAGGAATTTAGTCGTAATTCAAATAGAAAATGAATGATAATTATTTATTAAATTGAAAGTAAAGCATAATTTATATTGGTGGAAAGCTGAGAATATCCTTTAAAAACCCTTTTCATTTCATCAATTTTGTGTAAAAAAGAAGTCGTCAACCACATGGGCAATCATATCACTTACATATCACCACTTTTTGGCCCATCATGATCATGCACATAGCCCATAGTCCAACATGGTATATACATCTCCTCTCCCATCATAATCAAATTCATATTCTAGAAAACTTACTATAGATTTACCATGTAACCTTCAAGTATAGGTTCTTCAACACTGACCTCTTTAACCATCTCCTGTGTTGTTTCCATTTGCATATATCTATTCATCTTCAGATATGTGGTCCCATCATGATCTATTGTGAGATGAAAGTTACATATGCTGTATACATTTGTACTTGAAGGTTCTTCTCTCACAAAATATTATTATGTAGGAGGTAACTTCATCTAAATTGTTTCTTATAACCATTCCGAGGTATATCTTAATACAATTGTTGGAAACATTAAACATTTTGTAGGTATCTATCTTTCTAAGGTGATAAGATCATTGGCGATATTTTGGATCATAGGATCGATAGGAATTGAATGTTGGACTTTATTTATTTAAAATTCTCTCTTCCATTTTCTTGTTGTAATGAAGACATTTTGTAGCTCAACTACTAAGGTTTTTGATGTGACCAAAAGTACTACTCTTTCTCTCCTCAAATGGACACTAACATCTAGAGGCATGCAATTAATGAAGAATCACTTCTAATTTTTTGGAGTGGGTATTTTGGTGGTAATGATTTTGTTAACTATCTTATTGAAGCGAGCCACAAATTCTCTCATTAGTTGATGAATCTCCTTTTTTAACTGAGTTAATTGGGCCAAGAGAGAATTTTCATCTTCAACACTTTTGAATCTATCTTAAAATTTAGTTTTCATAGTGTTCTAAGAGTCAATAGACCACTAGGTCAATGATAAAACCATTTTGTATAGAAAAATCCATTAAGGATTCAACAAATAATCTTATAGCTATATCATCATGTTACACTCCTAGAATCCCACATGTAATAAAGGAATCATTCAAGTGTTCAACCATAGTAACATTTACATCAACTTTAAAATTGGTATGGTTTTTCCTAGAGCCTTTAGGTAGTTTGTACTATTTAACACCAAGATCCAAGGGACCTATGGCTACTCCGCATGGTATATGCGGAGCTTGATCTGAGCCATATTTTGAGTAGAGTTAACTATTAAGAGAACTAGTGTACTATGTAAAATGAGTGATTTACAAGTTGGAGAACAAGATATCCTTCTTACTTGTGAGGATGGTATGCTTCTAGATATGATCCTCCTATTAATACGTGTCGAAATGGTGAAATTACCTTCATGTAGAGCTACAAAAATTGGATCAAATATGCCCCTTCTTCACTCACCTCTAGTGTACCATTTGAAATACAACATAATTAAAAAGGATGTAAGAATTATCTTCTAATATGAGCTCATGGGAGGAAAATAAAATTATCTATGATTTCTAGTTGTTGTCTAGGTCCAAGCCTTCTAATTTTGTTAGTCATCTCTTCTTCTTTTTCCAAAATTTTTTTGGCTCTATGATATTCTTATACACTCCCCTAATTCCCTAGGCTAAAGTATACAATTGCAACAACACATATTCTTGTTCAACTTGTACCTAGTTCAAATTTGGTTGGAGTACAAGAAAAATTTTGTTATGTTGCAAAACCATATTTCTTCATGAAATAATCCACCAATAAAATGAAAGGAAACTGTAATTATGTTTGTTCACCACCCTAGAAAATTTGCCAAATTCTTTTTGGTTGATAGATTTGTCTTCTTGAAAAAAATTAATTAACACGAATCTTTTATGCCCAAAATGAAGAAAAATAAAAGCCAACAATTGGAGTGATCACCATTTCATTGGTGATCTTCCTTTGAATTTTGATTAAGGTAGAACACCCTCATGTAAGATAAAATTTTATATTTTTTGAAATTTAAAGATGTGTATAATTTCAACTATAAATTAAAAAATACATACTAACATTTGTTCATATCCATGATACAAATGTGATACAACTTTAAGAAATGAAACTTTAAACTATTAACTTAAACACATAGGTTATAGAATTTAAGAGATCAATATTACTAATACTTCAACTCAAATATTGAAATATAAGTAATAGATAAATGGTTATTCATATTTAAAATTCATTCTACCTCAAAGAAAATGAATGTAACCTAATGGAATATTGCATCCACAAAGAGAAGTAATATCTCGATATTTATCAAAGCTCATGGAATTATACATAAACACTAGACATCATACTGAAATTTCAAATGCACACAGAAAATGAATTTCTTTGAAAACAATAAAAATTCCATTGATCCTTGTTTGATCGATTCTCACTCTTACATCAAATTTTAATAGAGATAAAAACTTCAGACTCTTTAATTTTTTTTACATAACATATCTAAACATTAAAAATCATAACTATCACCAAAATCTTTAAAGCCTATTATTTTAGAGAATCACAAAAGTAAATTCTATTAAATTGAATCTTTTTGAAAATAAAATATTTAAATAAAATATAGCTACTACTAAGGTGGCTTGGTGGATGAGTCCATGGGCACTTCATTTTTTACCCATCCTTATTGACTTAGCCATCACACGTGTCTTGTGCTCTTTGAAAGCTTGGGTGGCAACATGGATTTCAATGTGTTCAGGAATTGTAATATTTTTATCCTCAGCTTCTAGGGAGCCTTATGGTTGTGAATGGTGTCAATCCTGATAGTAGCATTGGCAAGAAAATTCTCATGCCAGGACACAATAGATTTGATCCTATCCAACTTCTTTATGGTCTCTTTGTTGAATACTTCCTTGTTGGATAATGTATCAACCACCTTCAAGAACCCCTCCTTTAGCTCATCAATTACAGATGCACAATTTCTATCACCTTTCACCAATTGGCCACAATTTAGAACTCTTTGAAAATATCATTACAGAGGTGATTACACTCTTTCATTAGCTTATTCTATTCTTGAAGTTTTTCCTATAGAAATAAATTTTTCTATTTGATGGTCTTCTTCCACATTAATTTTCTTTGATGTGGCTTTTTAAAACTCATATCTAGAATTTCGCTAGTGTCTTTATCATCTTGTAACCAGAGAGATTATTCCTTTTTATAGTTCATTATCTTAGTTTTGATAGAGTTCCTCAATAATATTAAGTCATCATAAACCTTATTCAAATTCTCAATTGATAAAAGACCTTTAATTTTGATATCACTCACCTATTCTTGATCAACTCTTCCATACCAGCTATGCTTTTGTGCTTTGCTCATCATTTGTTTCCCATCTATATAATTTAAATCAAAAGAACCACTTGCCTAACTGAGAGGTTGGGAGAAGGTTCCATTAAAGACTTAAGATAATTTGAGAGTAGCTCAACTACTTTCTTTAGTTCACCATTGTCCTTCTTGTCTTTCATTGTCCTTTCTACAAACTTGGAAGTAGTCACTTAGAAGTTATGTACATCTCCATCGCTATTAGGTGGACCCAAATCTACCTTTGTCATGTTATAGTTAGCTATGGTAGCCTGACTAAGGTCTTTCTATGCAGATGGTTGGCTAATTTATATAAAAAAATGCCTCAAGAAACGTTGAAGTTGTTTTTAGTTTCTTGGCCTTAGGAGACCTCTATTGAAGTTTCCCTACCATACTATCATCTGGCAGATCAATAAGTAATATTTTTTTTTTTCTAGACAAATTATTTTCTAGCCATGAAGGGGAAGAAGCAATAGCACCAATAGTTTGATAAGACTTGAGTGTGGATAACTGAAGGGATCTCTTCAAAGAAGGGGTATTCATTACATTTTTAAGATCATAAATGAAATTAGTTGGTGAATTTCCCTTTTGTGTTTCTTTTGATCATCTTTCAAGACAAGATCCATTGTTACTCAAAAGCATCAACTCGCATTATCTCAATTTCTTGTTCTTGTTCATTTCTTTTTCCTCTTCTACCTCTTTCTCCTTCTCTATTTTGTCTCTTGAAGCAATATATTTTGGAGGACCATTGCCACGTGTCCTTTTAGAACTTCCCATCTCCTCTGCAAGCTCTTCTACATCTCCACTACCACTTGGTGGTACCATTTTTTGTGTGGGCGAAGATATTGATGTTCAAGTGGATGTACCCACTTGACTCAAATTGGATTGTTTTCTCTATCTTTATTTTCCTTTAGGTTGAGCTTTCGTATCCTCACCCTTCTTTATAGTGAGCCATACTTGTCTTCTTTTCAAGACCAGTATGCCTTTTGTCTCTATGTCCTTAGGCTCTCTAATACTCCAATTGGTAGGCACCATGGATTGCATTTGTATGTGGCAAGTATAGATGGTATTAATCAAATCAATCGCATCACCTTCTATTTCATTAAAATTCTAGACTAAGTTGAAGGTAATAATATTTCTCGCACTCATCCTCATCCAATTTATCTTCCTAACCTCATAATAATCAGCAAAATCTACCCAATAATGGTCTAAATATGACAAAATATAAAATCCTACACAAAGATGATTGTTCTTTACGAAATTCTTGCTTTCAAAAGGAATCCTCATCTCATACATAGAGACATTGTATTTCATAATATCCCTCTCAATATTAATGGAATTAGATTGAGATTTACATTGGTAGTACCCAAGAGCAATAAAAAATGGGATACATACATTCTTCCTTTCTGCACACCTTTTATTAACCTCTATAATTTTTTTGAAGACCTCTATAAGGATGAATATATCTTTTGTATACTTGGGAAATTTATGAGGTATCCCATCATATCCTCCCACTCTTATGTAAGTAAATCTTCGAAATTGGATGAAAGGCTATGGTAATTGTTGACCAAGTGAAAGGCATCTAGAGAATTTTTTTATCCTAGGTCACCTTGTAATTCCCTAACCAATCTCATAGTGAACACATCGTTTACTCTCCTGAAGATTTTATATCTCTTCTCTAATTGTAATTTAATGTAATAATCACAAGTTTTATTTTTTTCATAAAATTATTTTATGGGATTGTGTGTAGGCTAGGACCTCATACATGCCAATGCATAGAAGAGATATGAAGATATATAGAAAGACTTGTTGACAATGAAGCTAACTATCATGTCATGCAACTTGTCATTGACTATGATTTCCAAATCCAAGTATTGTGTTCTAACAAAAATAATATGGACAAAGAAGTACATCCATTCTTCAAAATATTAGGCATTCACACTACCTCCTAGCCTATTCAAAAAAATAATAATATCTGAAATCTCACCCTAAAGTTGTGACCTATGCAAGGTTTTAGGCAACTTAGATTTCCCCTTCTTTAGGTTGACAAACCACTACATGGAAATGAAATTTTTAAAGTATCATTTTTATTCAAGGAAGTGGCATTGTGATAATGTTAAATTGAAATCTATAAAAACCTACCTATTGGGTAATCTAAAATAGCCACTAATAGTAGTTTTATCAAGAGTTATTAGAAAATTGTCATCATTTGTTCTAATTTCCCTAGCTGTAGGATTGTAAAATTATTTATGCATTCCAAGACAACGTTTGGGCATTGCACCATTACTATTTAAAGAGGTCACTTTCAATAAACCAATCTCTACTAACCTCTAAGCGATAAGGGCCCTATTTGGTTTGTTTATCCTTTCCCAAAACTCTCCCAAATTAATATCCCCTAGCCTAGTGTCACCTATCTCAAGAAATGTGATTTCAAAACCAAATAAATTTTCATATCCTAGATATTTATATTTAATATTTATTGAAATTGTAATTACCAAATTCTAGGAAAATTTTGAGAGATTTTCCCCTAGATAACCCAATTTTTCATTCAAGAAAATTGATTAAATGCGAGAAAAATCTGATAATTAGGAGGATGTTAAAGAGTTCCACTTACCCATTTATATCTTCTATCTATAATTCTACTTCTTTGAGATTTGAAAATCCCAATTTCCTTCACAAAATGTGAAGAATGATTATGTTCTAGAGTATTTTAACCTTCATATAATTTAGGATTTATTTCACCTTACTCAACTCTGATAGTAGACAATGTTGGTAGGTGGCCTACTTGGTGCTAATTTTGAACTCACATTGCATAAAAGGGAGTTAGAATTTTGAAAATTTCTTGAAACCATGTCACAATATGACCAAAGTTTCAAAACCTTAATCAAATTTTGCTTCAAATTTTTATTCTTTTATAAATTTTCATTGCATGAGGCACAATCTTAAGTTGTGAGTTGGGGTCCATTAAGGTTGTGAAAACCATGTTGAGAGTTGACGTAGTTGTCACAACTTTGTTTAATGCTAGTAAGGACTTAAAAAAATGACTTAATACCTCTCCTTTGGTCATAAACGGAAAATTTCTTGGTTCAATATCAGAGCCCGACACGGTTATGTAAACCTTATCAACTCCCAACAATAGTTGCCAAACCTAGGAGATTTTTTTTTCCTTTTCTTGGACCACATTTTCTTTTAACAAAATCTTTATTAGAATAATGAAATGTTTTAAAAACCACATTATCGAAAATAGTTGTGATAGATTTGTAAAAGATCAACTCTTTGGATCTCAAATTTTAACGGCTCAAGACAAAATTCATGACAAACAAACTTAATTAAAAAGAGACATAGGTTGTGATAATCTCAATGGGTCCTAACAAGATTGTGACAACCTTCTGGGTTCCTAATTAAAAACCATTAGAAATTTTATTTTTTAAGAAAAATGTATAAGTATGAGAAATTTACAATTATGAATAGCACTTGAAGAAGCCTTGACGATGGATAAGGCTCAAACTTAACCAAAAATAATACATTGAACAAGGTTATGAACCATGAGGGGCCAAATTCAAGGTAACGCAGCTAATATAGTATTACTTCACTATTATTTAGGGTATTGTTTCAATTATCCAAAAAAATGTTGTATTTCTATTTAGTTACCCTATTAAGAGGCCTCTAAGGAGTTACCTTTCAAGGTTTAACAAATCATGAAGAGGAATTATTTACTCTCTCTTACCAATTCGCCTCTAGTTGTCCTTTATTTATTGATGATCCTTATTTCCTTGTCCTCATTACTCATTCACCCAGCAAGACATGCAACATTTATTATAGGAGAGTGAAGGAAAAATTGTTTTCAGAGACCACATTATAATTGGCTATAGAAAATGTTCCAAAAGTTTCTAGTAATAACATATTTTAGAAAAGTATCATTTTAGGCTTCATATTCATAATGGTCATTGGTAGGACATTAAACACTTTTCCAAATTTTAATAGTATTTTTTAATAAAAGATACCAAGAACACAAAAGGGTTGTAGGTCAATTAGAAAGGACTATTATATGTTCTATTAAATACATCCACCAAGTTCAATTCCCCTTGAGCTTCAATTGAGCTAGTTTGACCCCTGAGTAGCTTAAATGGATTAGATGCCCCTACTTGTGGTAGCTTAACCAAAGGACAAATTCTAGTCTATATGTGAGCTCCATCATAATGTCTAAAGGAAAATTCTAGATATATATGTAGTCCAATTATATCCACTAAAAAAATAAACATATGAAGAATTGTCTTTTTTTTTTAAAATTAATTGCCTAAATAAGCGATTAACTTGAAAAACTTGTTAAAAATCTTTGTGTACCCTAGTTTCTTAGATAAGACAAGCTCTAAGGATACATGAAATTTGGAATAGCAATTCAATGAATTATGTTTGAATGAATTATATTATTTTTAAACTTAACACGAATATAACTCTATATGTTTATTAGACCTTGTTTGTCATATGATGTCACATATTTTATTATCATAAATGATAGATATGAGAAAACTACATATGTTAGATTCACCTTCAAACATGTTCTAATTATAAAATATGTGCACAAATAAAATAATTTATATACTAGCACAAATAAAATTAAAATATACTTATATTACAAAATTGTTATGTTCTATTTTGTTCATACATTTTTTCCATCCATCTTCTCAGTTATTACTATTATATTTTCAAAAAATATTGACTAAATTTAAATAAAAAGTTCAATAATAACTAACCATTTTCAAAACTATTTTATTTATATTATATAATTCATCAACAATAAGATATTTTTATATTGAAACAAACCAAAATCCAATTAATTAAACAGCAACAGAACTGCAAGGAATAAACTATAATTCACAAGCCAAGAACCCAAAGCATAAACCTAAGCACTTACAACAAATTTATCACTAGAAATCGGACAAAAAAATACTATCTGGAAAGATATAAACATAATGTTCTCCTCTACAAAGACAAATATGCGAAGGAAACTATTGCTATCCATAAACATTAGCTATTGCAAACACAGATACGATCCAGTCATCTTTTAAGATATTTTGATGTTTATGCACATGAAAGGCTCCCTCTTGACCACTGAAACATAATCCTAAAAACATTTTACTTCTGATCTCTTAAGAGAACCCTGGAATCTGGCTAGTCATTATTGCCTTAAAGATATCAAGAACATTAATATTTGTCTACAAAAGGAAAAGCGGAAGACTATAATTCTGACAGCACTTACAATGTCACGGAAAGACTCTGCAACTTGGTAGCAATTCCTAGTAATTTATTTCATTTGGGACCCACAATGTGTTCAGGGATTAAAACTCTTTGCTCCAGGGAGTAGGCAGACATATCAGTAGAATTGGAGAGGAAGACAAGGTTTAATAATGGCCTCCAACGGAATTGATTTCGGCATTGTAAGTCCAAGCCCTCTGTCATGTCAATGACAGTGCCCTCTGGAACAAACCACTCGAAGCTCTGAAGCAGGCGCCCCAATGTATGGGTGACCGCAACCAATGCCAGTGACATGCCCGGGCACATTCTTCTCCCTGAACCAAACGGAATCAATTCAAAGTCTTGTCCTTTCACATTAATCTCTTTGCTGCCGTTGAGAAAACGCTCAGGAATGAATTCTGTGGGCCGGTCCCAGACGGCCGCGTCCCGCTGAATTGCCCAGACATTCACTAACAGTTGCGTTCCTGCATGAACATGATATCCTCCAACATTGCAAGCGTCAGAGGATTCATGAGGAAGCAGAAAAGGTACCGCTGGAAAAAGCCTGAGAGTTTCTTTCACGATTGCCTGCAAATATTTCAGATTGTAGATATCTGATTCATCCATTAATCGGTCGCGTCCAACATGTGTGTCGAGCTCTTGATGGGCTTTGCTCAAAATGTCCGGGTGCTTCATCAAAGCTGACAGTGCCCACTCGATGGTCACCGAGGATGTTTCAGTACCTGCATTTACCAATGTCTGCCGAGACAAAAGGCAAATCTTGTAAATAAGAGCTTAATACGCTTTTGCATTTTGATCAACATTTTTGGGTGTGTTGTGATCAAGGCAACGACTGTTGACGTAGAGATGGGGTTCCCACATATACAGTCAGTGCAATGACCACAACTCATCCGCTACTGGTGAAGGTATTTGACTGTTTATTTAGAGACTTCAATACAAACTATGATAAGAAAATCTTTTAAAACATTTCAAACTATGATTGAGAAAGTGATACAAGAACATACTAAGGCGGTGGCTTTCACCACATCGTCGTTATTGTCGAACTGAATTTCATGGTTGTCTGTTGCAGAGATAAGAACATCAATCAAGTCTCGAGCATGCGCGCCTCCCTTCTCTCGGTGATCTTGGATCAATTTCTTCATAAACACCTCTCTCTTCCTGTGTAGATTCTTCATGGCAAACTCTATTCCATTACGATCGACCCACTTGAGAAAAGGCAAGTAGTAGCCGATATCAAATGATCCAGCCAGCAGGAAAGTTTCTTCTATCAAGTCCTTGAAGTGTTGCGCTTCTTTGAAATCCTCCGAACAGAGATCTGGTGAAAATCTCTTTGTGGCAACCATTCACAGTATGATATTAAATATGAGATCCACGAGTCTCGACTTGATGTTCACCGGATTGGCCTGTCGCTGCCAAATCTCAAACAGAGAACGGATGAGAGCAGATATTTCCTCCGCGCGGACGTGCCTGAAGGAATCGATTCTGTCTGCAGTAAAGAGCTGGAGCCTACAAATTTTTCTGATATTTCGCCAGTAGGAGCCATAAGGAGCGAAGCTTAATAGTTTGAAGTCATACCCAATATGCTTTCCTGCAGACAGAAGTGGACGCGAAGCAAAAGCTTTGTCATTTGTTGTAAAGCATTCTTTCGCCAGATCTGAAGAGGCGATAACCAGAACTGGGCGGAAGTCAAGTTGGAGATGCATGATGGGGCCATAGCGCTCTGAAAGAGAGGATAGAAGTCTGTGAATGGGCTGTTTGCTTCTACTTAGTAGAGGAAGATGCCCAATAATTGGCCATGAAGGAGGCTGCGGTGGCTTTGCCTTTGCCATGTTATTATTTCTACTTCTGAGAGATTTTGCAATTAGCAGAAAGGCAGCCACTGCTACAGCAAGAACGATTATAGAAGATACTTCTAAAGCCATTACTCATCACGTACCCTCCTGGGTAGGCACAGTTTACCTTTTAATAAAGCGCTTGGCCAGAACAAAGACACAGTTACGGTTGAATCGATAGCAATTTACTTCTCACACGGCATTCTTTGGAATATTTTTTTTGTTTTTTCTGCTCAATTTAAGGATTAGCTAAGTGATGTGGATGATAACATCGCAGTCTTGTCTTAGCGACTTTTTTCGGTACATAAGAGTCATTTGAGACTTTTTTTCCCTTCGACGTGTTATAATTGAAGTAGATCTTTTTAGTCGTTGAAAGTTTTTCCATCAGTTATGGATTTTTTAATATATGTTACGGGTGTTTGGACAACATCAAGTAATTAGAGATTTTTTTTTCTTTGGCCTGTTATAATTGAGGTATAATTAAGGTACGATCGTTTAGTAGTTCAGAGTTTTTTCAATATTTATGGTTTGGTAATAAACGGCAATACATAATGAGGATGAAGATTTAAAGTTGTAATTTATTTGTAAATAATTTAATCTTTCAATTAAATAAGATTTAATATATGAAAGTCAAAAGTTTAATAAAGTATTTTAAATATATTAATATATGTTTAATTGTACACGTGTTATTTATCATTGAAGGTGGACAAAATACATCAATACATTTGTAATATAATGGAATGGGAGCTTTCCATGTACCAACCATTTGTTACACACCTAACCCTTTGATTAATTCCTTGTAAATAACCAATACAACAAAAATTAAAAGTTCAATAAAATATTTGACATGCACAAATACATGTTCACTTGTGCATGTTTATCATTAAAGTGGACAAAATGTGTGCATGTGTACTTGCAATATAACACAGGTTGGTCTAATATACACACTTTTTTAATTACTTACAAAATTTAATGTTTACAATAACCACTCATTTGCAAAGGGTACAAAAGTCAACTAATTTATTTTTACAGATCTTAGTGCACACTTATTGACGCTTAAGCTACCATAAATTCAAGCTCTCAATCAATAAGATGAGCTCTCAAATGCGCATTCTTTCATACTTTCACATTCGCATGGATCAAGCTCATTTATATAAATATTGTAAAATTCTTTTGTTAAAAATCAAAATAAATATATTTCAAAATTCTATCATGCCATCTTAAATTTTATAATAGAATATACAAATTTCAAATTCAAACGATGGAATAAAAATTCTATTAATTCAAATTTAAACTCAATAATCAAATTGAATACATTCTATTTTCAACATTGAAAAAACCATATTCACACGACACTAAACTATCAATTTAATATTCAATTTAATATTGGTTCCTCCAAATATTTAGTAACTTCTACGCAAGAATTGAGAATGTTGTTTTTATCAACCAAACAACAAAATATTATATTGTACGATAGCACACTCATTATGATATGAAAACATTTAAAATTTCTCCCAAAAGACAATAATGTTTTGTTTGTTGTAGGGAACCACCTCATACACTAGCTCATCAAATATGAACAATTTGATAATATGCTTACTGGCGAGCAGAACAGTAAAGTTCCATTGAAAAGGAAAATCCCAACGTAAACATTAACAAATTTAGCTTGATTTTTAGTTATTCCTTTTTGTACCATGACTTCAAAGTGGATGAGAGTAAAGAAAAATTGAGTAGCTATGGATACGTTTTGATGGTTACTTCTTTTACGTGGTTGTAGAAGGAATATTTAATCAAAACTATACATTATTATTGCCTATTAAAAATCTTTTGAAAAAATAGAAAGGATAGCTTTAAGTTTGATAGAATAGAAAGGATAGCTTAAGTAGAGAGGTGGGAGAAAATGAGACTTTGCCCATCAATGTGAATATTTGTTAAAAAAAAAAAGTTAATGATAAATAGTATTTTGTAGTTTGTTTTTAAATAAAATATTTTGTGGTCATTTAAGTTGGAATTCATGGATTCACTATTTTTAATTTGAAATAATGTTAAATTATTTTAGTTCTCTCTTGAAAGATAATTTAACAATTTAATAATTGTTTTCACTATAATAATTATTTTTATTATTATTATTTTACTATTTCAGTCATGAAATATATTTGAGAGTACTAAAAATTGATGTTAAGATGGAAAACATGTTTACTCATTATTCACTCATCTTAATTTGAATTCTAAATTTTTATGTCTAAACTATTCACAAATAGTATCAATCATTAAAAAAATCAATTGTGTGCATTTAATAGAAAGTTGGCCACATCGTCAATTGTTTCCCGAGAGATCCCAAATTTGAATAAGAGATCAATGATGAATTATCTAATCTCTCACTCATTTGTCAAAATATTAAATTTTGACATCTGAGTATATGTTGTTTGGAGATGCTCTCAACTATCAAATTATTGATTTGAAGATGCTCTTGATAGCCAAATTATGCCTTCCTTTATCATAAGCCTTATTCTTTGATATCTTCTTAAGTCTTCTTAAGTTTTGATTCAAATAGATACGTTTTGCCCAACTACATAATAATAAGAACAATCATTTTCAATATATTATAAATTTGTTATTATTAGAATATAGATCACATTTAGACTTCATAGTCCAAAAACCAAATGAAACAATTTATGATTGAACATACATGCACTACATTTAATAGATATATTTAGGCTCCTTTATATTGAATAAAATTTCACATCAAAAGATGAAAGCAATGATTTATCAATGGTGTTTAAAAGTTAAAGCATTCACATTTCATTGAATATGATAATATGAATTGTAGTCTCATCAATTAAACTTTAATCAAATTAGAAAATTTCATGCTGAACATGTTCCTGGAGAAACGCCTTTGTATTTTTTTTATTCTAGGCTTATTAAGGATACAATTCACTTCCTAATCGATACAATAAGGCTTTAGAAATTGTTAATATGGTGTGTGCAAACTTTAGAATTTTTCATCATTGTTAATAAGCTGTGTTAGTTGAAAGCTTGTTAACTTGCATCTATTGAATGCACTTTAAATTTAATTAAACTTGTAAATTGTGTTCAATTGATACTTTGTTAGTTAATTGTTTATTGAATATTTGCATTCAAAAAATTTAATTTAATTTAAATCTATTGATAAATCCATATACTCTACTTAAAAATGGATCTATATTTTTAGCCAAATTCACATTTGAATTTGTTCTGTTGCATTATCATTTGAAAATCAAACATTTATCTATAGCTTCTTATAGCAATCGGATAATTTGTAATCAGTGTACTTTTCCGCACTCAAATTTCTTCTGTGTATCTTTACTTGCATATAATCCTTGTGCAGACTAAATTGAATGCATTGTGCGTGAAAGCCTTAGTAGTTGTTCTAAAGCATTCGTAGGCATCAAAATTTTAAGGGTCTCAATATGTTTGTTGCATATGCTAACATTGTTAAATCAGTTAAGTTATGTTCATATTTTTATTGATGAAACAGAAGTTGTCAGCAGAATCTCCCTCTGTAAATCGTAAACCATTTGAAATCAGTAAGGAAATTTGTCGATTCACATTCAAATAAGATGTCAAAATACCATTACCATTTGATTGTTGGCTCTGTGCAAAAAGCTAGAAAGATCTGGAAAATACCACTAATATTGAAAATTTCCACAATCTTCCTGACCTCTGCATCATGTAGGAGGTAAAGATCTGTAAGAACTTCCTCGGACAGGACAAACATTATATAAAATTTAGAGGGATCACAATCAAGGTTAGGTAGTAGCAGCAAATTGATCCTAAAAGGCCTCATCTTTGCTAGGAATATCTTTGTAGTCCTCTGCTTCTTCCTCCATGGTGTTCGCCTCCTACATGAACTAGAATTTTGAGTAGAACCTTGTAAGAATAGGGTAAGCATGGGGTCCCATAGAGTAAGGTTTCCCCCCTCTATAATCACTTTTCAATCTTTGATAAAGAAAAATTCGCTAATGATTTCTATTTTACGTTGATTGACTTAATTTCAAGCATAGCCATGGCTGGGTCAGCTGAAGGCAACTGCATTGTGCCATCGGTTTTTATTTCTTAGATTTATTCCATTTCTCTATTGCCTAAACCCATTGCAATAGTTTTTTCCTGCTAGTTGTGATGCCATAGTTCTAATGTTTCGGAAACGCACGATAAAATCATTAAAATAATAAAAGAGCATATGCAAGATTATGATGCAAACGATCCTTTTGACTTCAAGGACCAAGCCATAGTGTTCCCTTCCACTAAATTAGATATCTTTGCAAATCATTATTTTTCTTCTTCTTTCTTTTCCAGTCTTACGTTTCCTGTCTCTTGTTGGAATAAAGATCCTCTTCCTCTACCAATTGGATCCCTTTGTCTTTTCCCAGCTACTTGAAGGCTTAGTACTCCTCCACTAAAAATTGGCATTTCTCTTTCCATGACTCATACAAGATGCTATTGCACCTTCACATAAATATTTAAAAAACAAAAATAAAGTTAAGGAAATAAAAATTTCCCATAAGTGCATCCTCCTTCTCTACATTATGTCATTAAGGCATGCTTTCCATTTTATATTTTCTGAGGTGGGCTTCATTTCTTAGCTCTATGTGATATTGTTCACAAAAAAACTCAGTATGTCTTAATGTTGTAATGTGTTGTACACATTCACATTAATCTAGTGCCCTTTTTAATGCAACGTACTTAAATTGTACCTTATTTAGGGTATTGTAAACTATTGTATGACACTTTCACACTTATCTAGGGTTTCCTTAATTAATTGTGGCTAATTGAGCTTAATTGGCCCCTTTAATTCAAATTGAAGGCTTATTAATGACACTTTTTGAAGGATCTATCTCGACACCCAATAATCAAATTGTATGACATTCAATTTAGAAAAATCAAGGTCCTAGAAAATGGTCATAGGACCCATTCATCTTTAGTGGCGAATGGGTCCTCTCCACATAGGACACCCCTTTCATTACATTTTTTAGGTCAGTTTTTAATGTTATTTCATCCACATGAAGCATGGTCCTAGAAAGTTGTGCTAGGACCCATTCTCCTTTAGTGGCGAATAAGTCCTCCTCACATAGGACACCCCTTTTTGAATTTAATTGTGGTGGGATCATGATGATTTTCAATCCTAGATCTAGTGTAGGCTTGAATTATTTGAATTTTGAGGTTAATCTCTAGAGTTAGTATAAATATGGGGTTAATTCACATAGTTTCAACTAGAAACTTTAAGTATTCATGCATTATAGAAAGTTTGATTTTATAAGAGAATTATAGACCATTTCAAAGTCATTCAAGGGAAGATTAGTGAATTCTTATTGCAGCAATTCAAGGTCATTTAATCATGTCAAAGGCATAGTGCATTCAAGCAAGTTGTTTAGGTAAGATTTTTGATGTAGCATTGAGGATCTACATGTAAGAATTATTACACGTCTAATTTGAGATCAAGATCTACATTCTACATGGCCACTTCATATTAGTTTTCATATTTACATTTCAAGATAACTTCCAAGGTATCATTATTTCATGTTTCATGTTTCATACTTCAATTTACTTATTTCATCATTTGGTTTAATTACCTAAAAGGGGTTTGACTTAGGCAAACCATTATTCACTAAAAATCAACAAGTTTTTCTCCTCTTGAATGTGTGTTCATAGCCTTAGAAGTTAAGGATCAATTGGAGAACAAGTTTGGAGATAAATTTTCATAGTTGTCAAGTTGCAAAATTGCTACTCATATTGCAAGAACATGAAAAGAAGGCTACATAACTTGTTACAAGTTTTCAAAAGATAATAACCAAGAATCTGAGAGTGCAAACATCAAGGAACAAAATGTAGATCTTAGTTTCATACACCCTAATAGGGACCCATTCACCACTAAAGGCTAATGAGTCCTTTGTTCCCTAAAAATAGGGTTCTTACAGCAAGGTACACATCATTTTGGCCTCTCAAAACTCCCCTCATAGTTTCTATAATAATTAGGGTTAGTTTTTTATTACTATTTGTATCATATCCTACACATAATGGCATGTTTAGTAGTGAAAATTAGTGGTCCATCATTTTGATTCAAACCCCCTTTTCCCTATTAAACATTTTGGTGAACACCAGGTTCACCAAAATCTTTAATGGTGAAAAGGGGGGTTTGCATCAAAATGATTTGATCAAAATTATGAACCAATAATTTCCACTATAAAACATTCAATTATGTGTATGATATCATGCAAATAATAATAACAAATCAATCCTAACTATTATAACAGCTATGAGGGAAGTTTTGAGAGGCCAAAATGATGTGTACCTTGCTGCAAGAAGGTTTGTTTTAGGTCACAAATGACTTATTCGCCTTTAGTGGCGAATGGGTCCCTGTTAGGGTTTATCAAATTGAGACCTGGGTTTTGTTCCTTGATATTTGTACTCTCAGATCCTCTGTTGTTAGCTCCTAAAATTTTATGACAAATAATGCAACCTTATTTTTGTGTTCTTCCACTATAGATGACAACTTTGCAACTTGACAAATTCGATAATTTTACTTCCAATCTTCCTCTCCACTTGATCTTCAATCTGTAAGTCCTGAAACAAACATTTAAGAGGAGAAAAATGGGTTGATTCTTAATGAATAGGAGTTTTCATATGTCAAACCCCTTGTAGGTAATTAAACCAAATGATGAAATAAGGAAATTGAAGCATGAAACTTGAAACTTGAAACATGAAGTGATAAGACATTGGAAGTTGTCTTGGAGTATAAATATGCAAACTAACATGAAGTGGTCATGAATAATGTAGATCTTGATCTCAAATTAAATGTGAAATAATGCTTAAAAGTAGATCTCTAATGCTACATCAACAATCTTAGCTCAAAAACATGCTTGAATGCACTATGCCTTTGACATGATGAAATGACCTTGAATTGTTGCAATAAGAATTCACTAATCTACCCTTGAATGCCTTTGAAATTCTCTATAATGCTTTTATAAACTCAAACATTCTATAATGCATGAATACTCAAAGTTTCTAGGTAAAACTATGTGAATTAACCCCATATTATACTAAATCTACAGATTAACCCCAAAATTCAAATAACTCAAACCAACACCAGATCTAGGATTGAAAATCATTAGAATCCCATCGCAATCAAATTCAAAAAGGGGTTTCCTATATGATGATGAATCATTTACCACTAAATTTGAATGGGTCGTAGCACAAATTTCTAGGACCATGCTTCGAGGGGATGAAATAACATAAAAAAACCACCTCAAAAATGCAAAGAAATGGGTGTCTTATGTGGAGAGGGCCCATTTTCCACTAAAGGCAGATGGGTCCTAGAACCATTTCTACGACCTTGCTTTTTCCAACTTAAATTTCATACAATTTGATTATTGGGTGTCGAGATAGATCCTTTTGAAAGTGTCATTAGTAAGGCTTCAATTTGAATTAAATGGGCCAATTAAACTTATTTATCCATAATTAATTAAGGAAACCCTAGATAAGTATGAAAGTGTAATTACAACACTTTACAACACCCTATATATGGTACAATTTAAGTACATTGGATTAAAAAGGGCCCCAGATTAATGGGAGTGTGTAAAACACATTACAACACTAAACCAAGAGATTATTAGGTTAATTAGATAAAAAATATTCCCAAATTAAATGTGAAAAAGGGTTTATTTTTCTACACTATATCTAGACTACTCTAGTCAACAAACAATACTATCAACCTTTTGCAATTCACAAAAATCTCCTCGACAACACTGGTGACCTAGAAGGATAGGATTACAACTTGTACAAAACACAAAATTTGAATCCCAAACTATAAAAATATACCTTCAATAGTGGAGGAATACAAATCATTCACCTAAGAAAACTTTAAGAAAATTTTTGAACCAGGAACACTTACCCAACTTACGAAGGCAAAAAATTTCTTTCAATAACACATGCTACATCGATAACATCACAGGAGAGAATAATATATATTGTATACATTCAACAACATCTCTCCACTATCAACAACACTAATAATCCTCATCTTAATATATCATTATGAGATAAACTTTACTAACAACAACTATAGTCAATACTTCTTTGATTATCATCAGACAAGGCATGACATCCAACCATGAACTTCAACAACAAAACCATATATCAATGTTGTCCTAAACTAAATGTTGTCAAGAATGACAATTAATTGCAACAATCTTCCTCACTTCTCAAGTGTAGGAAACAATGACAACCATAAAAATTTCATCAATTGTTGTCATTAGCCACTGACAACAAGCTTATCAATCATTGCGAAACATATAAGAATCTTCATCAAGTGTTGACACCAAAGACAACCAACAATTAGTGTTGAAATCAATGACAACAACTGCCAACAATATCCTCATGTGTTGACATTAATGACAAGAACTACCAACAAAAACAAAGTGACCATGAGGAGAACCATTTATAAGGATTTCAAATGATAAAGTAGAATCAAAAGTCTCTAACAATCTATGGATCTTACCATTGAATCCAAACCTCTAAATGAATTTGAACAACAAATCCTAAGAAACATTGTCATAGGCTTCATATGTTCTAGCTTGAGGACCATGCTTTTATTGTTACTTTTCTCTATGGAGTGAAGATTTTCATCAAAAAATTTATAAATCAAGAGGAGATTCAAAATATAAATATTTCTCCACGATATAATTCTCTCCATGATTATCTAGATGCATTTGAAGAGATATGCATATGAATTTTTTCCTAATGCTACATATTCAAGTCTAGTGTTGTAGAATTAGTTAATCCTCGTAGGGATTTATAAAATTCTAGGCCACCAATCCTTATTCTAATGAATTTTCTCATTCATAGAAATTTTATAAGTGAAGAGGAGATGAAAAAAATATATATTTCTTGATGAAAATAGTTTTCTCCATGATTGTCTAGATATTTTTGAAGAGCATAGGCATATTGAATTTGTTTCTAATAACAATTTTTTTAGTCTAGTGATATATAACTAGATAATCCTCATGGTGATTTGTAAATTTATGATAATGTGTACATGAATTTTTTTTTAATGCATTGAATAGATTCATCTAGTTCACTTGTATAATTTTAAAGAAAAATTACTAAACTTTGTTCTATATGAAGAGATCATTTTTTACGACAATATAGTTGATCTTTTCATTTTTGAAGGAGTATATAATTCTGATTTGTTTACCTACATGTATCTTTGTCTACAAGTCTAGATGTTATTTTTTTGGACATATGGTCAAGGAAATCATATATTATTGTTTCTACATCCCCAACAAATCTTAAATTATTAAAATTCTAATTTTTATTTAAATTTTAGTATTAAATTCTAGCCCTATATGAAGTATTTAGTTTTATAAACCTTTCCAAATATTAAAAAAATACATTCTTTAATCATATCAATCGGACCACATAGAGGAGTTGTTCTCAAATTTATTAACATAGATGGTAACTTATGCTAAATCATATTTGAAAATAGGATATAATTTTAGTGTAAGAAATTGTATACCTTTACAATTTCACACTATGTTTGCATCCCTTAATTAATTGGACTTAATTAAGCTTCTAATTGACAAGATTATGTATTCCAAAGCCTTATTATTCCCAATTTTAGAAAGAGAAACCTATACTAAACAATTTCCAACATTAATTAAATTACCTTGGAAACTAAGAGTCCTAGACTTAGGTCCTAGGACCCATTCACCCAAGGGCGAATGGCTCCCCTTTAATTCCTAGGACCCAAGTTTTAAAATGTTTTTGGTAGAATTTTATTGATTCAAATTCAAGTTTCAATTGTCATCTTTCAGATTTTTTTTTTCAGGGAAATTAGATAAACACATGCATTTTATTTATTCAAATTCAAGTTTCAAGTGTCATCTTTCAAGTTTTATTTTTTGGGAAATTAGATAAACA
>CM021105.1:71836451-72020898 GCA_007115665.2 Sequoiadendron giganteum
AATTGGAGCCATCATCAAGTTTCAAGCATTATATCAAAGATTTTTCTTGCATCACGTGTGTTGTTGTGCTAACATTTGTGATGGAGGGTTTTGTCCTAAGGAAGGAAGTGTTTCAAGATCTATCAAGCATTTCAAGATCCATATCCATAGCAGCCATTACACACAAGTTTGCAATATTTGCAAGGGTTTGGTGAGTTGTAGCATTTCATGTTTTTTATTCACCATTTCCTTCATCATTTATATTTTATTTCAAGGTTTAATTACCAACAAAAGGTCTGACCAAGGCAAACCCCCATTAACTAACAATAAACAAGTTTTTCCATCTTGTTTGTTTGTGTTTGCAGATTTAGGTTTTAGACTTGAAGATCATTTAGACTACAAAGTCGTCAAAGTTATAAAGTTGTATTTTTAAAGTTGTCATCTTAATAGAAACTCACCTATTGGTTAAATTTGAATGTTTCAGAACCTAAGATGCGAGGAGAAGCAATTACAGATCTAGGAGCTTAGGACCACATTCACACTTTTCACAAATTTAGATCGGGACTAAGATGAGAGTAAAGTCATCTTAGTCCTCCAAGTAGAATCTTTTAGTGATTTTTTGATATTTTTTTCCGTTATCCAAAGATTTTGTATTTGCCTAGAAAAAAATAAATGAAACTAAGTGTACTAATGTACTTCTTTTCGCTGGGGCATCCGAAAAATCTATTTTTTTTTAATTTCGATGTCAGCAGCATCATTCTTTGAACCAATGCAATGAGTACATTGCTTCAAAGAGGGGCAAAATGTAGACATGCAGATTTGACATCATCGCCAATGTTCATCTTTTGATTAAATAAATCAAGTTTTATTTAATTAAATCATAAATCTCCTAAGGTCTATTAATTTAATTAAATCACCAATATTTAATTAAATGATCAATACTCATTTCCTCTTATTTGATTTTAAAAGAAATACAAATATCTAAAATCAAATGTCTTATCACTTAAATCACCTATTAGATTAATGAAATCATGATTAGTTTAATCCTAACTACATGAATCCTCTAGATTCATCCACTTGCACAATAAATCACTTTAATTGATTTATTAAAAAGACCTATTTTCCCTCATAAGGGCATATTCCCAAGGAATATGCCCTCATTAACTCTCATGTTTGACTTTTTGGAAAAACATAATTCCCCCCAAAAACCCTCAACCACATGCATTTATGGCCATTTTCAAATTTGAATGGGCACATTGACCAAGACTTGCACATTCCTCACCCTCTCACACCTTGACAAGTGGAATCTTGTCATTGGCTCATGAATGATCTCACATTCATTCAAAATCTCTCACTCTTTCAACCTTGAATCTATAAAATGCAAAGTATTTCTCCAAAACAACAACACATTTTTAGGCAAGGTTACTCTCCACATGAGAGAACTAATCTTGCTCATCACAACAACACAATTTGAGAACACATTCTATGCAAAGTTACTCTCTACATGAGAACTAACTTTGTCCACAATTACATGCATTTGCATTATTACCATCATCTTGGCAGCTTTTGCTTATCAGGGGGTGGGAAAGGGCATCCTTTCTACATCATGAGGAGCACCACTCCCGCTATGAAATAGATTTGCTTCATGTTTTATATGCGTTGAGTCATTTGCTTGAATTGTGAATCATGGAGTAGTATTTCATAAGGATATGTATTTCTGTTATGTTGTTTTGTCAAGTTTACTAACATTTTATAGATTTTCATGTCCACACTAAGACAGTAGTAAAAGCGTCTTAGTCCTCCGAGGCATATTCTTGTAGTATGTTTGCATTTCTATAATGCTTTTGGTATCTCCAAGTTTCCTAGGTACACATACACTAACTTGAAGTTGTTAATTTTTAGTATTAGGAAGCTTCATTTTGTTCATTTTGAGTGTTTTGCATATCACAATGTGTTTTCAAACATTGTCTTTTCCAAGAATTTGCTTGGTGGTGAACCCCTTAATCTGCGAGAACACCCCCTCCTAAGTCTTCCTAATTGTGTATCTACTCACTTTGAGAGGTTGATATTCAATCCTATTAGGGTTTTTAGGAAATATTTGAATGAAATAGATAGAATAGGAGGTAACCATCCCTTCCTAAATTATATATTGTTCATATATATATATAAAAACCTCATCAAACAAAATGCTATCAAATTCAAAAATAATACAGTTTTGTTTTTGATAAATAATATCTTATGTTGTTTTTTTTTTTGATAAAAGGCACTATGTCGAATAAATATATTTATATAATTATGAAAATTACAATAGTATTGTTAAGTTGTATAGAAATATACTTTCTTAAGCATCATATCTACTATTCCCAAATGAATTAGTTACAAAATTCTCTCTTATTCTAGAGAATATCAAGATCGTAAGACATTTGAAACCTATATACATCTATAACTCAAAATGTCACCATGTCTTATACAAAGCACAAATTACTGTAAGGTGATTGTATACACAAAAACCCATTTTTCATATATGCAAATTTATATTCTAATCATGCACTACCAACTGATGAAATTTCCACCTTCTCATCATTTTGCAAGATCTGGTGTGAAGATGGATTTGAGTGAGAGTTCATTGTAATGTTCATGTCAATAATCTAAGGTCTTGGATTGACTGGAATTGCATTGCATTCATTTTTCTTAGCTTGTGATTCTTAAGATTCCACCCCTTCATTCTGCTTTATAAATTTTTTCCTCACAATGTTTACTTGATGGTAGTGATGAGTTAGAATAAATGAAAGAGCATGATATTTTTATTTGAAGCTTCTTTCCATATCCTCCCCAAGTTCAAAATGATGACGTGCTAATGCTCTATACAAATGACTTGAAATATCATATTCCAAAGATGTTTTCATTGCAATATATAAATTTATGAAACCAACCTTGTGTTGTAGGTAGTGTCTAGGAAATATGTCTCCCATGTATGCTTCACCTTTCTAAAAATTATATTTTTGAATGCTCCTGAGTAGAGCATTATCTTGCAGAAATACTTCTTGGATGGTTGCATTTTCCAGTTTTTTCATATCCTAAAGGAAAAATAAATCTTTGAGCTACAGGATGTAATATTTCATCTCCTATAAAGATTTTCAAGCACTTAAAAATAGATAAACAATCTATCTTGAATATATGTGATAATTGTTCTCTATCTAGTCCTCTAGAGAAGGGAAGATCCCATTCTTGCACTGGAAATGGGGCTCTAAAGTTTCTTGGAATGAATTCCATGAAGGACAGTTATATAGCAACATAGTGACAAATAATAACCTCTAGAAAACTAATACCCCCATAGAGTAATTAGTATCCAAATTTGAATTAAAATATAGTATTCTTGGACACCAGTAGACTTTACATACCCTGCAAGCTATAAATGGAAAACAAGTCCCTTAATATAGTAAACACCAAATCCCTTGTAAATCTCAACAAACAAAGTAGAATATGAAACAAAGTAGCGAATTTTAGATGGAAACTTCGTCCCTTGTAAAATCTCAAAACACAAAGATCCTTAATATAGTACCAGCCAAAGCACTAAAAATCTTACACATTCAAGAATCCTAGCTTATTGCTTTGAATGCCCATGCTTCACCTATAAACAAAAGGCTTGCAGGAAACATACTAATCTTGATTATTGTTTCTTTTGGATTCCCTTTTGAAAAAGTGGTTAGCTTGTAAGATTTTTGCCCACTTATAGAAATGGAGCTCAAAACTTTTCAAAAGATTTTAGGAAAAAATCGAGGTCTGACACATGTTAAATACTCGTAAAACATGATTAAGATTGTGTATTATCTTGTTGTAGGCACTAAAACCATTCCTTCATGTAAAAACCTACAAACACTAGACATTTGTTATATAAAAACATACCTATCTATGACTTGCAGGAAGAGAAAATGTTTTAGTTTGAGAATTTCAATTCTCTTTTGATCTACTCATGTGAAAATAATTTTCATGTGTTGATTACTATTGTAAGATGCTGAAATAGAGTGTACAAATGCCAAATTAAGACTCCATTTCTCAAGAATTGTCCGAGTTGTACCTAGCCAAATGATGTAAATCTAAAAGTGAGATGTCGCACATAACCAAAGCATGACCTTGGGTAAGATTTTCCCAAGATAACACCAACCTGGCTGCTACAGTATATTCAAACGATAACCTTTTTCAAAAAGAATATGTTTAAAAACATTTATTCATTAGAAATGTCTATGCTTTTTACTAGATTTAGCATTCCATTCCTTGAGGAAAACGGTGATTCTCAACCTTTTGATAAGGTTTTTATGAGTATGATAAAACTTTACTCCCTATCAATCATGCTAAGAGATAATTTTTTATTTTTCAATAACACTCTTTAATTCATGTTTCAATTTTTCCAAGTTATTATCATACAACTGGTCATATTGAGTTTGATTACACCCATTAGTATATTTATCTACCACTAAATTTCCTTCCCTATATGTGTATTTTATTTGCATAGACTTAAAATTTCCCAAAAATATCCATGGCTGTTGTATTATATATCTAGTTTTCCAACATAAAATCTTGTTTTCCTTATAGGCATGCATAATAATTAATGAATCACCTTCAATTATCAATTTTTCTAGTTTCAATATATATTCTAAATGCAAGGCATGAAGTATGGCATGTGCTTCTACAATAGTATTTGTTCCTCATGGATTTTTTACTAAATTTACATAAACAAGTGATACTTTGTGATCCCTTATTACAACTCCTGCTCCTTACAAGCCTGGGTTCCCATGTGAGGCACCATAAAAATTCAACTTAAAATATCCATCTTTTGAGGAATCCATTGAATTTTTCTTTTGTCTATCTTGTATACAAGATTGTGTAGGCCTCCTTTGAAAGGTAATACTAACTTCCCCCATGACTTCATTACTTTTGAATCCCAATCTATGAAAATTGATCTGACATTTTTGTTCTTTAAAAAATATCCATTTGTTATCTATGAGATTGAAGACTCCAATTTCTCCAATACTTGCTCTATCTTCATTTTTTCCTTTCTAAATATCCTTCTTTTTCATTCCCACAAAATTGTCCATAATAGTACATAAGGTATCACTCACCATATGCAAGAAAATAATGTAGACTTGTATAATATTGGCCAACATGCAAATAAGTCCCACAAGTTTTTTTCCACCAAAGCATTCCAGCTCAATTTATTATTAATCACATTGTGAGGCAAAGGGGAAATGAATAAAAAAATGATTAACCTCCTCCAGATCATTATCACATAAAGCACATTTAAATTGAGCAGCTATCCCTAAATTGAGTAGCCTATCACTTGTCAGAATCCTTTATTTAATGGCGAGCCATGAAAAACACCCTACCTTTGGTAGTACTGAGGAATCTCAACAAAATATTAAATCTCTTTGTGGCTTTATTATTTCCCCTTGACTCTTTATTTCCTTGTAGCTCATTTTTATTGTATAAATTCCATTTTTAGATGGAGCCCATACCAGCTTTTCCATGATTCCTGAAACATATATGATCCTTTCTCTTAGTAAACTCATAAATTACTCTTTTTGAATTTGTGAACATTTAATATCAGATACATATTTCCACTTTAGTTTACTAGTGCACTCATCTATGCTTCCAGAATAGTCACTAACTTTATCACCCCAAAATTCAATAAGAAGATTTTGAATATCTTTTAGGTTTTGAGCTACTTTCAAAGGTGTATGACCTCCCCAAAAATCCTCCCAAAAAATTTCTTTTGAACCGTCTTGGATTTCCCAAGTGAGAAATGGCGTGATTACCTTCTTACAGTCAACCAATAAATTCCACATTATTGAACCTTCTAGCGGGTTGGAGAATGTGAAAATTCTTTATGGGTCAATGTTATCTAAGTATTTATTCTAAATGAGCCTACACCATTTGGAATCAGATTTAGCATACATGTCCCATACTAATTTATCTCCTAATGCCTAATTTTGAGCTCTCAAATTGTGCATTCCCTGACCCCCTTTAATTTTCTCAACACACATGTTTTCCAAAGAAATAAGAGAGAAATTTTTTTGCTATCAATTTTTCCCTTCGATAGAAAACCCCCGATTATATTTTCAATTAATAAAATTACAGATTTGACGACTTTTAACACTACCATATAGTAATTTGGAATAGGAGAAATGATTGAATTGATCAATAATATTCACCCTGATAATGACAACCATCTACCCTTCCATGAAACTATTCTCATTTGAATAATTTGGATTATTTTAGACCAATAATAAATTTTTTTATCCCCTATAAAGAATGGAATCCCAAGATATTTACAAGGAAGAACTGCTAACTAGAAACCAAGAAGATTAACAATTTTCTTTTGTAAGCCTGATTTAATATGAAAAGTGTAAATCTTTGATTTTTGAGCATTTACTTATTGACCAGAAGTAAGAGAATGTTTATTTAATACATGTTTGATATGCTTTGCTTCTTGTAACTAAGTTGCACCAAATAATAATTTGTCATCTGCAAACAAGGAAAGAGTCACTGAAAAATTTGTACCCGACATTGGAATACCTTTCCACAAGCCTTGTGAGTGAGATTGTTTGACTGCCATGGTAAGTGCACCAACCAATATTATAGAGAGAAAATGTGACAAAGGAACACCTTGCCTCACACCTTGAGTTGAACTAAAGAAGCTTGATGATTTACCATTAATTAATACTGAGAAATCAGCACCCTTTAGGCAAGATAAGACCCATTTAGACCATCTATTAAAAAAGCCAAATTTCTTTGAAATATGAATAAGAAAAACCCAATCCACTTTGTCATAAGCTTTCATCATGTCATGTTTAATGATAAATGACTGGATTTTAGGCAAAGAAATAGAATACAAACTTCATGAGCCACTAAGGCACCCTTTGCAGTCTCTCTACCTGGAACAAAACCACCTTGATCCTCAAAGATTAGTTTTTGTATCATGAGTGTAGACACCAAAATTTGATCTAAGCCTATGATTTCAATTTCTTCATAATTCATATTTTCATAGTCATGATTAAATAGTGTTAATTATTTAATTACTTACTAAATTCCTTTCTCATCTATTAATTAAATAAATTTTGATTATTTTATTAATTCCCTTTAACATTCATTCGTCTATTAATTAAATAAATTTTAATTATTTAATTAATTCACTCTAACATTTATTCATTTATTAATTAAATAATCTTAGTTATTTAGTTAATTCACATTGTCTTTATTTCTATCTTGATTGATTAAATAAATGTTCTTTATTTAATTGCATCATTAATTAACTTTACCCTCCTTAAATTAAATGAATTCTTATTTAATTTATCTTTATCTTGTTTTCAACTATAATTAAATAAATGCTCAAATTATTTAATTAATCATTTAACCATTACATCAATCAATTAAATAGATCTTATTTATTTAATTAATCCTTAAATGTTGAATTTTGAATTAAATAATTCATTTAATTCATAAAACTCTATTTTTCACATATTTCTTTGTATTTAGATAATTGTTTAAGTTATCTAAGTATTCATTCTCACTCGGCTTGGGATCTATTTGAATCAATAAGTTATCTCCTGATTCAACATCTGATCATCTATGCAAAGAGACTCTCTATCATAACCAGTCAACTATCTAGTTCTAACTCTTATGCATGAACATATTTATTAATTAAATATGTTTATTTCATGAATTAATTCATGTGTGCATTCGAAGAGATCGTTGTCCAAATTCTATCTTTATCCCTTTCATTCAAACTCTCATTCTTCTAATTTTTGCATACTTTGAACTAGAGATTAAATCATTTATTTAATCTTGATCTCTTGATCTTTCAATTTTTTGAATAGTCTTAACATTAGATTAAATTACTATTTAATTTAATCTTTATCCTATAGAATTTTCCAACTCACATTCTAACTGACACAAATCTCCATCACATGACATTCATTAATCTCGACCATTAATATCTCTTTTGAATCTGAGCCGATCATTTGAAAATCAATTTCCTATAAAATGATCTAGCTTTCATCATTTCGAATCCTCCTGAAATTGATATACTTTTGGAAACAAACCTATTAATCTCTGATATTTTTCTATAATCACATGCATAAAGGCTATACTTGCACACATACTAAAAATATGAGGGCAAGAATATTATTACGATGAGATGGAGAAGGACAACAAAGATAATTCAAAGGAGTGTATAGATATATGGTGAGAGTGTTTCAGTTATCATTTTGTTTATTTATTTTGTGCTTTATTGTTTAATGTAGGTTATTTTTATTTGTATATGCTTTATAAAATTAATTTCTAGTATTTTTCCTATGTTACATTTGGTGAACTCGATGTGAAGACATCATCTTTGCAAATTCATAGAACTTTTATTTTATTTTTGTAGGTATCCTACAAAATGATGCATCTGATAAATGAAACAACGCAACTGACACCATGGACCACAACTAATGAATACAGTGACGCATCTGAAAAAATTTGACGCATTTGTGGCTCCCTATGACACAATTGAATGATGAAACCTATGAAGCATCTGTTGCATTAAACAACACATTTAACTGGTAAGATTTCCGAGTTTAATTTGTGACAAGTTACATTTTCTTTTTGTTCGATTTATTTTAGCTAACTTTTAGTTTGTAACATGTGTTATAGGAGGATAACCTAGTGTTTGTAAGACGTAGCATAGAAGACGTGAATTCAAAACCTTTTCTACCAGATGAGTGAAAAAGACAAAGAAATTGAAAACTACTAATTTGTGGTTTTGTAGAAACTTTGACAAAGACAGATGAGTAAATTACTAACAATTTTCATGTAGAACCAATTATCGAAGACCAATCTTTTTTAAAATAGGTTGTTTGGTAGATTATAAAAGAAAATATTTTTGGATTAAAATTAACTAGTGTCTTTCATGCCTGTATATGTTTAGATTAGAACCTTGATTTTGTAACAAAAGTATCTTCTCCCCTTATGCATTCGCATGATCCTAGGTGTAAGAGAAACTATTGCTGACTCTAGAAATTGGGCTTGCATTGGTGGTTAAGAGTAACCAACACGACTTAAATCGGTGATAGGATTTTTCTCCGAGCCACTCCCAATCGGTATAGAAATTCTAATGCTTGAAGAAACTCAATATTACAGAAATCCCAGTGGACCAACTATCGATTCCCTAGTACCCTAGTGGTGCATCAAAACCTACAAAGCATAAACTCTATAGAATGGGATGATATTGCCTCTCGCATGGCACTTTGAACAGGTGTCCGAACTAAAAATCCATTTTTTTGTAGTTAAGCCAAAATCCCTATCTATTTACTGGTGCAACAGGTCGGACCTGTGAGTCCGTCTCACATTTTTACAGTTCATTATAGAGATTAGAAGTATGCCATGGGAGTTTCATGGGTATTGTAGCTTGGCTACCCTAAGAAGTGTGTGTTGTGGAGGGGAGCCAGTGGGTTCAAGCTACTAGTCATTTGACTTGAATATACATAGTTGGGGAAACCCAAGTGAGAACTCAGTAAATATTGTCACTACCAGCCTTAGGAATTGTATAGTTTTTCAGGTTTTCAACATATTCATAAACATCAAAATTGAAACATAGTATTTTTCCTTTGTCATAAATTTCCAAAATTTGATCATGAAAAATAAGTTAGTTAGAAAACCTATCATCAAAACATTGCATCTATAAACTGAGTCGCATTTGATAAATAGAAAACCATAAGTGTAATTTTGAGTCACATCTATTAACCAAAAAATCATATCTTCCTGTAAACAAAGTAGTGTCCACTTTCAATTCCGAGTTGCATCTATCATTAAAAGTCCCATCTACCATTTGAGTCACATCTATCAAATTTCTAGTCGCATCTGTTAGGATAAGTCACATTTTCCTATTGAAAATTGAAACTAGTTTTCATAGAGAGTCGCATATGCAATACACAATGCATCTATCAATTTTCGTAAAACATATGAAATACTGAACCACAAATGAGTATCAACAAAAATCTCAAAATTAGAATCACAGTTCGAAAACAAATTGTCATTTTAACCTTTGTTTCTCATAAACAACCTTGGACAAAAACCCAGAAAATAGCTCAAAAACTTACATTGTTCATTCCTAGGTTTTATTTAAGTTTTAGAGATAGACGTCTGAGTTACAAAACTTAGGAATTTGCATATCGTAGAATACATCAACTTTTTGAATTATTGGAAAAATCCATGCTTCAACAGTCTAAGTCATTGAACCTAGTCATTTTGTCTTACTAGTGAATCCTTCCAGCTCATTAGTCTAGTTTGGAAATTAACCTTATCATTTGGTCCTCATCCTACATCAAGTTCCTTGATAAAGTTAAGTTATAACCTTGGTTAAACCATAAGTATAAGGTAGTAACCTCTTCAAAAAGTTTACCATCATTTTTCATATTGTCATCCTAGCATACACCATTTTAGACATCCTTTATTTTCCAAGAAAATACCAAAAAAATAGTAGCATCCATTATATTCGGAAAAACCCAAAAACATAGAAGAACATATAATTTTAGGCATAGTTTTTACATTGTCTCATTTTGTGCAATATTTTCATGGTTGAAATAAGCTGTAAAATAAAGATAGAGAGATGGCAGACTCAAAGGACTTCATCAATCTTTTTAGAAACCAACCATCAAGGACAAAAATACTACACAAAACTTTGTTTGAAATTTTTTTCACTAGAGACACACATGGAAAAATTTCTTTAGAAGATGTAGACGCTGCTATCCAAGATCCTAAATTCGTGTCCTTTATGGATGAGTGTTTGGAAAATGATCCTCAACGATATCTGGCAAAGATGCTAGTATAAGGTGTCACACTACCTCCAAGATCTTACATCCACAAAATACAACCTTCATTTTCCCAACCAACGCAAACCATGGCATCAAGTGTCTCTATTCCTCATATTATCGTAGCAATACCAACTAGAATACCCACTCAAACTACCTCAATTATAAATACCACACCATTTGTTATAACACATGGCTTAACATTTACTGCAGAAGCATCCTCATCAAATCTCTTTGGAACAAACACTAATGGTAAAAGACCCAAAATTGGTATGAACACAACATAGGCTATACCCCATATCAGAACCAATACTACCATTCCATATAGACGGGCTACACAAAAAGGACATATTCCTATACTGAATAAAAATATTCGAACAAGACATATTCCCTCACCAAATCATAATCCGTCATAGAATATTTCACTTCACAACACTTATATTGATCCAAACAATGCAACCAACATACAAGTAGATGTTCTCCAAAACCAAATACAAGCTCTCCAACAACAACTAGACACTATGACAATGTCAGGCAAATGAACTATCTCAGCAAAAGATTTATGTCCATGTCCTTTTCAAAAAACACTACACATGACACCCTTCCCACATGGATACATTATACCAAATTTTCCTAAGTATAATGGGAAGAGGAATACTCTAGAACACATCAGGTAATTTTCCACAACATGCATGGATATCTCGTATGACCCCAAATACCTTATGGGTATGTGCAGGATCATCATGGAAAAAATAGGCCCTTAAGTGGCAATAAAAAGACAAAAAACCAGATTTAGACAACTTGACGTAAAAATTTGAATAAGTTATCTATATTATTTCAAAAAAATGTAAAAATAGAATGTGTAGAAAATTGAATGTAGTTTTTAAACTACTAGACCTTTATTTAAAAAAGAAAAATTCTATTTGGTGAAAATTTGAAATTTCAATGCAGTAGTATTTAAATTTCAGGATAAAAATAAGAAGTAGGTGTCTGTTTGACCACTGTAACCACAATAAACTGATAATATTCTTTTATAAGCTTTTAGACATAAGTAGAGGACTCATTTCCTGATGTGAGGCATATTTTTTAATAATTATTTTCCAAGTAAATAATTAATAATGAATTTTTTATTACAACTTTTAAAAAATAAAAAAGCTCGTCTGTCTAACCACCTTAACTTGGTCAAAAATTCATGAAATTCTAGTTTTTATTTTTTAATCCTATAGTATGTGAAGCATAGAATGTGACGCATGTTTCAAATTCAAAATGTGTGATACCATTTGAAAGTTGTAGATGTTTTTCATTTAGCCTATCAATCAGGACTTTATTCATAATTTTAATAGAAAATGAATAATAATTATTTATTAAATTCAAAGTAAAGCATCATTTATATTGGTGGAAATTTAAGAATCTCCTCTAAAAACCCTTTTCATTTCATCAATTTTGGGTAAAAAAAAAGTCGTCAGCCACATGGACCATAATATGACTTACATATCGCCACTTTTTGGCCCATCATGATCCTGCACATACCCTTATGATACTTTTCTATGAACCCTTGTTGGAATAGCATTGGAATGATTCTCTAAACTTCCCTATGGCATAAGATCATGGTGCGAATTAGCCGAGAAGTTTGTGGAACAGTTTTACTTTAACATAGATACTAAAATCATGATAGCTACCTTGTGTCATACCATGCAAGAAGATGGAGAAAACTTCACCACCTTCTTCCAGAGATGGAGGAGTTTAGCTAGTCATTGTCCTATCAAGATACCAGAGAAACAAAATGTCATGATATTCCTTGAAAATCTTCATCCAAACTATGAAGTGACTTACAAGTTCATTGTTGTACCTCTTTTCTAGACTTAGTGTAAAAAGGAATAATACTTGAGAAAGCCCTAATTGACAAAGGGGAAATTAAGGCACCAGGTAGGAATCCATTTATTCAACGCCAAAACCCTCCCAAGGATAGAAATAAATAATGACATTTTTTATGCTAAGACCCTACATGTAGGACCACTCATCACACTTAGAGGTTACAACTCCTCTCATGAAATTCTTAATGATGTTCACCAAACCGCCAAATTTTTCCAAAATTCTCAACAATAATGACCATAGAGGAGATTTACTAAACATAAGTTTACCCCCTTGGGGGAACCAATCGAGACAATTTTCAAAGAACTAATTAAACATAACCTCATAAAATGTCTAGAACCAAAATAGTTTGATTTGGGATAGTTTAAACCCTCATGGTGGGATGATAAATCCTATTGTGAGTACCATCAAACAAAGGGACACGATCTACAACAATGCTAACAACTAAAGAACATCATACAAGATGTTGTTGAATATGAAACCATAGATGTGAATGGGAAAAACATACCAAAAATAGTGATCACAAGGTCTTCACGGGTCCATTACATGACCATGGGAAAGGAAAGGCCTCCAGTTCAAGAACTAAGAATAATACCTCAACCAATTATAACAGTGCTAAGTTTTACAATAAACCAGGTACCATCATTGATCACCTATAGAACCCTTTGATCATCCAATGTGGGACTGAGAACCTGTCAGATCAATTCTATAGGATAGAGCACCTACAGAGCCTTTTGATCACCTTCTGTAGGACCGAGCACCTATGATGCTTTTGTTCAAAATCTCCATAGGACCGAGTACCTATGGAGTCATCTCTCTCTCTACTACACCCAAGCTCCCTAGATTGTGGTCTGCTTCCTCATTAATTGAGGTATACATTCTTGAGCTTTCTCTCTACTTTATCATGAATTCACTGACACTTATGCTCACCAAAGTTTGGGAAAAATGTAATGGTGTGAATTTACACCCCTAGGAAAATTCCACATTTATGCTACCTCCTACCTTAGAAAATTGAGTTTGATAATGCAATTCATATTCTACCACCTTTCCTTGTCCACTTGGTAGTTATTTTGCATGTCAGTGGAGGATATTCTATTTGATATGCTAGCACAACACATGAAAATTTGCACAATATGTTGCCATCTTGACAAGATTCTCACCTCTAGAATTTGAAAACATGTTACACTCCTCCATTGGACGCAAACTGTAATGTTTCCTACCATTTGAACCAACTTCAAATGGCTCTTTTTCCTTAATTTTAACCTTTCAAAGCATGCTATCTCATTCATTCTTTCATGCTTCTTGATCATCTTCATGCTTTGGGAAAATTCTCTTCACCCCCTTCACTCATTTTCAAAATATTCAATCTCTACCATCTCCATTGAAGTTGCAAGTTAGTGTTTTGTTGGTTCACTCTCTTCATTGTTGCAGGAATGTTGGTCTTTGAATTCTTGCGCACTCGCTCCTTCCTCCGTTTCCTTCAGAGCACTTGGTTGATAATTTTGATATCCTTCCATTTCCCATTCACTTCGCATTATTGTATTGATATTGTAGCATATTGTGTTTTATTATTGCTTGGTATATCTATTTCTACATACTCTTATTTATCATATTTCTTCAATCATTTCTATCTGGATGTCCATGATGTTGGAAAAAACAAAGTGAGGGACTGATTGAGGTAGTCCTCTAAAGATAGCCCCAACATTCGCTCATCTTATATGTGCAGGTTCTCCTTGAGGTGAAGATATTGAATATATAAACTCAAGGGTAAAAAGATGCACTTTCCTCACCCTTCTTTGTTAATTTATTGATTAGATTAAGTTAAAGTATTTATCTTTCTATTCTATCATTTTAACACATTCTATTTTTGTTACC
Organism: Sequoiadendron giganteum; assembly: GCA_007115665.2. Taxonomy (NCBI): domain Eukaryota; kingdom Viridiplantae; phylum Streptophyta; class Pinopsida; order Cupressales; family Cupressaceae; genus Sequoiadendron; species Sequoiadendron giganteum. The sequence goes on from CM021105.1 coordinate 71,851,025, forward strand.
ATAATAAACTTCATCAATTATGGTCAATTGTCATTTTTCTATAATTTTAGAGTGTATCTTGCACTTTTTGTTCGTACGAATTCCAACAAACCATTGAAGTTCCTACTCACCTAACTTCGTGAAACATCTATGCTTGTAGAAAGATAGCAACAACTAGGCTGCTCTTCCTTTTTGGCCTTGAAACTCTAAACTCTTCTGAAAAGTTTCGTTAGCATGAGGTAGATCAGGGCAACTTGTTGTTCTAGACTCTCCCATGACCTAGAGTCCTAACTAGTCAGTCCCCCTCTACACTTCAAAATACCCTTCTCTTTATCTTTTTCTATCCCTACTGATAAGGCCTCATATTCAACAATGTTATTGGTATTTCTAAATTCCAGCTTATATGAAGGATAAAAATTATCTCTAGTCATTGATAGCAACATGAACCCAATACCAGAACCTAAACTAGAACTTAGCTACCATAAAAATAAAGAGTCCATTATTTAGAAGCTTTATTTGGGTCTAGGATACTTCCATTATTAGTATCTTCCAAGGACATCATATAGTCACCAAAATTTGCTTCATCATATAAAATTTGAGAATGAAGATCATCAAATTTCAAAACAAGAAAACTTATCTTTTATCTTTGGCTCTAAGAAAAATTAAAGCATGAGTCCAATTGATATGGATTTCTTCTCCCAAATATTTATAGAAGCTTTGAATTAACATCATCCCATAACTTGTAGGGATGTGACCAAATAGGATAGTCAGTTTGTGCCTCTTACAAGTATGGAAAGCTAAGGATACCTAAGCATATTTAATTTGGCTAACTAGGGGAACTTTCTTAGAATCCATGGAATAGAATTTCCAAAGGTATTAATCAATGAAAATCCTAGACCTTTGGCTAAGTTATGGAGGTAATTACATTATATGAGGCTCTAGAAATATGGATACAATTTCTTAACATGTGGCCATTAAAGTACAAAGACAGATAAAAAGGATTAGGCTTTACATCAGATCTAGCAAGAGAATTGTGTTTAGTACTAGACGATAATCTAGAGGATAAGGCTTCATGGTTTAGTAAATTATCATCTATTTGGTTAACTTCAACACTCTCAAATTTCAAAAATTTCACCAATCTATCATGTTCATTTGGATTCAACTTTAAATACTCAATAGGTGAAATTTGAATTTTGGAGTTCTTACAATAACACACTATATCAATGGAGTCCATGTTTTTATCAAAAATTTGAATGGGTTAATTCGTATGAACCACATCTAAAGACTTATGAGGACCAGATGAAGAAGAAGCATTCTTAAAGGGGACACTAGAATTTTGGAAGCTAGGAATACCATTTTTATTTGTATTTTGTTATCCTCTAGTGAGTACTACATAAGAAGCATAGGGTATGTGCAGGATCATCATGGAAAAAATAGGCCTTAAGTGGCGATGAAAACTCAAAAAATCAGAGTTGGGCAACTTGACGTAAAAATATGAACAAGTAATCCATATTATTTCTAAAATATGTAAGAATAGAATCTTTATCAAATTGAATGTAGTTTCTAAAATACTAGGTTTATTTAAAAAAATATATATTTGGTGAAAATTTGAAATTTCAATGTAGTAGTACTTAAATTTCAGAGAAAAATTAGAAGTAGGTGTCTGTCTGACCACCCTAACCACAATAAAATGATAATATTTTTTTATAATATTTTAGCTACAAGTAGAGGACTTATGTCCCGATGTGATGCATATTTTTTTGTAATTTGTTTCCAAGTAAATAATTTATTACGATTTATTTATTACAACTTAAAAAATATATAAAACTTGTATGTCTAACCACCTTAACTTTGTCAAAACTTCATGAAATTCAATTTTATTTTTTCAATCATATAGTATTCAAAGCATAGAATCTGATGCATGTTTTGGATTCAGAAAATGTGATCCTGTTTGAAAGCTATAATTTTTTTCAATAAGCCTATCAATTAGGACTTTAGTCATAATTCAAATAGAAAATGAATAATAATTATTTATTAAATGCAAAGTAAAGAATAATTTATATTGGTGGAAAGTTGAGAATCTCCTTTAAAAACCCTTTACATTTCATTAATTTTGGGTAAAAAAGAAGTCGTCAACGACATGGCCCATCATAGCACTTACATATAACCACTTTTTGGCCCATCATGATTGTGCACATAGCCCACAGTCCAACATGGTATATATATCTCCTCTCCTTTCACAATCAAATTCATATTCTAGAAAACTTACTATAGAGTCACCATAACCTTCAAGTATAGGTTCTTCAACACTCACCTCTTTAACCATCTCCTGTGTTGTTTCCGTTTTCATTTATCTCTTCATCTTCAGATATGTGGTCCCATCATAATCTATTGTGAGATGAAAGTTACATATGTTGCATACATTTATACTTGAAGGTGTTTCTCTCACCAAATGTTTTTATGTAGGAGGTAACTTCATCTAGATTTTTTCTTATAACCATTCTGAGGTATACCTTAATACAATTGTTGGAAACATTAAATATTTTTAGGCATCTATCTTTCTAGGGTGATAATATCATTGGCGATATTTTGGGTCATAGGATCGATAGGAATTGAACATTGGACATTATTCATCTAAACTGCTCTCTTCCATTTTCTTGTTGTAATGAAGACATCTTGTAGCTCAAGTACTAAGGTTTATGATGTGACCAAAAGTACTACTCTTTCTCTCCTCAAATGGAAACTAACATCTAGAGGCATGCAATTAATGAAGAATCGCTTCTAATTTTTTGGAGTGGGTCTTTTGGTGGTAATGAATTTGTTAACAATCTTATTGAAGTGAGCCACAAATTCTCTCATTAGTTGATGAATCTCCTTTTTTAACTGAGTTAATTGGGCCAAGAGAGAATTTTCATCTTCAAAACTTTTGAATCTATCTTATAATTTAGTTTTCATAGTGTTTCAAGAGTCAATAGACCACCAAGTCAATGATAAAACCATTTTGTATAGAAAAATCCATTAAGGATTTAACAAATAATATTATAGCTATATCGTCATGTTACACTCCTAGAATCCCACATGTAACAAAGGAAGCATTCAAGTGTTCAACCATAGTAATATTTACGTCAACTTTAAAATTGGGATGGTTTTTTCCTAGAGCCTTTAGGTAGTTTGTACAATTTAACACCAAGAGCCAAGGGACCTATGGCTACTCCGCATGGTATACGAGGAGGTTGATCTGAGCCATATTTTGAGTAGAGTTAACTATTAAGAGAACTAGTGTACTACGCAAAATGAGTTCTTTACAACTGAGAGAACAATATATCCTTCTTACTTGTGAGGATGCTTCTAGATATGATCCTCCTATTAATACGTGTAAAAATGGTGAAGTTACCTTCCTATAGAGCTACAAAAATTGGATCAACAATGCCCCTTCTTCACTCACCTCTAGTTTACCGTCTGAAATACAACATAATTAAAAAGGATATAAGAATTATCTTCTAATATGAGCTCATGGGAGGAAATTTTTTTATCAATTATTTCTAGTTGTTGTCTAGGTCCAAGCCTTCTAATTCTGTTAGTCATCTCTTCTTCCTTTTCCAAAAAATATTTGGCTCTATGATATTCTTCTACACTCCACTAATTCCTTAGGCTAAAGTATACAATTGCAGCAACACATATTCTTGTTCAACTTGTACTTACTCCAAATTTGGTTGGAGTACAAGAAAAAAATTGTTATGTTGCAAAACCATATTTCTTCATGAAAGAATCCACCAATAAAATTAAAGGAAACTGTATTTATGTTTGTTCACCTCCCTAGAAAAGTTGCAAATTTTTTTTTGGTTGATAGATTTGTCTTCTTGAAAAAATTTAATTAACATGAATCTTTTATGGCCAAAATGAAGAAAAAAAAACCAACAATTGGAGCGATCACCATTTCATTGGTGATCTTCCTCTGAATTTTGATTAAGGTAGAGCACCCTGATAAGATAATTAGATTTTTTGAAATTTAAAGATGGGTATACTTTCAACTAGAAATTAGAAAATACATACTAATATTTGTTGATAGCCATGATACAAATGCTATACAACTTTAAGAAATGAAACTTCAAACTATTAACTTAAACACACAGGTTATAGAATTTAAGAAATTAATATTAATAATATTTCAACTCAAATATTGACATATAAGTAATCGATAAATGGTTATTCATATTTAAAATTCACTCTACCTCAAAGAAAATGAATGTAACATAATGGAATATTGCATCCGCAAAGAGAAGTAATATCTCGATATTTATCAAAGCTCATAGAATTATACATAAACACTAGACATTATACCAAAATTTCAAATGCACATAGACAATGAATTTCTTTGAAAACAAGAAAAATTGCATTGATCCTTGTTTGATCGATTATCACTCTTACATCAAATTGTAATGCAGATAAAAACTTCAGAATCTTCAATTTTTTTTACATCACGTATCTAAACATTACAAATCATAACTATCACCAAAATATTTAAAACCTATTCATTTAGAGAATCACAAAAGTAAATTCTATTAAAGTGAATCTTTTTAAGAATAAAAAATTTAAATAAAATATAGCTACTACTAAGGTGGCTTGGTGGATGAGTCCATGGGCACTTCATTTTTTACCCATCCTTATTGACTTAGCCATTGAATGTGTCTTGTAATCCTTGAAAGCTTGGGTGGCAACATGGATTTCAGTGTGTTAGGGAATTGTAACATTTTTATCCTCAGCTTCTAGAGAGCCTTATGGTTAGGAATGGTGTCAATCCTAATAGTATAATTAGAAAGGAAATTCTCATACTAGGACAAGGTAGATTTGATCCTATCCAACTTCTTTACGGTCTCTTTTTTGAAGACTTACTCATTGGATAATGTATCAACTACCTTCAAGAACCCCTCCTTTAGCTCATAATTTATAGATGCACAATAGTTATCACCTTTCAAAAATTGACAACCACAATCTAAGAACTCTTTCAAAAGATCCTTACTGAGGTGATTACACTCTTTCATTAGCTTATTCTATTCTTGAAGTTTTCCCTTTAGAAATAAAATTTTCTATTTGATGCTCTTCTTCCACATTGATTTTATTTGATGTGGCTTTTTAAAACTCATATCTAGAATTTCACTAGTGTCTTTATCATCTTGTAACCAGATAGATTCTTCTTGTTTATAGTTCATTATCTTAGTTTTGATAGAGTTCCTCAATAATATTAAGTCATCATAAACCTTCTTCAAATTCTCAATTGATAAAATACCTTTAATTTTGATATCTCTCACCTATTCTTGATCAAATCTTTCATACCAACTATCCTTTTGTGCTTTGATCATCATTTATTTCCCATCTATAGAATTTAAATCAAAAGAAGCACTTTCTTAATTGAGAGGTTGCAGAGAAGGTTCTATTAAAGACTTAAGATAATTTGAGAGTAGCTCAACTACTTTATTTAGTTAATTTTTATCCTTCTTGTCTTTCATTGTCCTTTCTACAAACTTGGAAGTAGTCACTTAGAAGTTATGTACATATCCATCACTATTAGGTCGACCCAAATCTACCTTTTTCATGTTATAGTTAGCTATGGTAGCCTAACTAGGGTCTTTCTATGTAGATGGATGGCTAATTTATATAAACAAGTGCCTCAAGCAACTTTGAAGTTGTTTTTAGTTTCTTGGCATTAGGAGACATCTATAGAAGTTTCCCAACCATACTATAATCTCGCAGATCAATAGGTAGATTTTTTATTTTTCTAGATAAATTATTTTCTAGCCATGAAGGGGAAGAAGCAATAGCACCAATAATTTGATAAGACTTGAGGGTGGAGAACTAAAGGGATCTCTTCAAAGAAGAGGTATTCATTACATTTTGTAGATCATAAGGGAAATTAGTTGGTGAATTTCCCTTTTGTGCTCCTTTCGATCATTTTTCAAGACAAGCTCCGTTGTTTCTCAAAAGCATCAACCTGCATTATCTCAATTTCTTGTTCTTGTTCTTTTTTTTTCCTCTTCTACCTCTTTCTCCTTCTTTGTTTGGTCTCTTGAAGCAATATATTTTGGAGGGCCATTGCCACATGTCCTTTTATAAACTCCCATCTTCTCTGGAGGTTCTTCTCCATCTCCTCTACCACTTGGTGGTACCTTTTTTGTGTGGGGGAAGATATTGATGTTGAAGTGGATGTACCCACTTGACTCAAATTGGATTTTTTTCTCTATCTTTATCTGCCTTTAGGTTGACCTTTTGTATCCTCACCCTTCTTCCTAGTGAGCTATATTTCTCTTCTTTTCAAGACCAAATTGGCTTTTGTCTCTATGTCCTTAGGCTCTCTAATACTCCAATTGGCAGGCACCATGGGTTGCATTTGTATGCGGAAAGTGTAGATGGTATTAATCAAATCAATCTCATCACCTTCTATTTCATTAAAATCCTATACTAAGTTGAAGGTAATAATATTTCTCGCACTCATCCTCATCCAATTTCTCTTCCTAACCTCATAATCATCAACAAAATATACCCAATAATGGTCTAAATTTGAAAAAATATAAAATACTAGACTTGAAGATGATTGTTCTTTATGAAATTATTGTTTTCAAAAGGAATCCTCATCTCATACATAAAGACATTGTATTTCATAATATCCCTCTCAATATTAATGGCATTAGATTGAGATTTACATTGGTAGTACCCAAGACCAATAAAAAATAGGATACCTACATTCTTCCTTTCTGCACACCTTTTATTAACCTCTATAATTTTTCTGAAGACCTCTATAAGGATGAATATATCTTTTGTATACTTGGGAAATTTATGAGGTATTCCATCATATCCTCCCACTCTTATGTAAGTAAATATTTGAAATTGGATGAAAACGCTATGGTAATTGTTGACGAAGTGAAAGGCATCTAGAGAATTTTTTTATCCTAGGTCACCTTGTAATTCCTTGACCAATCTCATAGTGAACACATCATCCAGTCTCCTAAAGATTTTATATCTCTTCTCTAGTTGTAATTTAATGTAATAATCACAAGTTTAATTTTTTTCATAAAATTACTTAATGGTATTGTGTGCAGGCTAGGACCTCATACATGCCAATGCATACAAGAGATATGAAGACATATAAAAAGACTTGTTGACAGTGAAGCTAACTATCATGTCATGCAACTTGTTACTGACTATGATTTCCCAATCCAAGTATTGTTTTCTAACATAAATAATATGGAAAAATAAGTACATCCATTCTTCAAAATATTAGGCATTCACATTACCTCCTAGCCTATGCAACAAAATAATAATATCTAAAATCTAACCCTAAAGTTGTGACCTATGAAAGTTTTAGGAAACTTAGATTTCCTCTTCTTTAGGTTCACAAACCACTACATGAAAATGAAATTTTTAAAGTATCATTTTTATTCAGGGAAGTGGCATTGTGATAATGTTAAATTGAAATCTATAAAAACCTACCTATTCGGTAATCTAAAATAGCCACTAATAGTATTTTTATCAAGAGTTATTAGAAAATTGTCATCATTTGATCTAATTTCCCTAGTTGTAGGATTATAAAATTATTTGTGCATTCCAAGACAAGGTGCGGGCATTGCACCATTACTAGTTAAAGAGGTCACTTTCAATAAACCACTCTCTACTAACCTCTAAGCAATAGGGGGCCTATTTGGTTTGTTTATCCTTTCCCAAAACTCTCCCAAATTAATATCCCCTAGCCTAGTGTCACCTATCTCAAGAAATGTGATTTCAAAACCAAATAAATTTTCATATCCTAGATATTTATATTTAATCTTTATTGAAATTCTAATTACCAAATTCTAGGAAATTTTTGTGAGATTTTCCTCTAGATAACCCAATTTTTCATTCGAGAAAATCTATTAAATGTGAGAAAAATATGATAATCAGGAGGATGTTAAAGAGTACCACTTACCCATTTATATCTCCTCTCTATAATTATACTTCTTTGAGATTTGAAAATCCCAATTTCCTTCACAAAATGTGAAGAATGATTATGTTCTAGAGTATTTTAACCTTCATATAATTTAGGATTTATTTGACCTTACTCAACTCTGATAGTAGTTAATGTTGGTAGGTGGCCTACTTGGTGCTAATTTTGAACTCACATTGCATAGAAGAGAGTTAGAATTTTCAAAATTTCTTGAAACCATGTCACAATATGACCAAGGTTTCAAAACCTTAATCGAATTATGCTTCAAAATTTTCTTCATTTATAAATTTTCATTGGATGAGGCACAATCTTAAGTTGTGATTTGGGTTCCATTAAGGTTGTGAAAACCATGTTGAGACTTGACGTAGTTGTCACAACTTTGTTTAATGCTAGTAAGGACTTAAAAAAATGACTTAATACCTCTCCTTTGGTGATAAATGGAAAATTTATTAGTTCAATATTAGAGCCCGACATGGTTATGGAAACCTTATCAACTCCCAACAATAGTTGCCAAACCTAGGAGATTTTTTTTTTATTTTCTTCGACCACATTTTCTTTTAACAAATATCTTTATTAGAAGAATGAAATGTTTTAAAAACCATTACATTATCCAAAATAGTTGTGATAGATTTGTAAAAGATCAACTATTTGGATCTCAAATTTTAACAACTCAAGACAAACATCATGACAAACAAAATTAATTCGAAAGAGACATAGGTTGTGATAATCTCATCACGTCCTAACAAGATTGTGACAACCTTGTGGGTTCCTGATAAAAAACCATTAGAAAGTTGTTTTTTTAAGAAAAATGTTTAAGTATGAGAAATTTACAATTATGAATAGCACTTGAAGAAGCCTTGACAATGGATAAGGCTCAAAATTAACCAAAAATAAGACCTTGAACAAGGGTATGAACCATGAGGGGCCAAATTCAAGGTAATACAACTAATATAGTATTACTTCACTATTATTTAGGGTATTGTTTCAATTACCCAAAAAAAATATTGTATTTCTATTTAGTTACCCTATTAAGAGGCCTCTAAAGAGTTACCCTCCAAGGTTTCACAAATCATGAAGAGGAAGTATTTACTCTCTCTTACCAATTGGCCTCTAGTTGTCCTTTATTTATTGATGATCCTTATTTCCTTGTCCTCGTTACTCATTCACCCAGCAAGACATGCAACATCTACTATAGGAGAGTGAAGGAAAAATTGTTTTAAGATACCACATTATAATTGGCTATATAAAATGTTCCAAAATTTTCTAGTAATAACATATTTTAGAAAAGTATCATTTTAAGCTTCATATTTATAACGGTCATTGGTAGGACTTTCAACACTTTTCCAAATTTTATTAGTATTTTTTAATAAAAGATATCAAGAACACAAAAGGGTTGTAGGTCAATTAGAAATGACTATTATATGTTCTATTAAATACATCCACGAAGTTAAATTCTCCTTGAGGTTCAATTGAGCTAGTTTGACCCCTGAGTAGCTTAAATGGATTAGATGCCCCTACTTCTAGTAACTTAATCAAAGGACAAATTCTACTCTATATGTGAGCTCCATCATAATGTCTAAAGGAAAATTCTAGATATCTATGTAGTCCAATTATATCCACTAAAAAAAAAACATATGAAGAATTGTCTTTTTTAAAAAAAAAATCATTGCCTAAATAAGCGATTAACTTGCAAAACTTGTTAAAAATCTTTGTGTGCCCTATTTTCTTAGATAAGACAAGCTCTAAGGATACATGAAATTTGTAATAGTAATTCAATGAAAAATGTTTGAATGAATTATATTATTTTTAAACTTAACACAAATATAACTCTCTATATGTTTATTAGACCTTGTTTCTCATATGATGTAACATATTTTATTATTATAAATGATAGATGTCAGAAAACTACATATGTTAGATTCACCTTCAAACATGTTCGGATTATAAAATATGTGCACAAATAAAATAATTTATATACTAGCACAAATAAAATTAAAATATACTTATATTACAAAATTGTTATGTTTTATTTTGTTTATGCATTTTTTCCATCCATCTTCTCAGTTATTACTATTATATTTTCAAAAAATATTGATTAAATTTAAATAAAAAGTTTAATAATAACTAACCATTTTCAAAACTATTTAATTTATATTATATAATTCATCAACAACAAGATATTTTTATATTGAAACAAACCAAAATCCAATTAATTAAACAGCAACAGAACTGCAAGGAATAAACTATAATTCACAAGCCAAGAACCCAAAGCATAAACCTAAGCACTTACAACAAATTTATCACTAGAAAGCGGACAAAAAAATACTATCTGGAAAGATATAAACATAATGTTCACCTCTACAAAGACAAATACGCGAAGGAAACTATTGCTATCCATAAACATTAGCTATTGCAAACACAGATACGATTCAATCATCTTTTAAGATATTTTGATGTTTATGCACATGAAAGGTTCCCTCTTGACCACTGAACATAATCCTAAAAACATTTTACTTCTGGACTCTTAAGAGAACCCTGGAATCTAGCTAGTCATTATTGCCTTAAAGATATCAAGAACATTAATATTTGTCTACAAAAGGAAAAGCGGAAGACTATAATTCTGACAGCAGTTACAATGTCACGGAAAGACTCTGCACCTTGGTAGCAATTCCTAGTAATTTATTTGATTTGGGACCCACAATGTGTTCAGGGATTAAAACTCTTTGCTCCAGGGAGTAGGCAGACATATCAGTAGAATTGGAGGGGAAGACGAGGTTTAATAATGGCCTCCAACGGAATTGATTTCGGCATTGTAAGTCCAAGCCCCTCTGTCATGTCAATGACAGTGCCCTCTGGAACAAACCACTCGAAGCTCTGAAGCAGGCGCCCCAATGTATGGGTGAGCGCAACCAATGCCAATGACATGCCCGGGCACATTCTTCTCCCTGAACCAAACGGAATCAATTCAAAATCTTGTCCTTTCACATCAATCTCTTTGCTGCCGTTGAGAAAACGCTCAGGAATGAATTCTGTGGGCCGGTCCCAGACGGCCGCGTCCCGCTGAATTGCCCACACATTCACTAGCAGTTGCGTTCCTGCAGGAACATGATATCCTCCAACATTGCAAGCGTCGGAGGATTCATGAGGAAGCAGAAGAGGTACCGCTGGAAAAAGCCTGAGAGTTTCTTTCACGATTGCCTGCAAATATTTCAGATTGTTGATATCTGATTCATCCATTAATCGGTCGCGTCCAACATGTGTGTCGAGCTCTTGATGGGCTTTGCCCAAAATGTCCGGGTGCTTCATCAGAGCTGACAGTGCCCACTCGATGGTCACCGAGGATGTTTCAGTACCTGCATTTACCAATGTCTGCCGAGACAAAAGGCAAATCTTGTAAATAAGAGCTTAATACGCTTTCGCATTTTGATCAACATTTTTGGGTGTGTTGTGATCAAGGCAACGACTATTGACGTAGAGATGGGGTTCCCACATATACAGTCAGTGCAATGACCACAACTCATCCGCTACTGGTGAAGGTATTTAACTGTTTATTTAGAGACTTCAATACAAACTATGATAAGAAAATCTTGCAAAACATTTCAAACTATGATTGAGAAAGTGATACAAGAACATACTAAGGCGGTGGCTTTCACCACATCGTCGTTATTGTCGAACTGAATTTCATGGTTGTCTGTTGCAGAGATAAGAACATCAATCAAGTCTCGAGCATGCGCGCCTCCCTTCTCTCGGTGATCTTGGATCAATTTCTTCATAAACACCTCTCTCTTCCTGTGTAGATTCTTCATGGCAAACTCTACTCCATTAGGATCGACCCACTTGAGAAAAGGCAAGTAGTAGCCGATATCAAATGATCCAGCCAGCAGGAAAGTTTCTTCTATCAGGTCCTTGAAGTGTTGCGCTTCTTTGAAATCCTCCGAACAGAGATCTGGTGAAAATCTCTTTGTGGCAACCATTCGCAGTATGATATTAAATGTGAGATCCGCGAGTCTCGACTTGATGTTCACCGGATTGGCCTGTCGCTGCCAAATCTCAAACAGAGAACGGATGAGAACAGAAATTTCCTCCGCACGGACGTGCCTGAAGGAATCGATTCTGTCTGCAGTAAAGAGCTGGAGCCTACAAATTTTTCTGATATTTCGCCAGTAGGAGCCATAAGGAGCGAAGCTTAATATTTTGAAGTCATACCCAATATGCTTTCCTGCAGACAGAAGTGGACGTGAAGCAAAAGCTTTGTCATTTGTTGTAAAGCATTCTTTCGCCAGATCTGAAGAGGCGATAACCAGAACTGGGCGGAAGCCAAGTTGGAGATGCATGATGGGGCCATAGCGCTCTGAAAGAGAGGATAGAAGTCTGTGAATGGGCTGTTTGCTTCTACTTAGTAGAGGAAGATGCCCAATCATTGGCCATGAAGGAGGCTGCGGTGGCTTTGCCTTTGCCGTGTTATTATTTCTACTTCTGAGAGATTTTGCAATTAGCAGAAAGGCAGCCACTGCTACAGCAAGAACGATTATGGAAGATGCTTCTAAAGCCATTACTCATCACGTACCCTCCTGGGTAGGCACGGTTTACTTTTTAATAAAGCGCTTGGCCAGAACAAAGACACAGTTACGGTTGAATCGATAGCAATTTACTTCTCACACGGCATTCTTTGGAATTTTTTTTTGGTTTTCTCCGCTCAATTTAAGGATTAGCTAAGTGATGTGGATGATAACATCGCAGTCTTGTCCTAGCGACTTTTTTCGGTACAACGAGTCATTTGAGACTTTTTTTCCCTTCGACGTGTTATAATTGAAGTAGATCTTTCTAGTCGTTGAGAGTTTTTTCTATCATTTATGGATTTTTTTATAGATGTTAGTGGTGTTAGGACATCAAGTTATTAGAGATTTCTTTTTCTTGGCGTGTTATAATTGAGGTACAATTTTTTTTAGTAGTTGAGAGTTTCTTTAATATTTATGGTTTTGTAATACATATTAGGGATGGGGATCTATAGTTGTAACTCATTTGTCAATAACTTAATTTTTCAATTAAATCTTATGCAATAATCATATATGAAAATTAAAACTTCAGTAAAGTATTTCAAATATGTTAATATATTTTTAATTGTACATGTGATATTTGTCATTGAACGTTGACAAAATACATCAATACATTTGTAATATAAGGGAAAGGGAGCTATCCATGTACCAACCATTTGTTACACACCTAATCCTTCGATTAATTCCTTGTAAATAACCAATACAACAAAATTAAAATTCCAATGAAGTATTTGACATGCACTAATGCGAGTTCATTTGTGCATGTTTATAACTAAAGTGGACAAAATGTGTGCATATGTACTTGCAATACAAGACAAGTTGGTCCAATACATACACTTTTTTTAATTACTTTCAAAATTTAATGTTTACAATAACTACTCATTTGGGAGAAGGTACAAAAGTCAACTAATTTATTTTTACACGTCTTAGTGCACACTTATTGATGCTTAAGCTACCATAAATTCAAGTCCTATAAATTAGATGAGCTTTCAAAGGAAAATTCTTTCATACTTACTTTCACATCTACATGGGTCAAATTCATTTATACAAATGTCATAAAACTCCTTTGTTAAATATGAAAATAAATATATTTGAAAATTCAATCATGACATCTTAAATTTAAAAAAAAAATGTTCAAATTTCAAATTCAAAATAGAAATTCTATTAATTCAAATTTGAACTCAATAATCAAATTGAATACATTCCATTTTCAACATTGATAATATACTGACTGGCGAGGAGAGGGATAGTAAAATTCCATTGAAAAGGAGAATCCCAGCGTAAACATTAACAAATTTAGCTTTTTTTTAGTTATTCCATTTTGTACCGTGGCTTCAATGTGGATAAGAGTAAAGAAAAAATGAGTAGCAATGGATACGTTTTGATGGTTGGTTCTTCTTTCACGTGGCTGTAGAAGGATTATTTAATCATAAGCATACATTATTATTGCCCATTAAAAATCTTTTAAAAGAATAGAAAGTATAGCTTAAGTTTGAAAGAACAGAAAAAATAGCTTAAGTGGAGAGGTGGGAGAAAATAAGACTTTGCACAGCAATGGAAATATTTTGTTAAACAAAATAAAAATATAATGATAAAATTGTATATCCTACATATTTTTATTTTATTTTATTCAAGAATAAAATATTTTGTGGTCATTTAAAAATCTTAAGTTGGAATTTATGAATAGATTGTTTTTAATTTGAAATAATGTGAAATTATTTTAATTTTCTTCTAAAAAATAATTTAACAATATAAAAATTATATTTTCATTTTTTATACTTTTATTATCTTAGACATGAAACACATTTGAGAGTCTTAAAAATGGGTGCTAAGATGGAAAACATGTTTCTACTCATTGTTCACTCATCTTAATTTGAATTCTAAACTTTTATGTCTAAATTGTTCACAAATAGTATCAATCATTAAAAAATGAATTGCATGCACTTATAGAAAGTAGGCCACACAATGTAAAGAGTGAAAACTCTTTAATTCAAAAAATCGACAATACTTTAAATAAATTCATTTATATTCAAACTAAAGTCGACACTTCATTCATTAGAAATCATAAAAACAAAATGATCTCAAAACAATGACTTCAAGTCAACAAATAGATTCATAATAGTTCTCGTTAAATTCATACACATGTCATATTACTCGACATTGATAAAAATACACGAGTATTTGAAACATAAGTTTACAATTCGAGACTTAGGCATTTTGTCGCCTTAAGCTCTACAATACATAATTTAAATAATACAATAATACAAAAGTGAAGAAAAAATCCTTTGATCTTCAATCCATAGCTTATGTTCAATAATGAAGACGAAAACAAGAATCAGGCATTTTTTCCGCCTAACCTCAAAGTTTACACTTCCTCGGAATTCCTTAGTCATTCAAAGAATACCCAACCCTACACGAATCACTTAACAAAAAGTAGTCGACAAGGAAGATGGAATCTTGTGAATGCCTATTTTAACTAGTAAAACCACAAGCATTTTCATTTTTCTAATTCATTTAGGAAACAAGCAAGTTCGATACTAGGATATGGTAGAGAGCTAATTTATTCCATCTATTTCAATGGTCCTTAAGTTACTTGGCCAAGTAAAATGTCATGCACGACAAATAAAAGCACTTTTGGAAAAGCAAAACTACACTCTTTAATAACCCATATTCAGCACCCATCCCGAAAGGTAACTTTCCAAACACATGACATGCACATTCATTTATCAAGAATGCATGGTTCCATTCAAATAAATGTAATCTTTCACAACCTTTTTAATTGGAATCTTGTTTCAAGAAAAAAAGGTTCTAATGTAGTATTTTCATCGTTTTAAATCATAAACAACATTAAATTAATATTTAAATCAATAATAAAATAATAAAAGGTGTATCTCAAGTATGTAAATCAAGTACATATTTAAACAGGCATAAATGAGCACACATTCTTTGAATTTTTTAACTCATTTAAATTATTTTCACTTTGAAATAATCCCGTTCTAATTCGTTTTGTTTCCAAATATTTCATATTTTAATTTACTTCATTTTTTTATTTTTTTTCACGTTTCCAGAAAATAAATAATAACTTTCAAAAACACTTTTAATAACTCTTTTTCATTTTTGTTTCATAATAATTTGAGTTTTATTCACAAAAATCATTGATTTTATCTTTTATTTTGCAAACACATTTAATATTCAAAAATTATTTTATCATTATCTGTATCTTTTCTATTTCATTCATTTTAAGAATTAAATCTATCTGTCCAATTTGGATTTTTGAATATTTTTCCAAATCTAATTTAAATATACGTTTCTTTGTTTTGAATCTTTTCCAAATCAGAAAAATAGATCAACTGTCTTGAATGTTTTCTATTCAAATTTATCCTACAATTTTTTGTTTCTAACTTATTCAAAGGTTTTTCTGGAAAAACTAGATTGATGTTTAAAATTTAATAAGAATTGAAGGGAGACAGTGATACTTTTTATAGATAATATAAAAATAAAATCTGGTGTTTGATCTTTTCCTAAATTGATAGAAACTGAGATTTTCTTTCCAATTCAAAACTAAAATACAAGAATTAGAAAATAATTTTAACTTGTTATTAAACTGACTATGGATTTGTTTTCATAGATCCTACCTAGTAATTTCTTGAATCTGGAAATAATTATTATTTTTTCTCTTTAATTTTCTCTTCTTGTTGATGATTGTGATTTTTTCGTTCTCTTTCATGTTGTTGTTGCTGGGATGAAGTTTACACTCCTTGGAAATTCATTTATTTCTTGTCAAATGCCCTACCTCTTTCCTTCTCTCCACCTATCTTCTTCCTTCTCCCCACACTTCACTCTGTTGTTCTTCCTATGTCATGCACAGTAGGGAGAGACAAATTATGTTTTTGTTTTATTTGCCTGATGAATAGGGTGTACGTCCCTCCTTTCTTCCCTCATGTGTATCCCTTCTTACCTTCCTTTTGCACTTTACCTCTTCCTTTCTACCAACGTGCCTCCTCTTTCCTATGCATGTGGTGAGTAGGGGGGGAAAATCAGCAATGGAGATGCGGACATCAAAATCTGCAAATAGTTAGCATGATTCTAACACCCTCATAGAATAATATAACCTTCTTCAAAAAAAATGATAAAACAAAATCAAACATGTAAAGAAGACGTGAAATATAACTTAATCTATGATGGATTGGTTCCCTTTGAATATGTGAAAGAGCCCTTTCACAATCCTTGCCAAGCTAATTAGATGATAGATAATGAGATGCTCATGAACTCAAGTTGCCTATAATAAGGATGCTCTAAAATGTAGATGATCAAATGAGAGAAAATGCATTGCATTTATATGAAAAGTTGAGAGAGGAGAAGCTAAGATTGAGAGATGTGTGACTAAATCCCATCCAATAGGAAAGAGCCACTTGTCATAATGGGATTGGCCCAAGCTTGTGCATGTTTTGGCCAATGTGCCCATTCAAATTTGAAAATGGCAATAAATGAATGTGGTTGAAGGTTTTGGGGGGAATTGTGTTTGGCCAAAAAAAGTCAACATGAGAGTTAATGAGGGCATATTCCTTGGGAATATGCCCTTGTGAGGGAAAGTAGGTGTTTTAATAAATCAATTTAAATGATTTATTGTGCAAGTGGATGAATCTAGAGGATTTAGGTGACTAGGATTAAACTAATCAGGATTTGATTAATCTAACAAGAGTTTAGGTGATATGACATTTGATTTCAATTTTTGTATTTATTTTAAATCAAATGAGAGGAAAATGCATATGAGTGATTTAATTAGATATATGTGATTTAATTAAATCAGGAACTATAGGAGATAATTAAATAATTGGATTTATTTAATTTTGAGAGAAGTGAATTAATTAAATTGGTTTACTTAATTAATAGATGAAATAATGTTGAATGAAGTATGATTTGATGCATGCGTATATTTTGCATGTCTATAGGAGATTATAATTTCTTATCCTTGCGCACCTTTTCCTTCCTGGCCGCGCCTGATGGGAAATAGGTGTGTGTTCAACATAAATAATAAATTTGAATTTAAGTTTACCTTCTTCTCAGCTCTGGCCGCATGGGGAAGAATATGAGCAGTAAGAAAATTCCCAAGGGAAACTAACTTCCTTTGCCTCCAAAAATGAAATGAATTCCCTACCAAATATATCATTAATACTCTTTGTTTCCTATCCAACTCCAAAAACAGACTTTTCACTCTATTCTTCTCAAATTCGAATTTCCTAATTGACTTCTTTTTCTCATGCAAAGATGATGGATTTATTCACAAAGCCCGATCCCCTTTTCGTGTTTGATCTCCAGTCTAAATTTATCAAACTCCAAGTTTTAAATTATGATTGCCTTCAATTGATTGAAAGATATTTTCTTCAATTTCATAACTGTTGTTTGAATTCAATTCCAAATTCTAAATGTATTTATTTTTCCAATTTGTTTTGTTATTTATCTATTTGTTTAAGAAAATCTTACCTCTTTCATTTATCAAATGAGAAGATATCCATAAATTAATAACACTGTTTTACATTTTAATAAATTTTCACAATTAAAACTCTATTCCATTAATTTGAAATAAAAGCATCATTATTTTTAAATAATAATAAAATATTGACACAAGAAATTCAATTTATTTAAATAACATCAATTTCTTCACAAAAATAATCAAATCATCATTTAAAGAAACATATTATTTTCACATATATTTGAGAAATCAATTAAACATATTCTAAATTCGCGAGTATAATCATCACAAAAATACATTAAAGTAATAACTAAGTGTGTGTGAGAGATTTCATCATCCTCATAAATGTCTAATGGCTAAAATGACTCTACCTGATCTATGTTCTCACCTTCATTTATGTTCACCTGTTCCTACATTCACTTGCACTCAAATTTTCATCAGTAATGGCAAACACCAAATTTAATAAAAATGCATTTCAAATCATTGCAATTGCATTTCAATTTCAATCTAAATTCCACTTTCAATTTCAATTTCAATTTCACTTCAAATTAAATAATCATTTAACATAATAATTAAAAGTATCATGACTAATAATTGTATTTAAATAATCGACAAAATCAATACGTGACACATGATCATTTTTTTCCCAAGAGATCTCAAATTTGAATTAGATATCAATGATGAATCATCTAATCTCTTACTCATTTGTCAAAATTTTAAATTTTGACATTGAAGTCTATGTTGTTTGGAGATTCTCTCAACTGTCAAATTATTCATATGAAAATGCTCTCGATTTCCAAGCTATGCCTTCCTTTATCATTAACTTTATTCTTTGATGACTTCTTAAATTTTAATCCAAATGCACACTTTTTCCAACTACATAATAATAGAATAATCCTTTTCAATATATATATACAAATTGTTTTACTATTAGCATACAAATTTCATTTGGACTCCATACTGCAAAACCAAATGAAGCAATTTATGATAGAACATACATACATTACATTTATTAGATACATTTAGGATCCTTTATATCATAAAAGTTCATTCACATTTCATTAAATATGATAATATGAATCGTAGTCTCATCAATTAAACTTATATCAAATTAGAAAATTGCATGTTGAACATGTTCCTGTAGAAATGCCTTTGTATTTTTTTTTTATTCTCAGCTTATTAAGAATACATTTCACTTCCTAATCGATACAATAAGACTTTAGAAAATTGTTAATATGGTGTGTGCAAACTTAAGAATTTTCCATCATTGTTAGTAAGGTGTGTTAGTCGAAAGCTTGTTAACTTGCATTAATATGTTAACTTGCATCTATTGAATACATTTTAGATTTAATTAAACTTCTAAATTATGTTCAATAGATACTTTGTTAGTTAATTATTTATTGAATATTTGCATTCAATATTTTTAATTTAGTTTAAATCTATTGATAAATCCATATACTCTACTTAAAAATGGATATGTATTTTTAGCCAAATTCACATTTGAATTTGTTCTATTGCATAATCATTGTACTTTTCTGCACTTAATTTTCTCTTGTCTATCTTCACTTGCATATAATCCTTATGCAAACTTAATTGAATGTATTAAGCATGAACACCTTAGTAGTTGTTCTAAAGCATTTCTTTTATGACAATATAAATGTCTAGGATTTATATATCATTCATAGGCATCAAAATTTAAGGGTGTCAATATGTTGGTTCCATATGCTAAACATTGTTAAATAAGTTAAGGAGTGTTCATATATTTTTAATTGATGAAAAAAAAATTGTCAGTGAGATCTCCATCTATAAATCATAAACCATTTGAAATCGGTAAGGAATTTTTTTGATTCATATTCAAATAAGATGTCAAAATACCATTACCATTTGATTGTTGGCTGAATGCAAAAAGCTAGAAAGATCTAGAAAAATATCCCTAATATTGAAGATTTCCACAGTATTCTTGACCTCTGCATCATGTAGGAGGTAAGGACCTATAAGAGCTTCCTTGGACATGACAATAATTATATAAAATTTAGAAGGATCACAATCAATGAATAATACAATGGCAATATGAGCTTTTGGAGTGTGGGGTATTTTACCTATAAGGGTTTTCCCCATGTAAATCTTGCATGTCTATGTTGTTTGTTTCATCTTTCATAGTAGTTGGTTCTATTTGTTGAATCTCTTAATGGTGTTGTTGGAACCGGTCAAATTAGCATTAACTTTTCTCTAAGGTTCAATGTGGGAAATGAACTATGTCTGATTCCACTTTGTGGAATAGTAGTATGTATCTTTGAGGTAATATAAATGACTAAAAGTTAACGAAGTCACTTCTAATATCAGATTTCCTTTCTCACATCTAAATTTCCCAACAATTACTTTTCTTTCCTTCTTTGGGGATTTGATTCTTCCTAGTATGTTCTTGGTTCTTGGTTTCCTTTTGTGAAGATTTCTTAGTGTGGAAAGCTTGAGGAAATTAGAAGGAATCGACTGATGGATTGATCCTTTGGTGAGTAGAAATTATTTCTCTTTCGTTTGAATTTCAAGAGACAACAAGGTATGTGTAGGATCATCATGGAAAAAACAAGCCCTTAAGTGGCAATAAAAATTCAGAATATCAGAGTTACACAACTTGACGTAAATTTTTGAATAAGTTATCTATATTATTTCAAAAATATGTAAGAATAGAATCTGTAGAAAATTGAATGTAGTTTCTAAACTACTAGGTTTATTTAGAAAAATTAAAAATCTATTTGGTGAAATTTTGAATTTTCAATGTAGTAATACTTAAATTTCAATAAAAAAATAAGAAGTAGGTGTTTGTCTGGCCACCCTAACCACAATAAAATGATAATATTTTATATATAAGTAGAGGAATCATGAAAATATGTGATGCATATTTTTTAATAATTTTCTTCCAAGTAAATAATTAATTTTGAATTTTTTATTACAAATTTTAAAAAATATAAAAACTCGTATGTCTGACCACTTTAACTTGGTCAAAACTTCATGAAATTCATTTTTTTTTTTTTTAATCGTATAGTATGTGAAGAATGGAATGTGACACATGTTTTAGATTAAAATAATGTGATATTTTTTGAAATCTATAGATTTTTTTCAATCAGCCTATCAATCAGGAATTTAGTCGTAATTCAAATAGAAAATGAATAATATTTATTCATTAAATTCAAAGTAAAGGATAATTTGTATTGGTGGAAAGCTGAGAATCTCCTTTGAAAACCCTTTTCATTTCATCAATTTTGGGTAAAAATAATGTCGTCAGCCACATGAACCATCATATCACTTACATATCGCTACTTTTTTGCCCACCATGATCCTGCACATATCCAACATGCAATATGAAGGATAGGGAAGATGGAGAAACTTGAGTTGGTCATATTGCAATGATTTCACCTAAAGCTCATGAGTTGGCAGCAATATAATCCTGATGCATTGGGTGGAATATTAATTACTCTATGGTTTTTTTGTAGCAAAGGTTTCATATTGGGTGTCTGTATGAGGGGCTCCTTCATGATATGGAGAAGTTTGGGTTGTTTCTCAGCTACGAATGAATGTGCTTATGCCTTGTTTTTTGTCCTAGTAATGGAAGACATAGTTTTATGGTACCCCGATTGCTTGAAGGCTATGGAGTTGATCATTGGATGATCAGAAAGCTCCTACAATAGATATTCTCTCTTAGATGCATGTGCATGTAGATGGTTTTTGAGTTGGATTGATATGTGTCTAGAGTTTTTGAACCAGTATTCCCTTTTTAAGGATGTGTTGCACTTTCATCTCTCAAATCCATGTTCTTTAAACTTGAGGGTTTTATAGATTTCCATTTAAAGAATCTATGGTTATGCATATTCATGATAATCCTTTATTCTCATTTAACTATTATGGTGTTTATGTTTCAAAATTTTGAGTTGTCCAGATGTGAAGTGGATATGGGTGTGCATGGGTGTTCTTGAACAAAATGGTTTTGTTGGTTTTACATAGTCAAGAAAACTTGTGATTTTGTGGAGCTGTTGTTAAACTATTTTCTATACCCTGGCCTGTTGGGGCATTGCTGGATGAGATAGTTATAGTTTTGAATGCATGCTTTGTGCATGGTATGAGGAGGTGATATGCCTTCTCTGCATTAGAGTGTTGGTATATGATTTTTAACTCAACATTCTTGTGGTGTTGCTTGGTGGATTCCTTGACTGTTGTTCTCATTGTGAACGTGATTGAAGAATCAAATCTAAGCATGATATGGTGCTAGATTCATGTTGTCTACATGGTAAAATCTCTTTGAGATCTCTACTTTTTTAGTTTCTAGTGTGATGATGGGTTTTCATGTTTCAGTGTTTGGATCTATGACTAACACACTTGTATTGATTGATCACCCATTCAGTTATAGTTGGATAATTTGGAAGTGGACTATCTATATCGACATGGTTGATTCATTGTTGATGAAGATTTGTTAGCTGGCCTTGTCTCTAGTCAGTTGTACATTGGTGTGGTTTCTTTGAGATGAGAGGCTAGATGATAAGAGAGTACCTGGGTAGGTAGTGTTAGGCTCTTGTAGCATGAGCATCACGATGTCATGGATAGCTTGGGTACACTGGTTGCTTTTGACAGTGATGGTAATTTTTGCTTGGTACTGTTGTTAGATGGATATGTCAATGAGTGGACCTAGAAGATTTTCAGTATAGTAGATGTTTAATCATGTGCTTGGAAAGCTTGGTTATCATAGTTCAGTGGGATATTTAGCAATGATTGTGTATTCATTATTATGTGGTGAAGGATCTTCTTTAGTGTTGCATATGTTACTAGGGGGAGCTCTTAAATCCTGTTATTGTAGAAGGGCTCTTTCACATTTGTATGGACTCTATTTGGAGATGGCTCATGTTCATGATATTGAAGATGTGAAACATCTTGGAGCCATCCAGGACTCTTGTGAGTTTTTGGTGAAGGTGTTGGTAATTCTTGATTGGTGATGGTTTATAATCTTGTTTGTTTTTATGTCATGGTATACTCTTGATTGTGCATTAGATTTTTGGCATAATGTTTTCTTCTCGAGACCATATTATGTTCACCTAGAGCATGGGATCTCCTAAGGGGGATGGAAATATCATGATGTCATGATAAATTTTTGGTTCAAATGATTGGAGCTTTGATAGTGGTTTGGTAATTCTTTGTGTTTTGGGTACATCGATTATATGCTTGAGAACTTCATGATAGTATAGTGATGAAATTTGGATTTTAGCATGGAGTTATTGTTAGTAGGTTCTCATAGATACATGGAGAATAATGTGAATCTATAATTATCTTGAGATGAGAAATGTATACTGAGATGGTTACTCTTGGTAAGATTTCATAATTTTTTTTTGGGAGCCTACACCTTGGTTGGACATGAGTTAAACAAAGACCAATGAAGAGATTTCTCTTAGATAATTCATGAGGAATCAATTACCCTGGAGGAGCATTCTCATTCCCCACTGTTGGTCTACTTGCCATATTATCATTTGAAAGGTATTGCCCATTATTGCTTCCATATGTGTTATGTCCGTGCTTTGATTCTCATGGAATGAGTTGATTCATGATGATTGGTTTTGGATACTTATTTGAGGATTGGTTTAGCATGTGTCTATATGTTGTCTCTTTCATAGATATGGATCTTGACCTATGTAGTTAGTTATGAAGGATTCTATTGAAGGATCTTTTGTATGGTCATCTCCTTGTATATTTGTCATGCATTTTTTGAAGGGTTGTTAAGGAGATGGTTTTATGGGTTGTTTTTTCAAAGGTGGAAAATGGAAGAGTTTGATCTTCTTGGAAAATATTACATCCATATAAGCATGTATATATGTGTGTGTGTGTGTGTGTGTGTGTTGTTTTTTGATCATGGTGATCAAATGGTTGGGTGTTGTTATGGATTTTATTTTGGAGTATTGTGAAGGAGATCATCCTTGACATAGTCAACATTCAGTGGTGTATGTAGGAGGATTTTATACAGGTACATGATGTCTAGTGGTTATTCTCTTTGCTCTTGGTTATCTTCTTGGATGTTTGGTTTTATACATTACATTGGTATGAGGTTTTTCTTTAACTCTTTCCTTTGTTGGGTGCGTAAAGAACTTGGGAGATCTGTGAAGACTTGTGGTGAGAGCTATTCTTACAGGTTATTGGTTAAAAAATTTATGCATATCATTGTGGATGGTTTCTTCAAACTACATGTTTAAACTTTCTATGTTATTCTATTGGTAGAATTTATATGCCTTGCTCTTTTTAAATTCATTACGGGTGATCCCGCAATACTTGTTTACAATTTTAGGGAGATCCTGATTTTTGTTGAAATCACATATTTTTAGAAAATATAATGATTTAAGCCTTGAAAATTTCCATTTAAATGATTTCAATTGAATAGGGTTTGATCAAACCACCTTAGATCAAACCCCGCTAGTTTTAAACCATACCTATAACAGAGTCTCCTTTACACCTATTAAAATGTTGATAAAAAACCACTTTTGATTTACCTTTTGGGGGATCAAATGAATTCATTTATAATTTGTTTTTTTGTAAGTATGTATTCCTTATTATAAGCTTCCCAAAAATTATAATTTTAAATAAATAAATAATTTTATTATTATATTTCTTGTGAATGTAGGTTTTTCATTGAAAATCAAGCTCTCTATTCTACACATATGGAAAATAGCTCTATTATCAATTGTTTTTTTGAAAAATATCAATGCACTAAATATTGAAGTCCTTGATCCAACAAAAAATATGAATTTTTATACATACAAATAAAGTTAGTTGTATATAGTTCACCTATGTTTGAATTGTAATTGGTTTAACTTCAAAAGTTGCTTAAGAAAAAAATATTCAATAAAACACTATGAAACCAAATGAAAGCACAAGATATCATAGGTACAAATGTAAATTAAAAAAAAATATAATTTTATCCTTCATGGACAAAAAATTATGTTGTATATGGTGAGAATCACTCCTTAAAAATGTTTTTTACTGGAAAAAACTAGTTTTTAAAGGAGATGGAAAAAGAAGTGTAATTTGATTCCAGAAGTTTTGAAAAAATATATTTAGAATCTATAGAAAAAATTTCACAAATCACTAGTTTGCATCATCTTCTGATTCCTCATAGTTTAGCCAATACAGGTGTCTGAAAGTGAAGATTTATTTAGAAAAAATAAGTTCAATGCCGAGTTTGGCCAAAAATTGTAAACTAATATTATGGGATCACCCTTACCCATGCAATGGGAGTTCTTAGATGTGTTTTTCCTTCTTCGATTGGTTGGCACATGGAGCTTGTATTTGATGTTGTTGGGTTGGTTATGGAGTGGCATGATTTTTCTGATGTGGATACCTTTGAGGTACGTGTGATTGGATGCATTAGAACTTGTTGTGGGTGCTATTTTTCAGTCATGTGGGTTTTCTTTAGTTGGATGAGAGTAGTCAATTTTTTGTTGTTGTTCTAGCTGATGATCTATCTTGTTTTATGGAGGATGAATTCAAGGTTGTGTTCATTTTGAATATTTGAATTTGATGTTATCAAATTTTTTGTATAGCTTGTGAGCACAATGGAGTAGTGCTTGTATTTCTATAGCCTTTGCTATCAATTGGATCTAATGATTGTATCTCATATTTTTACTGGTGCATATACACGATGGTGTGTTCCTTTCCTTTAGAGGATGGCTAGAACTGTTACCTGACATGGTAGACATGTTGGAAAATTTTCAATGCTCCCCTCGAGATTTCCGACATGGACTAACCACCTCCCGTGGATCCGTTAACTTGGGTAGTTGTATCAGACATTAACAGGTCGATCTTTTGGTGCAATAGCAATTGCGGGGCCAAAAATTGGTATCAGAGCCAAAGGTGTCGGGTTTAAATCCCTTCAGGTAACACTAAGGAGGAGGTTTTTGGTAGATGGTCAACACTCCCCTCGAGATTTGTGACATGGACTAACCGCCTCACATGGATCTGTTAACTATGGAAGTTGTATCAGAAATTAATAGGTCGATATTTTGGTGCAACGACCCAACTATGGGACCAACAGGACATCATATATATTGTTGTAGGTGTCATAGTTGATAGAAAGGATTCATGCATTGATTGGTAGGCAGTACATTCTTCAACAAGTGGGATAATTTTGAGAAATGGTTCCTCAAACATACTAGTGTTCGGGCCTCTACATTGTTGAATAGATAATTGAATATCACCAAGAAAAAGTTACTAGTCTAATTGAAATCTCATTGGCAGGAAATGGTTTGTTACTTAAGTTATTGGATTTCAAGAATTTCTAACTTAAGTCATAGGGTACTAAAGTTTCATAACCTCCCAACTTAGTGGCTTTGAGGTTCTCTTTGTGGTCGGTGTGTCACAGGTTTTCAAAACTTTGTAACCTCCAACAAGGAGTTTTGAGGTTCAAGTTTTTAATGACATAGTGATTGTGAAGCAAAGGATACCATCTTTGTTCTCAGCGTGTCGCGGGTTTTCAAAACTCCGTAAACTTTGACAAGAGGTTCTATGGTTCAAGTTTTTAGTTATAGTGAATGGAGCGATGGTCATTTTGGGGTGACATAGAGTGCTCAGAGGGACACGACTTGAATTATCTTTGAAGACCTTTTATGACTTCGATGGGTAGGATTTGATGACAGGGTATGTGCACAGGATCATCATGGAAAAAATACGCCCTTAAGTGGCAATAAAAAGAAAAAAAATCAGAGTTAGACAACTTGACGTAAAAATTTGAATAAGTTATCTATATTATTTCAAAAAAATGTAAAAATAGAATCTATAGAAAATTGAATTTAGTTTCTAAAATACTAGACCTTTATTTTCAAAAATAAAATCTATTTGGTGAAAATTTAAAATTTCAATGTAGTAGTATTTAAATTTCAGGGTAAAAATAAGAAGTGGGTGTCAGTCTGACCACCCTAACCACAATAAAATGATAATATTGTTTTAAAAGATTTTAGATATAAGTAGAGGACTCATGTCCGGATATGATGCATATTTTTTTATAATTTTTTCGAAGTAAATAATTAATTATGATTGTTTTTATTACAACTTTTAAAAAATATTGAAGCTCGTCTGTCTAACCACGTTAACTTGGTCAAAAATTCATGAAATTCATTTTTTTTTTTTAAATCCTATAGTATGTGAATCATAGAATGGGACACATGTTTTGGCTTCAAAAAATGTGATACCGTTTGAAAGTTATAGATTTTTTTCAATCAGCGTAGATCAATCAGGACTTTATTCATAATTCTAATAGAAAATGAATAATAATTATTTATTAAATTCAAAGTAAGGCATAACTTATATTCGTGGAAAGCTGAGAATCTCCTCTAAAAACCCTTTTCGTTTCATCAATTTTGGGTAAAAAAAAAGTCATCAGCCACATGGCCCATCATATGGCTTACATATCGCCACTTTTTGGCCCATCATGATCCTATACATACCTGATAGTTATGTTCATTGGTGACACTCAGTTAGCAGCGAAGGTGTAACAACTGGTTCCTGAAATCCCTGAGAAATGTGTATTTCGATGGGACAAAGGGAGTTCGGTGGGACAAGTTTGAACTCTATTGTAACTTTTTTTCTATGGAAGTTGAATCGAACCATTTCTTGTTGGTTGAGAAGTAATGATATAAAATGATGAATGTTCTAAAATGAGGGAGTGAGGGAAATAGAATTAGGGTTATGATATTGAATTCTCTCAAAATGGAATGAGATGTAAATCTCCAAAGAAGGCTAAGAGCCTGAATTTTATTGTAACATGGTTTTTTTGCTGAATAATACAATGGCAATCTAAGCTTTTAGAGTGTGGGATTTTTTACCCGTAAGGGTTTTCCCCACATAAATATCATGTGTTCATGTTGTTTGTTTCATCTTTCATGGTAGTTGGTTCTATTTTATAAATATGTTAATGGTGTTGTTGGAATTGATATAATTAGTATAAAATTTTCTCTAAGGTTCAGCGTGGGAAATGCACTATGTCTGATTTCACTTTGTGGCATGGTAGTACGTGTCTTTGAGGAAATCTAAAGGAAGAAAAGTTAATGTTGGAAATTTTGATCTCGGATGCCCTTTCTGAGATGATATAAATTTAACAACACCATAACCAACTACCTCTTTTATCCACCAAGAAACCCCTAATTTAACTCCTATGTAGACTCCTAAGTAACAATAGCCAGCTCAAAAATTAACTCCTATGAAGACTATAGAGAAACAACATATCAAATCTAAGTTAACTTCTATAGAGACTACAAAGCAGATCAACAACAAATCAATGCTAAATTAGCACCAAGTCAACCACAATGAAGAAATAGTTGCATCATCCTCCCCATCTTGTATAATTTTTTAACCTCCTCGTTCAAGGTCATATAATGGAGTTATCTTCCTATAGTTAAGAGTTTGGAATAGATAGTAGAACCATCCTTTTGACTTGAAGGGCCAAGACATGGTGTTCCCTTCCACCAAATTAGATATCTTTGCAAATCATCATTTTTTTGTTCTTCCATTTCTAGCCTCTTATTGGAATAAAGATCCTCTTCCTTTTCCAATTGGATCCCTTCCTCTTTTCCCAAATAATTGAAAGTTTAGTAGTCTGCCTCCACTGAAAATTGTCATTTCTCTTTGCATCACTCATACCAAGTCCTATTGCACCTGCACATAAATCATTAATAACAAAACTAAAGTTAAGGGAATACAAATTTCCCATAAGTGCATCCTCCTTCTTTGCATTATGTCATTTAGGCATGATTTCCATTTTATGTTTTGTGAGGTGGGCTCCATTTCCTAGCTCAATGTGATATTCTTCAAAAAAAAACTCAGTTTTTATATAAGCCTCTTTTATGCCACATATGAACATTTATATGTTCTCTCTCTCAATCATCCTCATTTCTTCTCCAAGAAATAGATGATCTATTTCTTCTCTTTTTCGATTAATCATGGGATTCTCTAGACATTCCTCTATCTACTTATACTCTTCTAACTGCTTCTAATTGGTTTTGTTTTAAATAACTAATAAGACCTCATCACATATGGGGCTCCCAAATATATCCATCTTCATTGTAGCTTCCTCTCTATCATGGACCACTTCCACTGCTACAACATTTTGGGCCTCTTCTTGTGATAGGATGCATTCCTCTTCATTGCAGTCTTCAAACTCTTCTCCTCATATATTGTAATCTACAATACCTTCCCCTTTTTTAGCGAAACAAATTTCAATAACTTAATCCAACTCATCCATCTCTTCATCTTCAATCCATTCATCTAACTCTTCATCCTCATCCCCTTCATCCCTCTCTTCTCTCTGGAACTTTTAGAAAATAACATTTATAGGTCTTTTATCCATTAATATTATTTCCAAATCTTCAAGGGATTTTGTCTTTCCCTATTCTAGAAGTTTTTTCACTTGGCTAACCCTTTCCTCTATGAATTTCTTCTTTGA
Source organism: Sequoiadendron giganteum (assembly GCA_007115665.2). Taxonomy (NCBI): domain Eukaryota; kingdom Viridiplantae; phylum Streptophyta; class Pinopsida; order Cupressales; family Cupressaceae; genus Sequoiadendron; species Sequoiadendron giganteum. The sequence continues at coordinate 71,880,472 of CM021105.1, forward strand.
ATTTATCTTTTTTTCACAAGATGAGTAACAAATGCCAATACTTTATTTCAGTAACACATGTAACATCAAGAACACCAAGAGAGAAAATAATATATACTTTATACCTTCAACAACATCTCTCCACTATGAGAAACACTTATAATCCCCATCTTAATATATCATTATGAAATAATCTCTGGGTATGTGCAAGATCATGATGGGCAAAAAAGTGGCAATATGATGTGTATGTGGCTAATGACTTTTTTTTACCCAAAATTGATGAAACAAAAGGGTTTTTAAAGGAGATTCTCAGCTTTCCACCAATATAAATTATTCTTTACTTTGAATTTAATAAATAATTATTATTCATTTTCAATTGAATTACGACTAAAGTCCTAATTTTTAGGCTAATTGAAAAACATCTATACCTTTCAAACGATATCATTTTTTTTGAATTCAAAACATGTGTCACATTCTATGTTTCACATAGTATAAGATTAAAAAATTAAAAAATTAATTTCATGAAGTTTTGACCAAGTTAATGTGGTCAGACATATGAGTCTTCATATTTTTTAAAAGTTGTCATAAAAAAATTATAATTAATTATTTACTTGGAAAAAAACTATAAAAAAAATGCATCACATCGGGACATGACTCCTCTACTTATATCTAAAATCTTCTAAAAAATAATTATCATTTTAATGTAGTTAGGGTGGTCAGACAGACACCTACTTCTTATTTTTTCCCTACAATTTAAGTACTAATGTATTGAAATTTCATATTTTCACCAAATAGATTTTATTTTTTTGTAAATAAACCTAGTAATTTAGAAACTAAATTCAATTTTCTACAAATTCTATTTGTACATATTTTTGAAATAATGTAGATAACTTATTCAAATTTTTATGTCCAGTTACCTAACTCTGATTTTTCTAAATTTTTTGCCACTTAAGGACCCATTTTTTCATGATGATCCTACACATACCCTTCTACTAACAATAATGATAGTCAATACTTATTTGATTATCATCAGAAAAGGTATGAAATCTAGCCATGAAATTTAGCAACAATTCTATATATAAATGTTGGACCAAAATAAATGTTATCAATAATGAAAATTAATTCCAAAAATCTTCCTCACTTTTCAAGTGCAGACAACAATGACAACCATAAATATTTCATCAATTTTTATCATTAGCCACTAACAAAAAACTCATCAACCACTGGCAAACATATAAAAATCTTCATCAAGTGTTGACACCAAAGATAACAAACAATTAGTGTTGACATCAATGACAACAACTACCAACAATCTCCTCAAGTGTTGACAAAAAATGACAACAACTATAGACAATGTTCAACAAAGTGACCATGAGGAGAACCATTAACAAGGATTTAAAATGGTGATGTAGAAACAAATTTTTCTAACAATATAAGGATCTTACCTTTGAATCCAAACCTCTAAATGAATTTGAACAGGAAATTCCAAGAAACCTTTTCATAGGCTTTAGAGATTCTATCTTGAGGACCATAATTTTGTTGTTACTGTTCTCCTTGGAGTTAAGATTTTCATAGAAAAATGTTATAAATCAAGAGAAACTTCAAAATATGAATCTTTCTCCATGATATAATTGACTTCATGATTATCTAGATGCATTTGAAGAGATACGCGTATCCATTTTTTTCTAACACTATAGTTTCTAGTCTAGTGTTTCAGAATTAGTTAATCCTCATAAGGATTTATAAAATTCTAGGCCAACAATCCTTATCCTAATGAATTGTATCATTCATAAAAATTCTATAAGTCAAGAGGAGATGAAAACTCTAAATATTTCTTGATGATATAGTTTTCTCCATGATTTTCTAGATGTTTTTGAAGAGGATAGGCATACTGTCTTTGATTCTAATGCTACATTCTCTATTCTAGTGATATATAACTAGCTAATCCTTTTGATGATTTGTAAGGTTATATCAGTGTGTACATGAAAATAATATTGTAATACATTGAATAGATTCATCTTATTCACTCATACAATTTTAAAAAATATTTACTAAATTTGGTTCTATACAAAGAGATAATTTTTTTTCTAATTTTTTTTTTTGTTCTCGGAGGGTATCCCGCAGCCCCAGCCCAGCGCCCCCCCCCTTACACTGGTTTAGGGGGGTGCGAGTGGGAGGCGAGACTAGTCCCTTTGGTCATGGGATAACTAGCACTTCCCCCAAGTGTCTGTGACGGGGTAGTGACAAGCCAGAGAGTCGCCCACAAGACCTCGGGGAGCAAACCCAAGACTTAAGACCAACTACTCTAACCCATGGGGGTGAAGAGATAATTTTTGACCACCATATAGTTCATCTTATCATTTTTGAATGAGTATATAATTCCCACATGTTAGCCTACATGTATCTTTGTATAGAAGTCTAGATGTTATAATTTTGGTGATATGGTCAAGGAAATAACTGATTATTGTTTGTGCATCCCCAACAAATCTTAAATTCTTATAATACTAACTTTTATTTAAATTTAAGTATTAAATTTTACCCTCTATATGAATTAGTTAGTTTTATAAACCTTTTGAATTATTAAGAATATACATTATTTAATTATATTCATAGGACCACATAGAGGAGTTGTTCTGAAATTTTATTAACATAGGTGATAATTGTAGACATGAAAAACTAACATCATGCATTAATCATATTTAATCATATTCGTCTATCAAATAAATCAAGTTTATTTGATCTCCTAAGGTTATCACACTTAATTAAAAAATCAAATTATTTAATTAATCTCCTAAAGTTCCTCCATTTAATTAAATAAACCCAAATGTTTAATTAAATTTCTAAATGATCATTTTCCTCTCATTTGATTTAAACAAATCCAAAAATCTAAATCAAGTGTCACATCACCTAATCATCAGCTTAATTAATCAAATCCACGATTAAAACTAAGCCTAACCCATGTCCCATCCTCTAGTTTTTCCCACTTGCACAATAAATCATTTATTTTGATTTATTAAAAGTTTTATTTTCCTCACAAAGCATATTCCCAAGGAATATGCCCTCATTAACTCCATTTGTTTGAATTTTTTGTCCAAACAAATTTCCTCCCCAAAACTCTCAACCATATGTATTTAATGCTAAATTCAAATTTCAAATTGGCATATTGACCAAAATGTTCACAACCCTCATCCTCTCACATCTTGACAAGTGGCATCTTGTCATTGGCTCATGAATGATCCCACATTCATCCAAATACTTCAATCTCACAACCTTGAATCTATAAATGCAAAGCATTTCTACAACACAACAACACACACAAATTGATGCACAATCTTAGTTTTGGCATTACCATCATCATCTTGGCATTCTTGCTTATCAGGGGGTGGAAAAGGGCATCCTTCCCACATCATGAGGAGCGCCACTCCCACTATGGGATAGGTTTGCACATGATTTTTAATTCTTTTATTCAGCTTATTTGGTATTTTGATGTCTCATTAAGCATATTTTAGCATGATGTAATATTTCATAGGGATGCTTAGTTTGTTATGTTTTATTTGATTTCCATGGAAAGGTTTGTCAAAACTAACATGTTACAGATTTGGCATCTACATTCTAACGCTAGGAGGGGTCTTACAACCTTCTATTTTGGAGTAAAATGTGCTACCATTGTGCCATGAATCCATTGAAAGTGTGTGGTGTATTGGCCTTTCCATTAAGATTATTTTTAAAAGAGTCTGAGAAGAAAACTATGACTTTTGTTTCATAGTTATATGGAAAAATTTAACGTGGGTTTTGTGGATTGAGTCGATTTGTCAAGAAAATGTCTATTTTTTTTTAGTTGATCTGTGGATAATGTTTTATTAAGGACTCCCATATAGTCATTAATTGATTTTTTTGAAAAAAATCATTTCATTTTCAGATATATCATGGTTGGAGGTAACATAATTGTCTTTAATGATTATTATTTCATTTGCAGTCAATCTAAATTTTCTGGAAAACCACAGATGTATTTGAACGAAACTTGTGATCATGTAGAAGACATTGGGTGATGAATCTTGGCAGAACCCATTGATAATGCATGAAAAGGTGGTTTGTCGGCAAGTTTGAGGTTTTAAGTATCTTTAATGCGTGTGTATGCTATACTTATTTTTAGAGTAGTGAGCTTTGAAATCAAGCCTATCTTCATTTTAACCCAAAGTGATTTTTGTTTAACAATACCTTGTTGCTTCCATCGCGTAGGTTTCTTTCACTGCGATATTTCCTTGTGCCAGTGCAACTAGGTGTTATTCATTGCAGAAGGTGGAAAGCTCAAATTTTTTATTCACCAGAATTGATAAAGCTCCAATCTAGGACTCTGCAAAATAGATTCCTCCCATTTTACGTGTTATGTTACCATTTCCAAATCACTATCATAGCTAATTTGTGAGTAAATCATTTCTTTTGGCTTTTCCCCAGTGCCATGATCCTCTACGAGATGTTGAAGACCTACATGCCCATGTGCACCTTTTGCAATAAAAACTAGTTTTTTTCTTGCATCATGCTTCAAATTTCTATGCTCCCATCATCAAAACCTGCTATGAACTCTTTAATGTTGAAAAAACAAACAAAATAAAGATGTTGCGTGTCTCCTCAAAAATCTTCCACAAAGGCAATGTGTGATCACGTCCAACAAACTAAACTCATTATTTTCACAAGAAATTTACTATTATGATTTCACACTGTTGACCATAGAAGGTATCCATGTAGGATCTGTCCTTTGTACTCCATAGTTTGATTGTGCAATCAAATGATTCAGATATTAGTTGCCAACTGTAACTCAAAAGTAACTCAAGCTTCGGTCCTCTAGAGATAACTATCAGGTGGCGCTGTAGATTTTCAAATCTATGTTCTCACATCGAGCTTTCTTTATTGCTCACAGGTAATTAAAAGTGCAGATCGATAAGGTTTGCTGGGAGACAATAAATAGAGTGTTATCTTGATGCCCATAGAAAATAAGAGTGATTGATCTGATCTATGTATTGGTTTCTTCTCCATGCATTACCTATGATTATATAATTCTATAATGTGTCACTATTTATGAGTGTAGGATTTTAGAAGATTTCTCATGCTTTATTTTAAAGATCGTTTCTTCTTCTAACTCTCATTTTTATTTATTTCCATGTTAATATGAGAGCATCCCTCATATTTTAGTGCTTGATTCGGTGAAAGAATCACACAAAATACCAAGAAAATATTCTCATTTAGTTATCCCTGCTATCTACCAGAGCTTATTCATGTTGTCATTGGGGTCACTTGAGTGGATGCTTTCTCTTAAATACATCATAAATAATAATGCAAATGACAAATCAGTAAAGTTGGGGAATAGGAAATGAATGCCTGTAAAGGGAATCATGAGAGAGATATTGAGGGGATTATTTTAAATTATGTTGTCATTTCATTTTTCCATACAATTTATATGAGATATCATTCTTGACTTGATTATTTAAATATTTTTAATATTGTGTATTGAGTCCCATTTTTTCTATCCAAAAGGCAACGTACAGACAGTCCACAAGTGGAGAGTTCCGTGCTACTTCCTAGAAAGTGCACCAAAAATGGGTTTCACTACCCCTCATATTTTTATGCTTGTCATTGGTTTTCAAGTCATCCGTGTGGGTCCCATGGATTAGAATTTGAATGAAATTTGTTGTTTGTGCTGACATGTCAACTAGAGTAATTAACACAGTCAAATATACTACAAATTTAAGATTCTTTTATTGCTATTTCTAAATTTGTGGAATATGCCACAACATCCATCTTTCTTTTTACTGCAAAATAATAATAATAATAATAGAAAGTTGTAATGATAATGGTCTGAACTAAGAAATAAGAAATACATTTTTGCAAAGGATTTGATTTTGTTGGGCACATTAACTTAAAGCTTTTCTGCTCTACTTTGTTGGCGCAACATGTCTTGACATTACATTCTCATAGTGATAGGATTCAATAGGAGAAGTTTTGCCTAAGAGAGATAGTCTTTCTAAAACACTAGTATGAAATAGTAGTAAGGTTGCCTCCAACCTGTAATTGTGGAGATACTCACATTTTTTCTGACATCTTTAACTCTTGGCTGACATGTACAACAAATGAGTCTATCACACCAATAAATATTATTGCACATGATTGTATGAATGCTATAAAAAGTACTGAAGTCAATATAATAGAACAAGGCACAATAATGTAAAGGTGCAACATCATGTTTGAGATTTGAATATGTCAATACCTGATTTACGAAATTCTTGAAGATGATGGTGTAGCAAGGAAAAAGGATTTCGTTTGCACAAGGAATTTGAAAAAAATTAAAGCGAAGGAAACAATCTTTGGAGAAATTTTGAGTTTGAAATGGGGATTGGTGCTCTCATTTTTTGAGTTTGAAAGGGACTTGAATTCAAAACTTGAAAAATAATTGTAAATTCTTATTGTGATAATCTATAGCATTCATTTTCTGTTTCAAGTCAACTCACATCTTTTTGGGGCTTTAAAAAGAACGTTTCAATATTTTCTATAAAGGGCATAACATGAATCTTAGAACAAACTTAGTAGATTTAGATTTGGGATAAAATTGAACAAACTCACACATCAAATATTGGTGCTCTAAAAATAATTCATTACTGCTTTTATGGTCTCAAATGAACAAGCTTTTTTTATGCTTTGCAATATTTTTCATAATTTAATATCATTTAAAAGGTGTGTGCGCTTCTCTCGTGCTTCACGAAAATCTTGAGAATCAAAATTATTTTGGTGATCTTAAATTGTTTAAAACATTGCCTCCTGAATTTGGTTTGGGATCTAAAATTGAACAAACTTGTCTAGTGTGAGAAAAAAGCATTGCGAGTATTCTCTCTTTATTCACGCAAACAAAGATGATCGAACTACGAATGCAATTTACTTGCTATTGTACACCTTTAGAGGGCTTGTCTTGTGGTAAATCGTACTCAACCAAGGGAACGAATCAACTGGTAACACACTAAAGCCAAGTGTATTTCAAATCGGGATATAAAAGTGGGTATTGGAACAAAGGCCAATATCACGCAGTTGGTCCTGATGAGAAGGGCAACAATGGTCTCTCGTCCCATGGGTCAATCTCCATGAACAAAAAGTCCGAATTAAAACCCCTTGTTTAGAAAAGGCCAAAATCCTAATCTATTTGTTGGTGTAAAAGGTCATGTCCTTTGAAGCTACCCCACGTAACATGCGGTGATGTTGTAGAGATGAAAATTATGCCATGGGAGATTCATTGGTACTGATGCTTGGTTGACCTGAGAAGCGAGTGCACTGTAAGGGGGAGCGTGTTTGGTGAAGCATCTAATCATCTTCACTGAATATGTGCTGCTGGATTCATCCAAGTGGGATCCCCACAAATATTGTCTCTTCATCCTAGGATTATAGATGTTCTTGGAATAAAAAACACATTGCTTTGATTGAAAGCATTGAAAAAAAAAACATTCAACATGATCATCAAATTTCAAACCCTTTAGGGAAGAAAATACCTTTGACGAATTCAAGTGCTCATGCTTTCCCTAGGGATTTCATCCTTAGAGGCTTCTAAGTGTTTGGACTCAATCATCATTTTCTCTCACTAAAGTCAACATTTGGGAAATATTTCCTTGACTTTCTTGATTTCCACATAATGGACATTGTGGGATGAAAATAAAATAGGACATTAGACATTCAGTTTGAAATATAATAAAAAAATGTTTGTGGTAAAAAGAACTGAACCTAAGCAAGATAACATAAAATTGAACCACACATGTGCTTGGTCTCTTTTGGGTCATATGGCTTTCATGCAAATATTGGTCTTTTAGTTTGAATTACTCCTAGGGAAAAGCATGTTCTTCAAAACCTTGGTCTTGTAAAAAAGTCCTCTTAGGTTCGTCTAGGATCAAGTCAAACACTTCACCCATCTCGAACATCAATCAAACATCATCTCACCAACAAACTCTTAGAAACTTTAAAAACATCATTTATGCTAACCTTCTAGGAATAACAAAAATCAATTTCTTTCACTTAACACACTTAGTCAAATTATCAATCCTCTTGAGTGAATTTACCTCTAGGATAACACGACTTCCTAAGGTTTACATGTTCATTATCACTTTTTCTGGCTTAACACACTTAGTCAAATTATCTAATCCATCATCACCTTGTTTGGCTTAACACACCTAGCCAAATAATCCTTTTTGTATGAGTTTACTCTAGGATAACACAACTTCCTAGGGTTTACAATTCATTATCATCTTTTTTGACTCAACACACTTAGTCAAATTATCCAATCCATAATTACCTTGTTTGACTTAACACACTTAGTCAAATTACCCTCTTGTGTACGAATTTACTCTGGGATAAAACTTCCTAGAGTTAAAAGTGCATTATCATTTTGTTTGACTTAACACACTTAGTCAAAGTATCCTCAACCAAAATCCAATCAAATCAATTCTTAAATTCCAGAATTGATCCAAAGTTCCTAAAAGTTTAAAACCCATATCATTCACCCCTTTGATCCTTCATCTCATCATTGGTCTTAAACACCTTAGGGGTTCACTTTTGCAACAAGTTCAAAACACAAGAAAAACATGGAAAATAAACTTGATTCATACAAATTATCCAAGTCTCGCAATGCCAATTGATTATCAAAAGTCACATTTATGCAAACCCTACATGGGATCATCATCTCCTCCAAACCTCAATGTGAGTATGCCCAATCTAAGTTGTGGACCAACTTTCCGTATGATAGATTTAAATTAAAGTCCAAATGTACAAATCTATCAACCAAATAGTCAATGCATGAGTCTTATTCCAAAAAACATTATCCCACCAAATGCATACATGCCAAATACAAGTTTTTCAAACATGAACATCTCAAGACCACACTTGGTGAGCTTTGGGATAAATATGCTCACAAATCTCCCCAATGTTGTTCAAAATCCAAACAATATATTGACAACTCCATATGTTGATTCAAGTCAAGGTAACCCAATGCAAAATCAAAGTTACCTAAATTCAAGCAATGTGTTTCCCAATCACAACAATATTCAATGTCAACCTATAATTCCAAATCAAAACATCACACCGAATTAGAGCATTATCCGGAATCAACTTGTCCATGATTATAGGAAAACACCACAAGGATGCATTCAAAATATGCTTGCTCAATAGCTAAGTCAACCATATCAATAATGTCAATGTCAAATCCTGCGAAACAAAATTTTTACAGTAAAAAAACTCATCGATTCATATCACCAAGAGACATCAGGAACAATATCTCCAATTACAAGAAATTGGATATCAAGATCAATGACATCAACAAAAAACTCAATCACCACATCTCAAGGATCAATCACCATATCTCCAAAATCAATCACCACAAGGTCAATTTAAAGTGAAAATTTCACAAGGTAACAAACAAAAATACACACCACTTGGGGAACCAATTGAGTCGGTCACACAATGGTTGATACAAGAAAATATCATTAAAATCCCCATTTATGTGAATTATCAAGATCCCATGGTGAAACCACAAGGGTATGATGACAAAAAACTTTGTGATTTTCACAAAACAAAGGGACACACAACATCAAATTGTATTCGGCTCAAAAATATCACCCAAGACCTAATTCATCAAAAGCTAATAGCTATTGGGGACAATAATCAGAGTTCAACCACTAATTATTGCATTAGAAACCTCCCCACCACAATTGTTGAAAAAAATGATCAAGATCTATCCATTAATGAGAACATCGAAGATGTTTCCACCACAACCAATGATCAAATCAACACACACCAAGAGCCACTTTTCAACCATGATCAAAACTCACCAACGATGCCCAACAATGATCCAATCCAAGAAACGTGAACATCATTTGATATTATGGTTGAAAAAATTGACAATATCTCCACCATAACTATTGAAGACAATGATCAAAAATCAATCCATCCATGAGAAGTATGAAGATATGTCTACTCGATCCAGTGGTCAAATCAACATTCATCAAGAGCCACTTTTTAGTGATCTATTTCAAGATGTGTTAACATTATTTGATCCCATTGACATAATCTATGATACATAAACCAATGATCATACTGAAAATGTCTCTACATCACCTTATGAGTTAGAGGACATATCTCAAGAATTCATTCCAAAGCATGATCAACATCTATTGCCAAGGTCTTGCAATGGTCCTTCCCATGACATATTGACATCCTTTGACCTCATGGTTATAGATATTGAAGGAATCCCTAGCTCAAAATTTCATCCAAATGCACTCAAATCTCAAGAGAATATTGAGCCACTTCCCATGCCTAATGATGATGTCCAAGAACCCTTTGTAAGCAATCCATCCTTTGAAATTGACCCATGTCAAGAACTTGATCCAAAACATGTCGAAAGAAATTCAAGAATTAGTCAAGATCAAGAATTTGTTTCTCCAAGATACTACAATGATCTAAGGGTATGTGCAACATCATGATGGGCCAAAAAGTGGCGATATCTAAGTGATATGATGGTCCATGTGGCTGACGAATTGTTTTTTACCCAAATTGATGAAACGAAAAGGGTTTTTAAAGAAGATTCTTAGATTTCTACCAATATAAATTATAATTTACTTTGAATTTAATAAATTATTATTATTCATTTTCTATTTGAATTATGACTAAATTCTGAATTGATAGGCTGATTGAAAAAAATCTATAGCTTTCAAACTGTATTAGATTTTTTGAATCCAAAACATGCTACACATACTATAGGATTAAAAAGAAAAGAATTGAATTTCATGAAGTTTTGACCTAGTTACGGTGGTTAGACATGTGAGTTTTTATATTTTTAAAATTTGTAATAAAAAAATCATAATTAATTATTTACTTGAAAAAAATTACAAAAAAATATGCATCACATCAGGACATGAGTCCCCTACTTATATCTAAAATCTTATAAGAACTTATTATCATTTTATTGTGGTTAGGGTGGTCAGAGAGACACCTACTTCTTTTTTTTTTCCCTGAAATTTAAGTACTATTGCATTGAAATTTCAAATTTTCACCAAATAGATTTAAAAAACCTAGTAGTTTAGAAACTAAATTCAATTTGCTAGAGATTATATTCTTACATATTTTTGAAATAATATAGATAAATTATTCACATTTTTATGTCAAGTTGCCTAAATTTGATTTTCTGAATTTTATTGCCACTTAAGGGCCTTTTTTTTCCATGATGATCCTACACATACCCCCAATGAGCACTCCCCTATCTATACAAGATGTCGAAAATGATGACCATATCCATATAAAATATACCCATCCATGATCTACCCATGAGATGCTTTCTATGGGTGGACACGTAGATGATCTTCTTTGAAAACAAGAGTCTCATACACTTGACATCATTACCAAGGAACAAGATTCTCCTACTCTTAACATTTTTGCACAAGACAAAGATGTAGAAAAATCGAGAGACATAGCAAAAATAAATCATGAAGAAGAATTCTAAATAAGTTGTGAATCAGAAACATCCTATGGACACCTAGCAGAAATAGGTCATGAAGAAGGCCCCTACAAAAGTCATGAATCAGAAAAATCCTGTGAAATGAATCATGGGGAAGAGTTTTATGGGGATAATGCATCATAAACACTTCTTGAAGAAGCATTAAAATTTGATATCTCACAAGATCAAGCCAAATATATCGATCAGGAATTCATCCCATATGTGGAGGACCCTATCACTTATAAACTTGGATCACTTACCTTTTTTAAGACAAGCCATTTCATCATTGAAGAATTTATTATATTTGAAGATCCACCATAGAGCAGAGAAGGATTAGCACCTTGTTTCCAAGGTAAATCATATCTTATTATAGATAAAATTTTTGAGCAGATGAATTATCAAGGCAAAGGATTAGGTCTGCATGGACAAGGCATCCTAGAACTAGTGCAAATTATTGACAATCTTAAGCATCAAGGTCTTGGTTATTCAAAAATCAAGGGATATGAACATATCATTGATACTTCCACAAAATTGTGGGTACCTTTGTCACAAGAAAACGTCAATATAGAGAGCATGAAGAATCTTTATGATGAAATGAATGCCAATACTACAAACCACAATGTCACGAATCTTCATCCACCCATCACCCCATCCACCAATCGGGACCAACATCAAAAGAAATATTTGAATCAAAACACAAAGAAAATTATCAAAGAAAATTATCAAAGAAAAAGAAGCTAAAAAGAATGAAGGACAAATCAAATACAAGTGGATGTCAAAGAATACAAAGAATGATTATCCCTATCAAACTCCATTAGTCAAAGAAACTATGGGGAAAAATAAAAAAGGGAAAAGTATCCATGAAAGATGTCCACAAAGGAAAAATAAGGCTTCTTAAGCAACGCACAAAGTATATCAAGCTTTTGGTCCTAATTCCACACACACTTCCATATCCATCCACAATTGCTCATCTTCCCAAGTTTGGAGAGTCAAAGGTTCAAAACTATTAACCAATCCATCTTTTACACCTAAAAACATTCCATCCACACCTCCACACATGATATCCAATTCTCACATTGACCATGTGTTGGCAATGACCCTTCATTATAGGGATTCAGAAGGCACTCTATCACGATGTGCATACAAAGACAAAGTTAACTCTAGTATGAGTAAAGTAGAACAAATTTCTCAAAAATTTCTTTCAAGTGCATGTATCTTTGTAAAGTCGCTTCTTCAAGAAGGATATCAGTGGCACATTATGACATAAACATATACATCAAAACCACTATGTCATTCAAAATAGGCTTAAAATCTCTGAGAAAATTAAAAAAAAAACAAAAAGTATCAAAATCCAAAAAAAATTCCAAAAAAGGATTGAAAATAGTAAAGAAAAAAATCTTCCTCTAGCAAAAACTACTGCGGTGGTGCTTTGGACAAGTACCATGATGAAACCCTGGCAAACAAGTGTCATGTGTAGAATTGAGCATCTGCATGCGGTAGTTTAGGAGAAAGCATCTTGTCACATCCCAAAATGAAGCGGACATTCCATCCATATCATTTGTTCATCCACGAACCATTTATCCAACCCATTGCCATCTATCTACCTTATCTTGGTCTTGATGAAAGTTTGGTTCACACTTTACACTTTCTTATGGTAAACATCTTGACATGGGTCATTTTCATTGATCCTATCTTACCCAACGTTGTTTGAGCCTTGAAGCATTGTCTAAATGAGCATTCATCTATTTGAACACCTTATCTTGTCACAAGATAATCCTTGGCATCCTTTGCATGCTTACCATATCTATCCAAGAATCCACCCATGGTAGTTCAAACATTGCTAGACACTAGGGACATATATTTGCATCTTTCTTCAGGAATAAATCTTGATCTATATCCTCCAACTTATGTGGTGATCTGAAAATTGATAGAAATAAAATCAAATTGCTCAAGCATTTGTGATTACCAAGTCAAATCAGTAGCCCATGGCATATTTTGACAGGACAATGTTCCTTATCAAGCTTTATCTTTCGTTAAACATCAATCTAAAAAATTCATATCAGTTGTATCTAATGTGCACATCAATATCACATCCAATCATCAAAACAGTTTTGTTCCAAATCAAGCTTCATCAATCCTGATCAAACAAATCTAATCAATCCATCATCATTTTGGGATATCCTTCCCAATCCTTGTGTTTCTTAACACTATCCTTGCATTGTTGTCTATCATCAACAATGTTATCATCATCAATCTTGAAATCCTTGTGTCGCTTAATACTATTCTTGCATTGTTGTCTATCCTCAACAATGTTATCATCATCAATCCATGAATCTCATTAATCAACCTAGCTTTATTTTCAACAAGATCCAAAAACAAAGCACTATATCATCACCTGTCCATATCCTAAACGTCAAAATCATGTGAAAAATCCAAAAAATATTCAAAAAATCCATAAACATCATAAAATTATGCGAAAATCTGAAAACATCCAAAACATATAAAAAATCCAAAAACATCTCAGAAAGTTAGAAAACATCAAAAACATGTCAACTGAACTACGTCGTCTTTGAGCATGAACGTGGGAAAGGTTGATCTTTGATCATCCCCTAAGACACCCTAGGTCAGTCCTTTAGGCGTCTATCACAATGGAAATTTGTTTTCCAATCTATCTTATCATTGAGTCAAGTCAATTATCATCTAAACTATGTCGTCTCTAAGCTTAAACGTAGGCAAGGCCATCCTTGATTGGCCCTCGAGACACAAAATCCAAAAAATTCACAAATCTTAAAAATACCAAAAACATTGAAAAATCCAAAGATCAAAACAACCTCAAAACATTTCAAAAGACTAAAAACATCCAAATATCTGAAAAAACCCAAAATGGTTCACCTATCTCATCTTGCTTTCACCCACAATAATCGTCGCTCTAAATAAATCACCATCGCCTTCATCCTTTGGTAAGACAATCAGAAGCAAGTCTAGAAAGTTCTAAAGTGCAAACCTAATCATCAAAAGTCTCAAGTCTAGATCTGTAAGTCAACAAGTTGGTCAACTCAGAGTATCAATAGCTTATCATCCAATCAATCTCATCAAAACCTTGATCACAACATGTCCTAGGAATGCGACCTTCTTGTGATGGACATCAACATCAGGTATCACCTTAGTTTAGCTTTGCTTAGCGGTATGAAGAACATTAGCTTGTTTTTTTACTTTATCTTTTCTTTGGATTTATCTTTTTGAACTCATTCCAAGGACCTCATGATGATGTCTAAATAGAAATATGTAGAGAGAAAGGAATGGGGAAATGATCATTATCTTTTTTTCTTTTGTGCTTATTGGACATTCTTGTAATATAACTTGGTGAATACTTTCTTTGATAGGTCTGTCCTAGCAAGGTTTTCATATGTCAAGTGTGAACAAGGGCACTCCTATCTGATTATGGAGTCAAACTCTATCACACTAGGCGCAACGCCATCTTGGTTTTTTATACCTTGATGCATCGCACCTATGTGTGTTATCAAACATAAGGAAAGTTATGCTCTTTATCTCTCCTATCCTTGGATAATCAATACATCATCATCATTCATCATTATTTCTAAAAAAATTGGCTTGTGGAACTTCTGCATCTTCTTGGATTCAATGGTTAATCCCTCTCATTCTTTTATCCTCTTTCATGCTAAAAATACATCTATCATGCATCCATACTCTCATCCTACATAATCATGTCATATCATGTGCATAATCATTTAAGTTGTCTAGGATAAGAGATTTTTTATTTTAAGCATCTTAGAAACATCTCATCTACATCATCATTATCATATAGATCTTTTAGTTTAACCACCCATACATCTATTTTGAACCTCTTTGTCATGATTCTAAACTCTAATCGAATATTTTATCTCGATCTCTCGAGGGGGCAATGTACTAACTTACTTCTTTCCGTTGGGGCATCCGAAAAAAAAAAAAACGAAATTAAATTTCGATGTCGGTGGCATCATTCTTTGAACCAATGCAACAAGCACATTGCTTCAAAGAGGGGGAAAATGTAGACATGCAAAACTAACATCATGCATTAATTATATTTAATCATATTCGCCTATCAAATTAATCAAGTTTATTTGATCTCCTAAGGTTATCACACTTAACTAAATAAATTAAATTATTTAATTAATCTCCTAAAGTTCTTCCATTTAATTAAATAAACCCAAATCTTTAATTAAATCTCTAAATGATCAGTTTCCTCTCATTTGATTTAAACAAATCCAAAAATCTAAATCAAGTGTCACATCACCTAATCATCAGCTTAATTAATCAAATCCATGATTAAAACTAAGCCTAACCCTTGTCTCATCCTCTAGCTTTTCCTACTTGCACAATAAATCATTTATTTTGATTTATTAAAAGCTCTATTTTCCTCACAAAGCATATTCCCAATTAATATTCCCTCATTAACTCCATTTGTTTGAATGTTTTTTTTGGTCAAATTCCAAAGCTCTCAACTATATGCATTTAATGCTAAATTCAAATTTCAAATTGGCACATTGACCAAAATGTGCACAACCCTCATCCTCTCACATCTTGACAAGTGGGATCTTGTCATTGGCTCATGAATGATCCCACATTCATCTAAATACTTCAATCTCGCAACCTTGAATCTATAAATGCAATGCATTTCTACAACACAACAACACACACAACTTGATGCACAATCTCAGTATTGGCATTATCATCATCATCTTGGCATTCTTGCTTATCACAAGGTGGGAAATAATATCCTTTCCACATCATGAGGAGCACCACTCCCACTATGGGATAGGTATGCACATGATTTTTAATGCTTTTATTCAACTTATTTGGTATTTTCATGTCTCATTAAGCATGTTTTAACATGATGCAATATTTCAGAGTGATACTTAGTTTGTTATGTTTTGTTTGATTTCCATGGAAAGGTTTGTCAAAACTAACATGTTGCAGATTTGGCATCTACAATAACTTAAATACTAAATCATATTTGAAACTAGGCTATAATTTTAGTGTAGGATATTGTGTACCTTCACAATTTCACACTATGTGTGCATCCCTAAATTAATTGTACTTAATTAAGCCTCCAAAAGACAAAATTATGGATTCCAAAGCCTTATTATTCACATTTTTAGAAATTAAAGCCTATATTTTAAACAATTTCCAACATTAACTAAATTACCTTGAAAATTGAGAGTCCTAGAGTTAGGTCCCAGGACCCATTCACCCAAGGTTGAATGGGTCCCATTTAAGTCCTAGGACCTCATTTTTAAAATGGTTTTGGTGGAATTTTATTGATTCAAATTCAAGTTTCAATTGTCATCTTTTAGAATCTAATTTTTGGGAAATTAGATAAACACCTATAAATATAGTTTTTTAATTGATTCAAAGGGGAACACACTTTTTAGAGACTTCATATGAGAAAATATTATTGTCAAGAGCATTGAAGAACATATTTATCAGTCCTCTAGAATAATAATTAGGATCGTATGATCATGTAAAAGTTCATGAGTGTTCATGACATATTTTGGAGCTGACATTAAGATCTAGCTTTCAAGCATCAATCAATCAATCGAATTCATGTATGAATTAGTCCTTAGAGTGATTTTTTTGACTTTAGTCCTCTAAGGGAGACCATTAAGGGTTTGGTGAGTTGTAACAAGCTTTGTTCATTCATCAATTCCTTCATTTTGTCATTATTTCATTATCAAGGTTTAATTACAAAACATGGATTTTGACTAAGATAAACCCCCATTCTTTGAAAAATTAATAAAAAATGCTTGTATCTTTGTATGTGCACATTTACAAGTGAAGGACTAAAAGTTGATCAAAGGAGAAATTTTGCAAACTTGCATAAGTTGTCATCAATGTTGTCAATCTACAAAATTCATTTATAGATCTTTAGTTTGGTTTTCCAATAGTCAAACATGGAGAAATTAGAAGCTTAGATCTAGGATCAAAGGACTTAAAAAATTCATTTTAAACACCCTACCTAGCACCCATTTTCCCAAGGCCAAACCAGTCTCGCTACAGGCCTTGGAACCCACTTTTTATCATAGGTGCACACTATTAAGCCTTTCTCAGATCTACCTAAATATTGTCAGTTTTGTTTCTATTATCATAAGAAATTTGTATTTAATATGTTAGGTCATAAAATTCATCTAGTTAAAGAACATAAAATGATTCCAAAACATTGCAAATAAGTCATTTTGGTCATAAGAAAGTAGAGATCCAAAGTCAAAAATAGGGTTTACTCACTTTACGGTTGAAAGTCAATCCCATCCCTTTGTGATCTTCTCTCTTTCTAATGAAATTGGGGAATGGTGTGTTTGAATCCTAGGCCATTTTATCATTCCACATTGGTTGAATTCATTCCCCCCATTTTTCCTTTCATTTCAATAATAAACATAGAGAGTATAATAATTTTTTGGATTTAAATAGAAAATTCTACTAGCATGATAAAAGGGAATGCATATTTACTAATGCAACTTAATTTCATATTTTTAATGCATATTAAATCTAATATTATTCATTTTATTAATCAAACAACTTCTTAATAATACTACAAGTATAGTGCTATTCAAATATTTCTTAGGATACATCACAAGTGCCTAAATTTTTATTGCATTTCTCTTTAATTACCCTATTAAGAGGCCTCTAATCATTCAATCTTTGAGTTTCAACAAAACATTAAGAAGAATTATTTTTTATCTTGTAAATTGAGATCTATTTTTATTTTCATTGTTTATGAGCCTTACCTCCCTATATACATTATGTGTTCACCCACCTTAATATGGAGTGTATACTTGAGGAGAGTGGATAGTAAAATATCTATGAGGCAACATGATAATTGGCTATAAAATGTTCCAATTTTTTTTGAAAATATGGGATTTCAAAAAGGTATCATTTTAGGCTTCATACTTAGAATGGCCATTATTAGGGTTTTAAACACTCTTTCAATATCCTTCTTCTATTGTTAAACTCTTTCAAATCTTAGTAGTATTTTATAGTTAAATGTGATGAGAACATTGAATTTTTATAACTCGATACCAAGGATGATGATATGTATATTGATTATAGATCCACCAAGATTAATTTTCTTTGACATGTAATTGAGCTAGTATTTTTCATTGATAACTTTGAAGGATTGGATCTTCCTACCTGTAATAGATTAACCAAAGGATAATTTTTTCTTTAGATGTAATCTCCCTTATAATTTTGTAGTTCACTATATAAAGGAAAATATATTGATACCTATGTAATCTAACTATTTTGATAAAACAAAAATCCTATGAACAATTGTCACTTTTAGAACTTGATCAGGCAAAAATAAGTCATTAGATTAACTATATTTTTTAATTAAACATTAATTGAAAGCATTAATTTGATAACTTATTTTTGAATAAAATATAGTCTATTTTCAAGTTTATACAAATACAAATTTCTATATGTTCATTAAACCTTGACTCTCATATGATGTAACATAAGTTATTGTAATTTATACATGCGAACAAAACTCATATTTGCTAGATTCACTCTTAAACATTTAGTTCTAAAAACAAATATGTGAACACACAAAATAATTTATTTATACAAAAAAACTTCTAAAGAATCCTCCTATTCTAAAATTGTTGAATGATACTTTGTTCATGCATTCTTTTCATCCATTTTGATTTATTGATATGATATTTTATAAAATAAATATAAATATTAACTATATTTTAAAATATTTCAATACCAAAATTTTGATATTAACCAACCATTTTTTAAAACTATTTTTCTATAGTATACATTCTATTAACAATAATATAATTTCTATTACAACAAAATAGAATATTGTGAATCATGAAGAAACAATTTTGCAAAGAGAAAACTATAATTTACAAAGAATGAACCATGAACATAAACCTAAATACTTACAAGACACATTTATCATAAAAAATGTAAACACCTAAAGAAATACCATCTCAAAAGACATAGCATATTATCATGTAATCATCCATATACACAATTTATTACAAACATAAATAAGAGTCAACCATTTGGAAGTCTCCCCTTAATCACCGAAAGATAATCCTTAAGCATTCTACTTTTCACCTCTTTCCATGATATTAAAATTTATCCAATCTACTAAATATATTGTTAGTCGAAAATGTCTGAGACATCAAAAATATTAATATTGACATACAAAAAGAAATGTTAGGGTAAAATTATAAATTTGACAAAGATGACAATATAATAAGAAAATAATTTGGTATTGGAAAATTAAAGAAGATCTATATTTACACAATATTGAACATAAAATTATAATAATATTATTAAGAAATTATTTTCAATGTATTGCAATATGACTTTTATAAACCCTCTCAATCACATAACTTTTCAAACAACAAACCTATAGAAATATAACTAATTATTAAATAATAATACTAAACAAGTCAAAATGACTTTATTAATACAAACCTTAATATTCCAACATTTCTATCAACCCAACATTTTTATCAACCTAATAAGCTGGCATTTCAATAAAGATGGAAGGGAAGGCGAGGTCTAATAACGGCCTCCAATGGAATCGATTTGGGCATTGTCAGTCCAAACCCCTCAGACATGTCAATTACACTGCCCTCTGGAGCAGACCACTCGAAGCTCTGAAGTAGCCGCCCCAATGTATATGTGATCACAGTCAATGCCAAAGGCATACCCGCGCACATTCTTCTCCCTGAACCAATATGCTTTCCTGCAGACATAAGTGGGCGCGAAGCAAAGGCTTTGTTATTTGTTGTAAAGCATTCTTTTGCAAGATCTGAAGAGCAGATAACCAAAACTGGGCGGAAACCAATTTTGAGATGCATGATAGGCCCATAGCGCTCTGAAAGCGAGGATAGAATTCTGTGAATGGGCTGTTTGCTTCCACTTAGGAGAGGAAGATGCCCAATTATTGGCCACGATGGAGGCTGTGGTGGCGTCGCCTTTGCCGTGTTATTAATTCTACGTCTGAGAGAGTTTGCAATTAGCCAAAGTGAAGCCAGTGCTACAGCAAGAACGATAATGGAAGTTCCGGCTTCCAACGCCATAACTGACCGGGGCACGCTTTACCCTCTGATAAAGTGCTTGGCCTGTTTTTATTACTGCTCGTCTCGCCAAAGTAGAATGACACCGTTGCCTTTGAATTGATGACTCCATCTCACTCCACTAAATTTTATTTATTTATTTTACACGGCGACTAACTGCACGTTTTTGTGGACTAGCTAAGAGATTCGGTTGAGATTCACTGAATATTGTTGGCGTGTTATAGTTGAGCTACGACACTATCCAATGTGGTTCAGTTTTTTCAAAATTTTGATAACAAATCACAGTTTTGTATTAGAGAATATTTTGGTACGACACCATCCCAGTTTTTCTACAAAATATTCTCTGGATTTGTGAGCTTTTTCCACAAAATAAACCATTATGAAAATTTTAATATGCAATATGCAATTTATTTACTGATGGGGTGACATTTTGTAAGTATACAATGAATGACAAAGGATAATCCGTGATTTCATAGAATAGTAACAAGTAATATTTTATATAGTGATAGGTATTTTTGTTTCTTGTTTCAAATTAGCATGATCTCATAGAATAGAATAGAATAGAATAGTAATAAGTAATATTTAGTATAGTGATAGGTGTTTTTTTTCTTGTTTCAAATTATATATTTTAAAAGATATTATGTTATTTTAATGTTTATTGTATATGTAGAGTCTATATTATGTAGTTCAAGTTATCAAATTGAATTATGAAACATTTAGTTATAATTTTATTGTTCATGTATATGAAATAAGTTAAGTAGATTATTTAAATTTTTTTTTTAATATGTGTAAATTAACAAAGTTCTAGAAGATGTAGAATTGAGTATCCGATGTCGTTTATTGTTTGTAACAAAAAAAACAATTATTGCAAACATTCACAACCCTTCCTATATACAATATTGAGTGAATAATAAAAGAAGTGTTTTTAGAGTTTTGCATAATGCTATCATAATAGAATTTGTGGAATGAAATTAATGACAAACTTGAGAAATATTCGTTAGGGAGGAATGACTCAAATCCTTCCATATAGTTTCTTAAATTAGTCACACCCTATTGATTTCAACTACTCTTATCAAATAATTCATCTGCTAGGAGCATATTTTTATATTGAATAAAATAGTTAAAAGTGGTTAGAAAAAAAAACAATACACATTGATTAGTTTGACAACACAATCGTATGAGGTCAAAATGTATAATAGTTATCATTTTGGTTGAAGGACTCATTCCCAAATATTACAAGAATAAATGTAAACCAATCATAAAAGCTTACATTTTTTATCAATAACCTTTTGTTGCATTTCATCTTAATGCCTATAAATTTATTCGAAATGGTAAAACTAGCAATCACACCTTGGTGTGCAATGGGTACGCCAAAGAGTTGTGAAAGGTTAATTAGGGGAAATTTTGATTTTTCTTTCAATTTATAGTGTACATGAGGTGAATTGGTAAAGAGATATATAGGGGTAGATATATGGAGAGAGATGGAGAGATAATGAGATATAGTAGAGGGAGATATGGAAGATGAAATCTGGAGGGATAGAAATAGAGAGGCAAAGAGATCTTGATAAAGAGGTTTAGGAAGAGGGAGAGGGAGAGAGAGAGAGGGAGAGAGAGATATGGATGGATAAAGAGGATACACCCACACTCTATGTAAATTACTATATGGAAATTCATGCACTATATTCCACCACACTAAAATAATGTTCATGTTCATGCTCATGCTCATGTTCATGGCCATTATTGCGATGATCGAAGCCTTCATAAGACCTCTAAAATTTTCCTCCAAAATCCCTACTTCAATCCTACTTCACACACACACCCCACAAAATGGTAGAGCAAGTGGATCCTTCTCATGGATCTCCTTCATCATCAAGGGAGGTTTCATTGGTCACCCCATTGGCTTCTAGTACCTACGGACACCTTTTGGCACTCCTAACCATTGGCTACATCAACCTACACTACTCCTACTATCAAATGAAATATAAAGAATTCCAAAATAAAATAAGGTAAGAATTATTCAGTTATTTTATGAGGTGCTGATGGTTTGGAAACCACCTCTTGGAAAATTATATAATTTAAAATATATATATTTTTTGGAAAAAATATAAATATATTCTTGTTACTTAATTCAAAATATTTTATTAATTCAATATTTATTCTAATGTTATTAGATTTCATCATATATTAAGATTATAAAGTGTGGAAAGGAATCCCTAATTTTTTTCAAAATATATAAATAATTATATTAAAAAATTAAATAAATATGGCTTATCATAATTTATGAAGGTGACTCTAAAATTAGTTTTTTTTTCAATTTATGTGAATATTATATCTTTATTTTGTCAATTTTTTCACGTACCGACTTAGGTGATTGAATACTGTACCTTTTTTTTCTTACATGGAATCTCATATACCATTCAATGTTGATTAGTCATGACAAGTCATGAGCTGAAATCATTATAATATAAACCTTAAACACACAAGAAAATAAAAATCATTATATATATATTGTAGTGTCATAAAATGAATGCCCCTACATTTTCACACTTGTTTGGGCTCGCCTTGCTTTATTTATCCTTCTTTATGGCTTAATTGGTCCTGTTTTATGTCTACAAGTCCTATGAATGACATATTTTTTTGGTTAATATTGACATTATCCAATGCATATTTGATCTCCTAATGACTCTAATTGGCATGTCCTTGATTTATGGTGGAGACTAAAATTCCACTAAGGGCATCTTTATCCCCTCGAGGTCTTGGGATACTAATATTGAGGTATCTACTTTTGGCCCCTTTTTGGTGTTTGTGCCCCAAGTTTCATCACTTGGGACTAAGACACCACCTACGATGTCTTAGTCCTCCTTGAGTCATTTTTAGGATTTAATTTCAAATATTGGTGAGATTTAACCTCCTTTATTCTTTGAATTCATATCTCGAGTTGGTGTGATATTATTTTAGGATATTAAGCATAGACAAGTATAAATACAAGGTTCATTCATTAATTTAAACCCAAGTCTTTTGTGGGGTATGTGCAGGATCATGATGGGTATGTGTAAGCTATGTGGCTGGCGACCTTTTTTTTACCCAAAATTGATGAAACGAAAAGGGTTTTTAAAGAAGATTCTCAGCTTTCCACGAATATAAATTATGCTTTACTTTGAATTTAATAAATAATTATTATTCATTTTCTATTTGAATTACGACTAAAGTCTTGATTGATAAGTTGATTGAAAACATCTATATCTTTCAAATGGTATCACATTTTTTGAGTCCAAAACATGTGTCATATTTTATGCTTCGAATACTACAGGATTAAAAAAAAATGAATTTCATGAAGTTTTGACCACGTTAAGGTGGTCAGACATATGAATTTTTATATTTTTTTAAAGTAGTAATAAAAAAAATCATAATAAGTTATTTACTTGGAAAAAATACAAAAAAATATGCATCACATCTGGACATGAGTCCTCTACTTATATCTAAGATCTTATAAAAAAACTATTATCATTTTATTGTGGTTAGGGTGGTTAGACAGACACCTACTTCTAATTTTGTTCGTGAAATTTAAATACTACTGCATTGAAATTTCAAATTTTCACCAAATAGATTTTGTTTTAACTAAACCTAGTAGTTTAGAAACTACATTCAATTTTCTATAGATTCTATTCTTACATATTTTTAAAATAATATAGATAATTTATTCAAATTTTTATCTCAAGTTGCCTAATTCTGTTTTTTCAAAAAAAATTACCACTTAAGGGCTTTTTTCCCATGATGATCCCACACATACCCTATGCGAGCATTCAATATATTCAAATTGAGTCCACAAGAGCATTCAAGAGCAATTTTATGGTGGGAAATCTTTGTTGTCACAATTCCCACTCATTTAATCTTATTGAATGTCAACCCAAGGGTGTTTGAAGCTATTTGGGGTAAGAGCTGGATCAGTTCTTGGCTTTGTTGGTTTTAGCTCGATTAGGAGTGGTTCAAAGTGATTTTTGCTCAATTGGGAGCATTTCTGTGCTACACCTATTTAAAAGAAGTTCTACTCTATTCTCCTATTTCCTATATTATTCTAAATATCCTTTCTTATGGAAATGGAACAAAGAGTGATTATTACCAATCAATTTAGATTAAGAGAAAATGGAAGATTAATCTTATCTACTTTACTGAAATTCCAAGATCTAAATAAAATTGAACTAATTGCTTTCTAGAAAATAAACTATTCCATTCCACACTTCACTAATTGAAAATTAACTATTCTTGTTTGTGCAAACTCCATTAAAATGACACTTATGAGTATTTCAGATTTGTAACTGATTCCTTAACTGAGAAAGTTCAGAAGAAAGCATAGACAGTGAAATAAATTTTTAGTCTAAGATCTATTCTAATACTTAATCAATATACTAATTCTAACTTTAAGAATGCTAAATTTCAAAACATAGTAGTATTTATTGAATTGAACTACAAAAAAAATCACCTCACTCAGAAAATGTGCTAAAAAGAGAATCGAACGCATCTTTTGAGATCAATTCTTCCTTCTTCTTTTTTATTTCAAAAGAATTTGCCCAAAGAGGGACAAAATACAAAGAAAATTAATTCTAACTTACAACATAAATGAAATTACATGAGAAATTTCAAAAATATTGATATGATCTAACATCCAACTACATTGGGACTAGATATAAATATCCATCTTTATTTTAAAAACAAAAGATAAGAGAGAAACTTAATCTAATCCTATTCTAAAATATATCATCTTGCACAAGAACATATTTGGTGAAGATCCTCATAACTACCTTTAGTTACATTGATTTTCAGATTCCCAAACTGATCATGCTTGGCTGGAACTTGGGTTGTATCTGGTATAGTCTTCATTCAACATGATAAGTCAAGAAGGAGATTGAAGCGGATAATAACTCATTTGAAGATGAGTCACAAATAATCAGCCATTCATCACTTTCAAAACAAAAATGGTTATCATTGAGCCAATAAATTAATATCAACCCCAGTTACATAGTAAAGGTGCACATATAATAAAGCATTCATGGATTAATCACCATACTAATCATGCATTAAATAAAAATAAACATTTAATATTGACCTTACATATTCTAAGTCTTAATACTTCATTAAGTCTATAAATATATAGATAAAGGAAAATATTATGAGTCTTTAATCAAAAATGTAAAGTATTACAAAGGTAGAAACTTAATGATTATGAGGTATTTACTAAGCCTCATCACTCTCCTCCTCCTGCACTTAACCATGCCCTCATGGTTTATCTGGGTGGAATATGAATTTCCCTATTCAACGATTCGGTCCAAAGAGCATAGTCAAATAACCGTCCTTTGTATCCTGTTATAGTTCTTGTGGCTACAAAAAATCCATTATTCCTTTCTAGTTTTTCATACCATGCTCTGAGAGCTTTAGCTGGGATTTGTGAAGGTGCAAATTTTAGGAGCAAGCATGATAATGGTAGGCATTCTGAACCTCATACCAATCTAGAATTTTTACTCCTCCTGAATAAGAATGATTACCTGTCTTACAAGTGTTAAGCTACATCTGATATTATTTGGTGATATTGGCTCTCTCCTTCGTATTTGATCTGTAAGTGATCTGAATATTTCTTCAGATGCCTAGGGGGCTATAGGAGGAAAAGTTCCCTCAATATTCTGAAAAGATGCAATGCTTTTTAATAGATTACTGACATAAAGAGGGGTAATATCATTCAATCTGGAAATAGCCCTGAATATGTTAATGTAAGTGATGGATTTTGGATACTTATATCTCATTGGCAATCCATATGTTTGTTGTATCCTTTTGTATTGTTCCATTCTTTCTAGCCATTCAACATGATTTTTCAATAAAGAAACAAAGGATTTAATTTAAAGTTCCCAAATAAAGATATTAAGTAATGAATCATTATTGGTACCCATGAGGAAACCATATTGAAAGAATTCACACATTTGATTTTGAATATCTGGAAAACTGTTAGAATAACAATCCATGAATTCATAGTCTCTCGAGAAGTCAGTAGGCCTTTTTAACACAATCTGATTTAACTTCCATTTTAAATATAGTTCTCTAAGAAACAACCCATATACTCCAGAAGGATTTTTTGTGCAACATAAGGTGAATGCAATATGTATAGTTTGGATTACCCTTTCCTTAGCTTCTTCCTTTTCCTTTATAACTGTATCCAATTTTTGTTGGAGTTCCTTGTTTAACTGTTTATATTTCATGGCTGTTAAGGAAAGGTATCTAGGTTTTGTGGTTTGATCATTATGTTGTTCTCTAGGTGGTGGTGGAGGTAACCCATTGTGAAGTTGTGACTATACCTTCTCCTTTGGATTAGCCCTTGTTTCCAATTCTGTTTTCAACTTCTGGATTTCTTTATCTTTTTGTTCATTCTCAATGTTTGTTTGAGTAATATTTTCCTCTGTTTCTTCTAACTATGTAAACAACTGAATGAATTTCATCTCAAATTGTTCCTTCAACTCCTTTGTTTCTGTTTGATATCTTGATGTCTCTTAATCTCTTTTTCTTAATTTTTTCTCTAATAACAAATTCAGCATTTTACATTCTTTTAGTTATTTTTCTAATCTAGAAATTCTAAGAGCAGTTTGAATTTTATCTTCTTCTTTTTCCTACAAATCTTCATCATGAAAAAATACGTCTTCTTCCTCTATTGGCTACTTTCCTTCTTTGTGTATCAAAACTTCCTCATTATGTTGAACCTCTTCTTCTTTCTGAATTTCTACCTTTAGCCATTTAGTTTCCTGAAATATTTCTACATTTGAGATTTCAATTTCACATTCAGTTTCTATATTTGACACATTAATATTCTGAGAAGGGGAATCATGACTTGAGAAATACTCATCCTGAAGAGGGGAAATTTGAGCTCAAAGATGTTCATCTTGAGAAGGGGAATGATGAGCTAAAAGCTACTCATCTTGAGAAGTAGTATGTTCTAGACTATGTATTGGGGATTGTGACCCTTTTTCGTCTTTTTCTAATCCATCTTTTATTTCTAACCCTTCTTCTTTAGGCTCAGTTTCTTTCAATACCTCCTCTTCCAACTCTTTTTCAAGTTCATCTATCTCAGACTTATCCTTTTCAATTTCCTCTCCCCCAGATTCATCAATATTGATGGGAGAAGGAGTCTTCTTAGTCTCTAACTTTTCTTTTCCCATCCTTTGTGTTTCTAACCTAGTTTTTCTTTTGGGTCTGTCAATTTTTACATTTTTCTTCTTCTTTGTGGAGCTCTTTCCCTTATTTCCAAAAATCTCCAGGGTTTTCTTTTCCTTAGCTTTCCTTTTTTTTACAGAAGCGGAACTCCATGATTTTGGTCTTTTAGTTTTATCTAGGTTTTCTATCAAAACCTCTATTTTTATTTTCTTTAAAGGAGTAGAACTCTCTCACTTTTGCTTCATAGGTCTTCCAATATGTTTATCTAGGTTTTTGGATAAAACATCAATTTTTTCTATTTTAAGAGTTCTAATTTCAGAAATTTTAGACTTTTGTTCTTCTCTATCAACATTTAACAAAAAATTCCTCCATTCCTCTTTCCAATTAGGCTTTTGCATGAAATGGTGCTTAACTATTAAATGCATTAAACCATGATGGGTTACTCTGTTTTCTTTTTCCTTACATTTAACAACCATTTCATTAATTTGAGAAAAGAGAAAGGAAGGTAAATTAAATCTTACTTTAGGTTTAGCTACTCCATGTGTGACATGATTCAACAATTTTAGTGGTGGCCCTTAGACAGTAACAAACTGATCTTCATAGGTGAAGAACTTTATGATGTAGAGTGCAATGGATGACTAGGGTTCCTACAAACTTCCACACTCAATACCCTTATTCTTCCTTTTATGAATATGAAAGATGGGTAGAGGCTCAGGGGGCACATGAAAGATTTCAAGTAACTCTTGTAAATTGGAAAGCCTAGGTTGAATAATGTCACCTTCCACTAGTATCTCGGATAAATCACTAATCACAGCTAAAGATACCTCAATGGGCTCTCCACTGACAATAGTGAAATTGATGTGGAAGTTTTTTATGAACTCTAACTAATATCCCACTCATAGCCTTCATACTTAAGCAAGAAATCTAGCCATCCCATTTTCTGTAAATAATTTCTAGATTTAGAATCCAAGGTTATTCCTTTTGGGTCAGCCATTCTTTTGTACCCTATTTTCAAGATTTTGAACTTCTACAAGACCCTGAAATTTTAGGAAACTCTAAAATTTCTAGAAGCTCAAGAGTTTCTTAACTACTTCAATGAAAAATCTCTGAAAATGGATATCTCCTTCTATTTTAAAATGGCGGTGTGAATCCCTTTCAAAATAATGATGAGACATAATCAATAAATGCAGCATTAACTAACTATCATTTGCATGCCTATTATGTCTCGTCAAGGTATTGCCAATTGTGTGTCATGTACGTATCAACTTATTGCCCATAATTTTTCCTTGAAATTCATCCTATCATGTTTATTACTTAACTAAGTAATGATGTGTTTGTTTGTACATTTTAAAATAAATTATAGTTGGCTTGTCAATAATCATAACTTAAACCTTTAAGAAACTTTATAAACCATAATTAATGTACTTTAGACTTTTAGAAATGACTGGTGCTATAAATGATTACGTGCCAATGATGAGTAATTCAACTAATGGTGAGTAATGATAATATGTGCCCACTTATGCTGTACAACCTACAACAAGATTCAATCTTCAACAAAATCAACATTTTAATCAATACATGACACGCTGAGCTCAACCCTTGTGGGAGCCCACTTATTCCTATGTGTCATGTCACTAGTTTCAAAATTTATCTTTTAATCCTGCACCTGCACATTTACACAAAAAAATTAGTAATAAATGAAGTTTAAAAACTTTTTTAAGAACATGATCATTTCTCCACACTCTGTTTGTCATGAATTATTACTATATTTATTTGAAAAAGTGCTTTTTCTAACAACCATCCTGAAAAGATCAAGAGCAATCAGGAGTCTCTTATCAATTATTTGAATTAGGTACAATCAGGAGCTATTATAAGCTTTTGATTGCTTAAATTTTTTTTTGATCAATCCTGTTAAGGACCATTTTGTGTTCCTTTTAATCATTTCAACTCCCTCCTAATCATGAATGATCATGAGCTATTTATGAACTATCAAAAACCAATGTTGTTATTTCCATTCTAATCAAGTATGATCAAAAGTCATTATGAGTGATCACGCCAAATAAGGATCTATCAAAAATCATATGTATTGGTGGATTTTTCCATCTTCTTTTTTTTTCTTTTCTTTTTTTAATTTTTTTTTTTCTCTTTTTTCTTCCAAAGTAATCCACCATTTTTGGTTTTCAATTTACTTTGTTTATTAGTAGCCATCAAAATATAGATCTAAGGACTGATCATCTCACGAAGGAAATAAAAATATTCCGTAGTAAAATTTTCAATTCTTGCTTGAAGCTTTGTAATAGATTTTTATTTCGATGTTGGTTTGTGATAAAGCTTGAGCCTATGCCCATTTACCAAAATTATTTTAACTTATCCATCTATGGGTATTAACTAAACAACTCCATTTTCAAACACTTGTGAAATCCCATATGGCCCAAGCCATCTTGTATGTAGTTTTCCTTTAAATTCCTGAAACCTTGAATCAGATAACAAAGCCCAATCTCCTACAACAAACTGTTTATTGCAAATATTTTTATCATGACATTGTTTCCTTTGACTTTGAAGGATTTCAGTTTGGTGTAAAGCTTTAGTTCTCATCTCATCCAACTATTTCAACTGCATTATTCTATTCTTCTATGCTTTAGTAAGATTTATACCTACATTTACAACTATTCTGAGTGTTTCAAGCTCAAACTCAATAGGAAAGATATGAGTTTTTCCAAAAACCATCTCATATGGTGAGAAACCAGTAGTTGTCTTTCATTTTGTATTATATGCCCATACAACTTTAGTTAACCTATAAGACTAGTCATTCTTCCTAGATGAGATTATTTTTCTGAGAATATTTTTTGGCTCTCTATTGGTCACTTCTACTTGTGGGTGGTAGGGTGATGATTTTCTGTGTTGAACTTGATATCTAGCTAAAAATCCTTGAATCAAAAAAGACATGAATTGTGGCCCTTGATCTGACACAAGTATTTTAGGTGCTCCATACCTTTGTAATATGTTCTTGTATATGAAATCTACAACTTTCTCTTCCTTGGCAGTTAGCAATGCTTTGACTTCTATCCATTTTGTAACATAATGAGTACATACAAGTATGTAATGGTTTCTTTTTGATGGTGGATTTGTTAGGTCAACAAAGTCAATACCCCACTTTTCAAATGGCTCAAGTGACACTTGTGACTATAGTGGAATTTTTGTTGATCTTGTAGGCCTACCCATTCTCTGGCACTAATCATAGTGTCTGATGTAATGAGATGTATCTTTGGTCATAGTGGGCCAAAAATAACCTATTCCCAAGATTTTATGCACTATTCTTATTGTGGAGTAATGTCCTATTCCTGGTTCATCATGACATGCTCCTAATATATCATATACCTTAGTTTCCTACACATATCTACACATCACATAATCTCGGTACACTTTAAGAAAACAACCATTAATCCATTCAAACCTGGAGCTTTCCCTAATCAATATTTTTTCTATCTTGCTGAAAATTAAGGAGGAATTTTCCTAGTTACTAAGTAATTTGCAATATCAACAAACCATGGTGATTGAATAGAGATTGCAAATAAATGGTCATTCAGAAATGTATCTTCTATAGGTTCATTATTACCCTACAAAATCATTCTTGATAAAAAAATCAGGTACAACATTATCTCTACCTAGTTTATCAATGATGGTTATATCAAAATATTGTAGTAATAATAACCATCTAATTATACATCCTCCCCCAACTATTTTTTTCATAAGATAATGAATTGTTGCATGGTTTGTATGTACAAATATTTTATATCTAGTGATATAATGTCAGATTTTGTTTATGGCAAACACAACTGCTAAGAATTCCTTCTCAGTAGTAGTGTAGTTTAATTCTATAAAATTGAGATTTTTTCCTATATAATATATGGCATGCATTGCTCCAGATTCATCCTTCTATCCTAGAACTACTCCAATTGAAAAACTAGAGGCATCTATATTAATATGAAATGGTTCACTCCAAACTGGACCAACAATAATAGGTGAGATTGTTAAAGATATTTTTATTTGTTCAAATGATTCTTGACATGATGAAGTCCAAGATGATTCAAAGTCTTTCCTCAATAGAGTAAAGATTCGATGTGCAATTTTAATAAATCCTTTAATAAACCTTCTGTAATAACCAGAGTGCCCTAAAAAACTCCTTACATCTGTTTGATTTTGAGGTACAGGTATTTGTAAAATTATTTTGAATTTATTTGGGTCCACTTTAATTCCTTCTTTTGACACATGATGGCCTAAGACAATTCTTTCTATCATCATTAACAAACTCTTCTCATCATTTTAGGACATCCTATGTTCTTTACATCTATTTAGGACTTTGTTTAGACTATTCAGAGATTCTTCATAGGTTTTCCCATGGACTGTAAAATCATCCATGTAAACTTCCACACATGTTGTTAAGTCTGGAAAAATGGCAAGAATAACACGTTGAAAGGTTGTAGGGGCATTACATAATCCAAAAGGTAGAACCCTATAAGAAAAGGTACCTCATGGACATGTAAATTTCATTTTTTCTTGATCCTCTAGAGCTACTTGAATCTACTTGTAGCCACTGAACCCATCAAGAAAAGAAAAGTAACTACTTCCAGACAAATTTTTCAATACCTGATCTATGAAAGGTAATGGAAAATAATCCTTTTTTGTAGCTTTTTTTAGCTCTCTATAGTCCACACACACCCTCCATTTCCCAATTTTCTTAGGTACAATGACTAATGGAGAAACCCATTTACTATTAGAAATCGGATAAATGAATCATACATGGAGTAATTTGTCTATCTCTAATTACACAAAATCTTTGAGTGCAGGGCTGATTCTTATCCGAGGTTGTCTTATGGGTTTGACATACTTTGTATAGATGTGGTGTGTACATATCTTTGGATGGATTCCTCTCATATCCTTATAATCCTAAGCGAAGGATTATGTATTTTTCTCTAAAATTCCTTTCAAACCTTCGTCTTGTTTTTCTATTAAAGTACTATTGATTAGTAGAGGTTTATCAGTCTGAATAAAAAATTGTTTTATATTTTCTTGAAGATTTGAGGGATCACCAATTAAATTTTTCAAGGGACAAGGATGTGGTAACAATTGATGAAGTAATCGACTCTCATCACATTTTATTTTTTTGGGAAGAGGTCAACATGGTAAAGCTTATAAATCACAACAACCTTCTAGTTCATCTCCTATTATATCCATTGATTCTTGGTATTCTTCAGCATGCTCTGCCAATGTCATCTTTGCAAGGCCCCTTATTTCTTCATCCTCAGAATTAGGACCATCAATCTAGATTTGATTATTAGATGTTAATGAAGGTTTTACTAGAGGATACAATGTTAATTCCTTTTGTCTAATGCCATTAGAAATAGTCATGCTACCAGATCTATAATCAATTAGTGTAGCAGCTGTTGCTAACCAGGGCCTCCATAAGATTATAGGATAACCTGATTTTCTTTGCTTAGTTTGTAAAACAAGGAGTTCAACCAGATAATCCTAGGTATCAATAGTTATAATGACATCCTCAAGGATCCCTTCAGGTTTTGGAATTGATTGATCAGCTAATTGTAGAACTTTAGTTGTTGGTTTGACATTCATACTTCCCATATTTTTTATTGTTTCAGTAGTGATAAC
Organism: Sequoiadendron giganteum; assembly: GCA_007115665.2. NCBI lineage: Eukaryota > Viridiplantae > Streptophyta > Pinopsida > Cupressales > Cupressaceae > Sequoiadendron > Sequoiadendron giganteum. The sequence continues at coordinate 71,913,919 of CM021105.1, forward strand.
ATTAATGGTAGCTCCTAAGTCAATAAGTACATTCTGAATTTCAACACCATTGATACAAAGAGTAACTACATGACTTCTTGGATCACCATATTTCTGTGGAATTAACTTCCCTGATAAGACATCAGATAACTTTCCTCCTATTTGAATTGTAGGGGGTAATTTTGTTTTCCTTCCTGGTGTCTGAACACATAGATTTCTAACTACCTAATTGATTTCTGGTATGAGATTGTGTAGACATGTAGATTTGACATCATCGTCAATGTTCACCTTTTGATTAAATAAATCAAGTTTTATTTAAATCATAAATCTCCTAAGGTCTATTAATTTAATCACAAATATTAAATTAAATGATCAATGCTCATTTCCTCTCATTTGATTTTAAAAGAAATACAAAAATCTAAAATCAAATGTCATATCACTTAAATCATCTATTAGATTAATCAAATCATGATTAGTTTAATCCTAACTACATGAATCTTCTAGATTCATCCACTTGCACCAATAAATCACTTTATTTGATTTATTAAAAAACTTTATTTTCCTTATTAACTCTCATGTTTGACTTTTTGGACAAACACAATTCCCCCCAAAAAACCCTCAACCACATGCATTAATGGCCATTTTCAAATTTGAATGGGTACATTGGCCAAGACTTGCACATTCCTCACCCTCTCACACCTTGACAAATAGCATCTTGTCATTAGTCCATGAATGATCCCACATTCATCAATCTGGCCTCTCCTCCTTTCAAGTTCAACTATAAGTTGAAGGCTTCTCTCCTTCAGAACAACAACACATCTTGATGCAAGGTTACTCTCTTCATTTGAGAATCAATCTTGCTCTTCATCATCTACAATCTACAATCTTCATCATCCACATTTTGAAAGCATCTCCTTATTATAGGCAACTTGAGCTCAAGAGCATCTCATTGTCGATATCATCTATCATTTGGCATCTTTTGCTTATCAAAGGATTGGGAAAGGGCTCTTTCACATATTCAAAGAGCACCAATCCACTATGGGATAGGAATGATTCATGTTTTTTGCATTGTTCTTATTAGTTGCATTGTTAACATGATTCTATATTTCATAGAGATGTTTGAGTTTGCTGATTTAAATTAACTTGTGCTAACAACATGAACTAATTTAAATCCATTTTCAGATTTTAGCATCCACAAAATGGCGCTAGAAGGAGGGAAAGTCCACAAATTGATTATGTACATGGATAAAGGTTGACATCAAAGTTGAAACTAAAGGTTGAAATCAAGGTTTACATCAACATGCATAAAGAAGGTGTTAAAGGTTGACATCAAGGTGTTAAAGGTTGAAATCAAGATTGGAAGTGGAGCTTGGCACCAAACGAAAATGAAGGCGAAAAGAGTGGAATCAAAGTTCTTCTTGAAAACAAAACTTGAAAAGTATTTTTTAATGCTTGTTTTAATAATCGTAGAGCTTCCATTTACTACCTTTTTTTTTTGTTCTAAGCTAACTCACTTTTTGATTTGGGCTTAAAATCAATCAATAACTTGATCTTTTCAAAGTTGGTTAAAAAGAACCTTAGACATTTACTACATTTCAATTTGGACTTAAAATTGAACAAGGCAAACTTCACATTTCAATTGGTGCTTTTAAAAACGAACTCATCACTGCTTTGAGGTATAAAATGAACACGTGTCTTTCATTTTTTGCAATCTTTTTCACAAATTAACATCATTGAAATGTGTATGCGCTTCTCTCATGCTTCACAGTGATCTTGAGAATCAAAATCATTTTGGTGATGTTAAGTTGTCAAAAATATTGCCTCCACACTTCAATTTGGGCATTTTAAAATTGAACAAAACACTTTGCGAGTGTTCTCCCTTTGTTTCTAAATGAAGGTTGATTGAAGTACAAATATGTTTACTTGCTTTTGTTTATCTTAGAGGGCCTACCTTGTGGGAAAAAGTACTCATCCAAGGGAATGACCCAACCAGGAACACGCTAAAGCCAAGCGACTTCCACCCGGGATATAAGTGTTGATATTGGAACAAAGGCCAATATCATGAGGATTATTCTGATGAGATGGACAGTAATGGACTCTCGCCGATGTTGGATAATCCCCCATGAACGAAATGCTCGAATTAGAACCCTTTGTTTAGAAAAAGGCCAAAACCTTGTCTATCTTGTTGGTACAAAAGGTCATGTCCTTTGAAGCCACCCCATGTTATACATGCAGTCTTGTTGTGGAAATGGAAAGTATGCCATGGGAGATTCATGGGCACTAATGCTTGGCTGACCTGAATAAGTGAGTGTCGTGGAGGGGAGCCAGTGTGGTCAAGCATTTAGCCATTCGCACAAGATATGCGTAGCTAGATTCGTACAAGTGGGAACCCAACAAGATATTGCCTCATCATCCTAGGGTTGTAAAAAGTGTTTGGAAGTAAAAGATACATTACGTGGTTGTCAAAATGATTAAAAAATAGACATTCACAAAGAGCCTCAAAATTCAAACCCCTTTTTAGGAAACAAATACCTTTGACGAATTTAAACACTCTTGCTTTCCCTAGGGATCATATCCTTAGAGGTTTCTAAGTGCTTGAATTCTATCATCATTTGTTTTCACTAAGGATAAACATAGGAGACTTTTGCCCTAATTTCCTTGATTTCCACATAATGGACCTTGTGGGATGAAGAAGAAAGTAGGACATTAGACATTTAGTTTGAAAACATAATCAAGCAAGTGTTTTTGGTAAAAAAAAAAAAAAAAGAATTCACTAAGACAAGATAAAAGACAAATTGGATTACACATGTGTTTTGTAACATGATTTCTCGCAAGATCAAAATCCCAAAACCAAAGTTCAAGAAGCTTAGTCTGAAGGCTCATGAGGAGCATCTTGAGAGACTTTTCGAATTCAGAGAAAGATTGGTTTACAACTTTTACAAAAAAGCTTCAAGAAATAATCCTGAGTTGTATACATTCTATTATCAACAGAATCCCAAACTTTTTGAAAGGTTTTCTTTCCTCCCATAGGAAATATAGCGCGTTCTTCAACATCAAGGTCTTGTAAGCAGAAGTGTTATTCTAGGTCAAGTCTAGGATCAAATTCAATCACTTTCATCCATCTCTCAACCATCAAAATCAATCAAAAATCACCTCACCAACAACTCTTGGAAACTTTGTAAACATCTTTTATGCTAAACTTCTAGGCGAAATCAAACCACTTTGTTTGACTTAACACACCTAGTCAAACCATCATCTTATACACGAGTTTTCTCTAGGATAACACAACTTCCTAGGGTTTATGAGTTCATCTTGTTTGGCTTAACACACTTAGCCAAATTATCAAATCATCACCTCGTTTGACTTAACACACTTAGTCAAACCATCCTCTTATGTACAAGTTCACTCTAGGATAACACAACTTCCTAGGGTTTTACAGGTGCATTTATCACATTTTGTTTGACTTAACACATGTAGTCAAACTATCAATCCAATCATGATTAATCTGAGTCCTAAAAGGTTTAGCATTAATTTCAAAGTTTCTTTAAGAGTTCCATTCACCCATATCACTCATATTTCATTTATCTCATCCTCGTCATCACTTTGATCCTTCAATTATCCTAGTTCTTCGCTTCTTTGAACTTAAGGTTTAGACCGATCTAAAGAATTAGAGGTTCATGAAAATTGATCTTCATTTTATGGTTCAAACTCGACCTCAACACAAGAGGGACATGGAATATAAACTTGATCCATCCATCATGAGCAATTCGATTCAACCAAACTATCCAAGTCTCACAATGCCAATTGATTATCGAAACTCACATTTATGTAATTCAAACATGGCATCATTATCTCCTCTAAACTTCAACGATACAAATGTGAGTATGCCCAATCTAAATTTTGGAACACCTTTCCCAATGATAGATTTAAATACAAGTCCAAACCTACAAATCTATCAACCAAACGCTCAATGCATGAGTTTTCCAAACAAAATTATCCCACCAAATCCATACATGCCAAGTACAAGTTTACCAAACATGAGCATTTCAAATTCACACTTGGTGAACTTTGGTATAGATATGTTTGCAAATCCCATCAATGTTGTTCAAAATCCAAGCAATATGTTGACAACTCCATATGTTGATTCAAGTCAAGGTAACACCATGCAAAATCAAAGTTACCTAAATCAAGGCAATATGATTCTCAACCAAAACAATGTTCAATTTCAATCTATCATGCCAAATCAAAACAACATACCAAATCATCCCATTTTTCCATCGATATCGCAATAGCAGGTGGCAACCATCCAAGTAATCCCAACAATCAACACTATTCCCATTCCACCGCCACCACCTCCGCCACCAAAATACGACATGAAAAATTCATTCTCCATCATGTTGCAAGCCGCTCAAGAAGCTTCCCACAAAAGGGCGCTCCAAAACCAACAAGCCACACAAGCTGTGCAAGCCACACATACCACTCAGATGACACAAACAATCCAAAAAGCACACGCTTAAGCACAAAAAGAAGCGCATCAACAATCCTTGCAAGACTACCAATTGTAGTAGAAAAACCAACAACAAGCTTTGTTGGAACAACAAAAACATGATCAACAATAGGCATTGTTGGCTCAACAACAAAAATAGGCATTACTCGCCCAACAAAGCTTGCAACAGATTCCCACCACAATTGTTGAAATCAAAAAGCAAGATCAATCCATCAATGAACACCTTGAAGGTGTTTCCATCTCATCTGAAGATCAAATCAACATACATCAAGAGCCATTTTTTACTCATAATCAAGACCCCTCCTACAAAGATCTATTTCAAGGAGTGTTGATGTTATTTGATCCTATTGATATAAGCTATGATCCATCCACCAATGATCATATCGAAAATGTCTCTACATCGCCTTATGAGTTAGAGGACATATCTCAAGAACGTATTCCAAAGCATGATCAAAATCTCCCATCAAGGTCTAGCAATGGCCCTTCCAATGACATATTGACATCTTTTGAACTCATGGTTATAGATATTGAAGGAATCCCTAGCTCAATAGTGGATCCAAATCCACTCAAAGCTCAAGAGAATATTAAGCCACTTACCATTCCTAATAACAATGTCGAAGAATCCCTTCTAAGCAATCCATCCTTTGAGATTGATCCATGTCAAGAACTTGATCCAAAACATGTCAAAATTAATTCTAGAATTAGTCAAGATCAAGAATTCGTATATCCAAAATACTACAATAATCTAATGGGCACTCTTCTAGCCATACAAGATGTCGCAAATGATGATCATTTCCATATAGCACATATTCCTCCATCTACCCAAAAGATGCTTTTTTTGGATGGACATGTAGATGATCTTCATTCAAAACAAGAGTCTCATACTCTTGAAATCATTACCAATGAACAAGAGTCTCCTAATCTTAACATTTGTACACATGATCAAGATATAGAGAAATTCAGAGACATATCAGAAATGAATCATGAAGAAGGCTTCTACAGAAGTTGCAAATCAGAAACATCATGTGAAAGCATATCAAGAATGAATCATGAGGAGGACTTTTACAAGGATAGTGAAGCATCAACACTCCTTGAAGAAGCACTACAATCTGATATTTCACAAGATCAAATTAAAGATATCAATCAGGAAGATCCTATCACTTATAAATTGGGATCACTTACCTTTCTTAGGGCAAGCTATCTCATTAATAAAGAAGCTGACAATTTTGAAAATCCACCATAGAGCAACAAAGCAATAGCGCCTTGTTTCCAAGGTAGATCATATCCTATTGCAAATAAGTTTTTTTAGCAGATGAATTATCAGGGCAATGGATTAGGTCTGCATGAACAGGGTATCCTAGAACCAGTACAGATTATTGGTAATCCTAAGCGTCAAGGCCTTGGTTATTCAACAATCAAGGGATATAAACAAATCGGTGATACTTCCACAAAACTAGGGGCAACTTCGTCTCAAGCAAACATCAACATAGAGAGCACAAAGGATCCTTATGATGAAACTAATTCCAATACTACAACCCATCGTATCACGAATCTCCATCCACCCATCACCCCATCCACAAATTGGGACCAACATCAAAATAGATATTTGAATCAAAGAAAAGAAGCTAAGAAGCATGAAGGACAAATCAAATACATATGGATAGCAAAAATACAAAGAAAGCCTATCCCTATCAAACTCCATTAGTCAAAGAAACTATGGGGAAAAATCAAAAAGGGAAAAGTATCCATCGAAGATGCCCACAAAGGAAAAAACAAAGCTTCTCAAGCAAAATACAAAGTGTATCAAGCAATTGGTCCTAGTTCCATGCACACTTTCGTATCCATCCATAATCACTCATCTTCCCAAGTTTGGAGAGTCAAAGGCTCCAAACTATCAACCAATCCATTTTTTATTCCTAAACACACTCCATCCACGCCTCCACGCATGATATCCAATTCTTGCATTGACCATGTATTGGCAGCGACCCTTCATCATAAGGATTAGAAGGCACTCTATCGCGATGTGTGCACAAAGATGAAGATAACTCCGGTATCGGAAAAGTAGAACAGATTTCTCAAAAGTTGCTTTCAAGTGCATGTATCTTGGAAAAGCAACTTCTTCAAGCAGGATACCGATGGCATATTATGACAAAAACATCAACATCAACAGTACCACGTGGTTCAACATCAGCTTAAAATCTCTCAGAAAATATAAAAAAAAAAAAAATGTTTGAAAAAATGGTCACCTTGATGAAAACCCAGCAAACAAGCGTCTTGGAGACAACAAAAAAATCAAAAAATACAAAAAATCCAAAAAAATCAGAAAAAGGATTGAAAACAGTAAAGAGAAAAAATCGTCCTCTAGCGAAAACCATTTCGGTGGCACTTTGGACAAGTACCATGATGAAAACCTGGCAAACAGGCGTCATGTGTAGAATCGAGCATCTACATGCATCAGTTTAGGAGAAAGCATCTCATCGCATCTGCAATAGAGCCATCAGTTGAGCCATATCATTTGTTCATCCATGAACTATTTATCCAATCCATTTTTATCCATCTACATCCAAGGTCCAAGTTACCTTGATCATGATGAAATTTTGGTGCACACTTTATACTTGCTTATGGTAAACATCTTGACATGGGTCATTTTCATTGATCCCATCCTATCCAATACGTTATCTGAGCCTTGAAGCATTATCTGAATGAGAATCCTCTATTCAAACACCCTTATCTTATCACAAGATAATCCATATCCATTCATCAAAGAATCTACCCATGGTCATTCCATACATTGCTAGACACTGGGGGCAGATATTTGCATCTTCCTTTGAGAATAAATCTTGATCTATATCCTTCACACTTATGTGGCGATCTGAGCATTGGAAAACGTGAAATAAAATTGGTCAAAGCATTTGTAAGCCAAAAATCTAAATCACTATCCCATGGCATATTTGGATAGGAATACATTCCTTATCAAGCTCTATCTTTCATCAAATATCAATCTGAAAAATCAATATCAGTCATGTCTAGTGTGCACGTCAGCGTCACATCAGAATCATCAAAACAATTTTGTTCCAAATCAAGCTTCATCAATCTTGATCAATCGAGTCCAATCAATCATCACCTTGTTTGACTTAACACACTTAGTCAAACTATCATCTTGTGCATGAGTTTACTCTAGGATAACACAACTTCCTTGGGTTTACAAGTTCATTATCATCTTTGTTTGGCTTAACACACTTAGCCAAATTATCAAATCCATATTCACCTCATTTGGCTTAACACACCTAGTCAAACTACCCTCTTGTATGAGTTCACTCTAGGATAACACAACTTCCTAGAGTTTGCAAGTACATTATCACTTTTGTTTGACTTAACACACTTAGTCAAACTATCAATCCATCAATCTGATTGATCAACATTAAGCTTGGTTTTCAACAAAATCCCAAAACAAAGCATTGATATCATCACATATCCATATCTAAATTGTCAAAATCATGTGAAAAACTAAAAACATTCAAAAAACTCATCAAAATTTCAAAAACATCAAAAAAATTAAAAATTAAAAACATCCAAATCATCAAAAATACAAAAACATGTTGAAATATCAGAAAATCTTCAAAAAAAATTCATCATTTAGTCTTGTCAATCTTTCACCTTGTCGAACTACATTGTCTCTGATCTTGAATGTAGGTAAGGTTGATCTTTGATCATCCCCCGAGAAAGTTAGGGTCAGTCCTTAGGCGTCCGTCGCAATGCCATCTGTTTGCCCATCTAGTTAGGCATCCATCACAGAGGCATTCATTTGTCCATCCAGATTACATTTTAGGATTTTAGGCATCTGTCGCAATGACATCCATCTGCCCCTCTAGTTAGGCATCCATCGCAGGGGCACCCATTTGTCCATCTTTTTCGCATTTAGGTCAGTCCTTTAGGCGTTCGTCACAATGGCAATGCATTTGTCCATCTATCTCATTAGCAGTCAAGTCAATTGGAGTTCAAACTACATCATCCTTGAGCTTAAACGTATGCAAGGCCATCCTTGATTGGGCCCTGAGACACAAAATACCAAAAACATTGATAAATCTCGAAAATACCAAAAAAAAAACATTTGTAAAACATCTCAAAAATTCCAAAAACAGCCTCAAAACATTTGAAAAAATCCAAAATGGTGCATCCATTCAATCTCGCTTTCACCCGTGATTTTCATCACTCATAATAAAGTCATTCATCGCTTTCACCCTTTGGTGAGTCAGGCAGAAGCAAGTTTAGCAGGTTCCAAAGTGAACGCTTAATTGTCAAAGTCTCAAGCCTAAGTCAGTAAGCAAGCAAGTTGGTCAACTCGGAATATCAATAGCTTATCACCCAAATCAATCTCACCAAAACCCTGATCACTACATGTCCTAGGATGAAGCTTTCCTGTGATGGACATAAGCATTAGGTACCCCACAGTAGTTTAGCCTTGGCTAGCGGTACGATGAACATCAGCTTGTTTGTTTACTTTATTTTGGTCTTTTTGACTTATCTTATTTTGTGCTCATTCCAAGGACCTCTCAATGATGCCTAAACAAAACAAGTTTAGAGAGAAAGGAATGGGGCAATGATCATTATCTTTTTATCTGCTGTGCTTGTTGGATATTCTTGTAAAATAACTTTGTCATGCATACTTTGTTTCGATTGTAGGAAGGATGTTTTAGGTATCTTGTTGACCACATAAGAAGGCTTGCCTTTTTATGTTTTGGCCCGAGGTGTTTGGAATATCTGAACTGCATTCTGAATAAGGTTATGTTTGTCAAGTGTGAACAAGAGTACTCCTATCTATTTGACGAGTCAAAGTCCATCACACTCGGCGCCACGCCATCCTGGTTCTTAATACCTTGATTCATCGCACCTATGTGTGTTATCAAACATAAAGAAAGGTACGCTCTTTCCCATCCTTGGATAAGCAACACATCATCATTCATGATCATATCCAATAAAGTCTTGATGACTAGAGGACTTGTTGGACTTCTTCATCCTCTTGAATTTAAGGGTTGATCCCTCTCATTCTTCTATCCTCTTTCATGCTAACAAGGCATCCATCCTGCATCCATGCTACATTCATCCTCTCATCTTGCATAATCACGTCATATCATTATAGGACAACATCATCCATCTCATCCATCTCACATGCATTGCATAATCATTTAAGATGTTTAAGATAATATAGATTTGTTATTCTAATTATCTTTCAAACATCTCATTTACATCATCATTATCATATAGATCATATAGTCTCGCAATCCATACATCCATTTTGAACCTCTTTGTCGTGAGATCCACCTCAAATCGAATCTTTTCACTCGATCTCTCGAGGGGGCAATGTACTAATGTACTTCTTTTCGCTGGGACATCTGAAAAAATCAGAATTTTTTTAATTTCGATGTCAATGGCATCATTCTTTGAACCAATGCAACAAGTACATTGCTTCAAAGAGGGGCAGAATGTAGACATGCAAAACTAACACCATGCATCATGCATTCCGCTCTAATTAACATTCATTTCTTCTATTAATCAATTAATATATTTTATTGATTAAATCCCTAATGTTCATCAAACTTAATTAAATAAATCAAATTATTTTATTAAGTCCCAAGTTCTTCTTATTTGATTTGATAAATCAAATATCAAATCCCTAAAATCCCCTAAGTTAATTAATCTAAATTAATTAAATTCTAATCATAATTACCATTCTCTAGCTTTTGACTCAACTAGGGTCAAATCTAAACTCTCAACTAACCCACCCACTTGCACCAATAAATCAATTTTTTGATTTATCAATTCTTCTAATTACTTTCAAAAGGGCATCAAGATGGAATATTCTTCCAATTTGAATCTTCCCTCCAAAGGATTTGTCCCTTCCAACAAAGCATTAGATGCTCTTACACATGTCTCTTGCACAAGTCAAACTTGGCATTTAATGCACCTTTCATGTCATTTCTTGCAAATTCAAATTTAAAATTGGCACATTGGCCAGGACTTGCACATTCCTCACCCTCTCACACCTTGGCAAGTGGCATCTTGTCATTGGCCCATGAATGATCCCACATTCATCAATTTTCCCTCTCCTCCCTTCAAGTTCAACTATAAGTTGAAGGCTTCTCTCCTTCAAACACAACAACACATATTGATGCAAGGTTAGTCTCTTCATTTGAGAATCAATCTTGCTCTTCATCATCTACAATCTACAATCTTCATCATTCACATTTTGAAAGCATATCCTTATTATAGGCAACTTGAGCTCAAGAGCATCTCATTGTCTATATCATCTATCATTTGGCATCTTTTGCTTATCAAAGGATTGGGAAAGGGATCTTTCACATATTCAAAGAGCACCAATCCACTATGGGATAGGAATGATTCATGTTTTTTGCATTGTTCTTATTAGTTGCATTGTTAACATGATTCTATATTTCATAGAGATGTTTGAGTTTGCTGATTTAAATTAACTTGTGCTAACAACATGAACTGATTTAAATCCATTTGCAGATTTTAACATCCACAGATTGATAGCTCTTAACAGGGGAATTTCAATTTTTGTTTTTGTAAGCTCATCAATAATATGAGAATCAACCAAATAATCAGTTTTATCATCTTTTTTAGCTATTGGTTCTCGATGAAATCATGAATGAAATGGTGCTTGTTGAGAATTATCTTTCTTGATTTCTTTTCCAATTTCTTTCACCAAATTTTGTTGTTGATCTTCCTTAGTTTCATCATTTTTTTATTGTATTACTCTATTCCTTAAATTAATATCCTTTATTTCAATTTTACTCAAGTTAGTTGTGTTTGAATCAACATTATAGTCAAGTTATTGAGGTTTAACATTCTTAGGATTAGGAACTAGTTGAGCAAGTATCTAAGTTTGATTTATTGGTTCAGAGCTTGAAGACTGGTTTTGTCCAGTTGTCTGATTCAGATTCCAAGGTTTCTTTTGCCCTTGATTTTTCCATTGATTATTTCCTTGATTAGGTTGCCATTGGTTAGGCTACCATTGGTTTTGGTTCTGATGCCATTGAGGTTGGTTCGGCTACCATTGAGGTTGGTTCCACTGTGGATATTCAGGTTTCCCCCATGATGGTACCCAAGGAATTTTCATAGGTGGAGGTGGATTCTACATTTGTTGATTATAATAGTGTGATTGGGGATTCCATTGACCAAGATAATTCCATTGGTCTGAACCCTAATTAGCATTATTTCTAGGCTGACCAAAGGTAGGGTTAAACTATCTTTGTCCTACAAAGTTCAACTCTTCTTCTACTGGTGTTGGATTTTTCAACTAGTTCCTAATTTCTTGAAGGAGACTATATTTCCCTATATAATGTTTCTTTTCACAGATCTCACATAGATCTACTTGATTAAGAGGACATTCTCTTAGTATATTCTTATCCCTAATTTTAGGATAGTAAATAGATAAAGGTTCAACTTTTCTTTTATCTGGTTGGGAACTAAGATGAAGGAGGATGTATGTTTTTAGATTTACAATTTCTTCCATAACTTTGGAGACATCACCAGAGGAACCTTTATTTCTTTTCCTATAACTAGGTCTTATTGTAGATTAATTCATACAAATTTAAATGATTTCCTCAAAGTTTTGATTATTAATGTCTCCTTTCTCTATCAAATTCAGAGCTTCTCTACAATCATCATCACTACCTTTTAGAAACATAGATTTACTAATTTCTCGATCTTAACCATTTCCACACCTCTATAGAACAAATTGATACCTGTCTACATAGTCTTCTAAGATTTAATCTTCCAACTGTCTCATTTTAAAAAAATCTTCTTTTTTATCATGGACTCTACAATAATCCTAATATTTGTCTAGAAACACTATCTCCATTTCATCCCAAGTGTTTATTGAGTTTTCATTTAATCCCATAAACCATCGTAAGGATGATTCTTTAAGAGTTGATTGGAATAATTTCATTTTTTGATTGCCAGATGTATAGTCATATGTTTGACACAATACCTTAAACTTAGATAAAAATTGATCAGGATCTTCTAAAGTTCTCCCATAAACTGTAGGAAAAAAAGAGGGTGAGATAATTTTCATGGGTGGTTCATTTTCTTGGTGATTTATGGTGATGGGAAAGGAAAAAATTATGTTAGGAACCTCCTCCTCCTCTTGATCTCTTTTTTCCATATTGTTTGACTAGGTAGATCCTGTGCTAGGTGAACTTGTAGTACTAGAATGGGATCCTTCCAAATATACTTCTAACTCTCCTCTTACAAATCTTCCAGACTGGCCTCTGTACCTATTCATGAACTAATAGATAAATTCTTACCGAGACTTAAGGCTCTGGATTTTATTTTGAAGCCAAATTCTCCCCAGAATCGACATCAAAAATGATGGTGGGAATTCATTGTTGTCTCAATTCCCACTCATTTAATCTTATTGAATGTCAACCCAGTGGTGTTTGAAGCTATTTGTGGTAAGAGCTAGATTGGTTCTTGTGAGGGGTTTTGTTCATTTTAGCTCAATTAGGAGCACTTTGGAGTGATTTTCAATTAATCGGGAGTTTTTATGTGCTACACCTATTTAAAAGAAGTTCTACTCTATTCACCTATATCTTGTATTATTTTGAATATCCTTTCTTATGGAAATGGAACAAAGAGGGCTTATTACCAATCAATTTAAATTAAGAGAGAATGAAAGATTAATCTTATCCACTTTACTAAAATTCCAAGATCTAAATAAATTGAACCAATTGCTTTCTAGAAAATAAACTATTCCATTCGACACTTCACTAATTGACAAGTAACTAACTATTCCTATTTGTAGAAACTCCATTAAAATGACACTTTAGAGTATTTTAGATCTGTAACTAATTCCTTAACTAAGAAAATTTAGAAGAAAGCATAGACAGTGAAATAATTTATTAGTCTAAGATATATTCTAATACTTAATCAATATACTGATTCTAACTTTAAGAATGATGAATTTAAAAACATAGTAATATCTATTGAATTGAACTACTAACATAATGACCTCACTCAGAAAATGTGCTAAAAAGAGAATCCAATGCAACTTTTGAGATCAATTTTTCCTTCTTTTTTATTATTTGTAGAGAATTTACCCAAAGAGTGACAAAATACAAAGAAAAGTAATTCTGACTTAGAACATAAATTAAATTACATGAGAAAAATAAAAAACCTTGATATGATCTAACATCCAATTACGTTAGGACTAGATATAAATATCCATTTTTATTTTAAAAATAGAAGATAAGCGGGAAACTTAATCTAATCCTATTCTAAAAGATATCCTAGTGCATATAAACATATTTGGTGAAGATCCCGATAACTATCTTTAGTTACATTGATATTCAAATTCCCAAACTAATCATGCTTGGTTGAAACGTTAGTTGTAGTTGGTATAGACTTCATTCGGCATGATAAGTCACGAAGGAGATCAGTGGAGAATAACTCATTTGAGGATGAGTCACAAATAATCATTCATTCATCACTTTCAAAAGAAAAATGGTTATCATTGATCCAAGAAATTAATATCAACCCCAGTCACATAATAAACGTGCACATATAATAAAGCATTCATGGATTAATCACCATACTAATCATGCATTAAAAATAATAATCATTTAATATTGACCATACATAGTCTAAGTCTTAATACTTCATTAAGTCTATACATATATACATAAAGTAAAATATTATGAGTCTTTAAGACAAAGTATAAAGCATTAAAAAGGTAACAAATTAATGATTATGAGGTCTTTACTAAGCCTCATCATAATTCATCAAGCAATTGGATCCATCATCAAGTTTCAAGAATTATAGAAAAGATTGTTCTTGCATCATGTGTGTTGTTGTACTAACATTCATGATCTTGGTTTTTGATCTAATCAAGCAAGTATTCCAAGATCTATCAAGCATTTCAAGATCTATGTCTATTATAGCCATTATACACAATTTTGCCTCATTTGCAAGGGTTTGGTTAGTTGTAGCATTTTATGTTGTTCATTCACCATTTCCTTCATCATTTCTATTTCATTTAAAGATTTCATTACTAACAAGGGGTTTGACCAAGGAAAACACCTATTCACTAACAATCAACAAGTTTTTCCATTTTTTTTGTTTGTATTTGTAGATCTAGGTTGAAGACTTGAAGATTATTTGGAGTGCAAAGTTGTCAAAGTTTTCATCTTCAGGAAAAACTCACCTATAGGTTAGATTTGACTATCTAAGAACTTGAGATCTTGGGAGAAGTAATTATAGGTCTAGGAGTTCAAGATCACATTCACACTTTTCAAAAATTCAGATTAGGACTAAGACGAGAGTAAAGACATCTTAGTCCTCTAGGTGGAATCTTTCACTGATTTTTAAGGATTTAATTCCATTATCTGAATATTTTGTGTTTTACTCAAAAAACAACAATGGGACTAAGACAGGATTAAAGGCGTCTTGTTCTTCCAAGGTATATTTTGGTAGTCTATTTGCATTTTCGGAATTCTTTTGGCATCCCCAAGTTTCCTAGGTATACATACCCTAACATGGAGTTGTTCATTTCTAGTATTAGTAAGTTTAATTTCATTCATTTTGAGTGTGTTTTATATCACAGTTTGTTTTGAAACATTGTCTTTTCCAAGAATTTGCTTGGTGGTGAACCCCTTAATCAGATACACCACCCCCTCCTAAGTCTTCCTAATTGTGTACTGACTCACCTTAAGAGGTTGATAGTCAATCCTATTAGGGTTCTTAGGACATATTTGAATGACATAGATAGAATAGGAGGTAACCATCACTTCCTACATTATCTATTGTTCATTTTGGTTAACCCACCTTTGTTTGAGAATTCTTCCTTTTCTATTTGGGAGTCCCTTAGAGTCCTAGATTTAGATTGCATTCATTGCATTGTGCATCTAGGGTTTCTTGCATCCTACATTTTTGAAATTGCATTTAGGGTTTTATATATTTTCATTAGTGAAATTACATATAGGTTTTATTCTCTTCTTGCATCATTATATTTAATTGAAAAACTTAAAATTTCATTTTTTTTCCTCTTAATTGCATTTAGAAACATTATTCTTGCAATGAAAATTGAAAAACATCATTTCAAGTCTTGCATTTAGTTTCTTGTTAGTAATTTCTCTTTTTTACATTTGTTTCCATAATTTTTTAGTTTCAAAACATCAGGTGCCCAAATAGGCAACTTAAGAAAGCTTTTTTCAAGCCAATTTCTTTTTTTCTAAAAAAAAGCTCTGCTGGGACTCAACTTTTTCTGCTCAAAATCATCTCCCTATTATTTGTTCCTATTTTAGCCTCTAGAACTCCCAGATCTCATTAGGAGGACTAAAATTCCCTTACTAGTATCTTAGTCCCTATTGAATTTGACTCTCCAATTTTCAAGGTTTGAAATTACTGTTCCATGTTTCTATGGGCTAGTTTCAGTTTGGTGTTTTAGTTTCTAGAATTTTTTTTATTCCAATTTATTTCATTTCAAGTGTAATTTCAAGCATAGGATATTGTATTCATTGCAGTTTCTATGGTTTAATCCTTGTATGACCTATAGTACTTGGTGTCCTACTGCTAATATGATGGTTAGATGAAGTGAGAGACTCGTGGCATCCCATGATAAAACACTCATTGTGGATCTTGGGTTATCAAGCTCTCTTACTTCTGGTATTGGCACTAGTTCACTAGGTATGAATTTTAGCTTTGACACCTCCTTTGCCATGCCTACCTTACCTACACATGTTATGCCAAGTGGTCAAAAAAGTTTTGATCATATTCCTCAACACAACATAATGAAAATGCATGAATACTTTGGATGTCAAAATATGCACGAGAGACTTAAACCATTTCATGTTATTAGCACAAGTTAGTTTAAATAAAAAACTCAACATCCCTAATCATGTTAAACAATGAAACTAATCAAAACAATGTAAAAAAATGAATCAAAACCTTATCTCGTAGTTGATTGGTGCCACTTTTTTGTGTAGGAAGCAGCCCTTTCCCAATCCTCGGTAAGCAAGATTTCCAATATTATAGTGATAATGCAAATGCATGTGATTGTGCATCAATTTTTGTGTTGTCAAATTGTGTTGTAGTAGTGGTGTTGAAATTACTTGCTTTTATAGATTCAAGGTTAGGAGATTAAGTGATTTTGGATGAATGTGAGATCATTCATTAGCCAATGACAAGATGCCACTTGTCAAGATTTGAGAGGATGAGGGTTGTGTAAGTTTTTGCCAATGTGCCAATTTGAAATTTGAATTTGCATGAAATGACCTTTTTAGGGGGGATGAAAGGTGAATTAAATGCTAAGTTGACTTGTGTAAGAGACGTGTAAGAGAATGTGTAAGAGAATTTAATGATTTGTTGGAAGGGACAAGTCCTTTGGAGGGAGATTCAAAATTGGAGGAATATTCCATCTTGATGCCCTTTTGAAAGTAGTTAGAAGAAATTAATAATCAAATAAATGATTTATTGGTGCAAGTGGGTGGGTTACTTAAGAGTTTAGATTTGACTCTAGTTGAGTCAAAAGCTAGAGAATGGGTCATTATGATTAGAGGTTAATTAATTCAGATTAATTAACTTGGATAATTTTAGGGGTTTGATAGTTGACTTAAATCATTTAGATTTATTGAATCAAATAAGAAGAACTTAAGGACTTAATGAAATAATTTGATTTATTTAACTAAGCATGATGAAGCTAGGGAATTAACCAATAAATTGTTTTAAATGATTAATAGAAGAATTGGATGCATGATGTTAGTTTTTCATGTTTACATTTTTCCCATCTTTGAAGCAATGTACTCATTGCATTGGTTCAAATAATGATGTCACCGAGATCAAAATTTATTTATTTATTTATTTATTTTGATGCCCCAGTGGAAATAAATACGTTAGTACATTGCTCCCTCGAGAGAGCGAGCGAAAAGATCCAATTTGAGGTCGATCTCACGAAAAAGAGGTCCAAAATGGATGTATGGATGGATATGACTATATGATCTATATGATAATGATGATGTAAATGAGATGTTTGGAAGATGCTTAGCATAAAAAATCTATATTATCCTAAGAAACTTAGATGATTATGCAAATGTGATGTGTTGGGAAGATGCTTAGAATAAAAAATCTATATTATTTTAACATCTTAAATGATTTATGCAATGCATGTGAGATAGATGAGATGGATGATGTTGTCCTGTGATGATATGATATGATTATACAGGATGCTATATGGATGCATTGTTAGCGTGAAATAGGATAGAAGAATGAGAGGGATCAACTCTTAAATCCAAGAGGATGTAGAAGTCCAACAAGTTCCCTAGTCATCGAGACTTTATTAGATATGATGATGAATGATGATGATGCATTGCTTATCCAAGGATGGGAGAGATAAAGAACATACCCTTCTTTATGTTTGATAACACACATAGGTGTGATGCATCAAGGTACTAAGAACTGGGATGGCGTGGCACCTAGTGTGATTGAATTTGACTCGTCAAATAGATAGGAGAACTCTTGGTCACACTTGACAAACAAAACCTTATTTAGAATATAGTTCAAATATTCTAAAAATCTTGGGCCAAAACATAAAAGAAAAAGCCTTCTTATGTGGTCAACAAGACACCTAAAACATCGTTCCTACAAACGAAACAAATTACGCATGACAAAGTTATTTTACAATAATATCCAACAAGCACAACAGATAAAAAGATAATGATCATTACCCCGTTCCTTTCTCTCTAAACCTGTTTAATTTAGGCATCATCAAGAGGTCCTTGGAATGAGCACAAAATAAGATAAGTCCAAACAAGACCAAGATAAAGTAAAGAAACAAGCTAATGTTCTTCGTACCACTAGCCAAAGACTAAACTATAGTGATACCTGATGCTGATATCCATCATGGGAAGGTCACATTCCTAGGACATGTTGTGATCAGGGTTTTGATGTGATTTGATTGGATGATAAGCTATTAATATTCCGAGTTGACCAACTTGCTTACTGACCTAAACTGGATACTTTTGATGATTAGGTGTTAACTTTAGAACTTGCTAGACTTTCTTCTGACTGACTTACCAAAGGATGAAAGCAACGATGCTTTATTATGAGTGATGATTATTGCGATTGAAACCGAGATGAGATAGATGCACCATTTTGGGTTTTTTGAAATGTTTTGAGGCTGTTTTTAGAATTTTGACATGTTTTACAATTTTTTTGGTATTTTAAAAAACTTTCAATGTTTTTGGTATCCTTTAGATTTATGAAGAAGAGACTAACTTAAAGACCTATCCTAGGGGTTTCGGGAGTTGATCCATAGATTATCCTTGCATACATTATACACTTAGAGACCACGTAGTTCGACTGACGATAGACTTGACTTAATGATGAGAATGATGGGCAAACAGACTACCCATTTCTATTGCGACGGGTGCCTAAAGGATTGACCTAAATGTGAAATAGATGGACAATGGATTGCCAATGCGACGAATGCCTAAGGAATGACCTAAAATGTGATATAGATGGGCAAATAGATTTCCATTGTGATAGACACCTAAAGGAATGACCTAAATGTCTCGGGGGATGATCAAAGATCAACCTTGCCTATGTTCAAGCTCAGAGACAACGTAGTTCGACTGACATGTTTTTGAACTTTTTTTACTTTTGAGATGTTTTAGATTTTGAATGTTTTCCAATTTTGATATGTTTTGGATGTTTTTGGATTTTCACATAATTTTGACAATTTGGATATATGATATGTGATGATGATATGAGTGCTCTGTTTTGATATTTTGTTGAAAACCAAGCTTAATGTTGATTGATCGGATTGATGGATTGATTGTTTGACTAGGTGTGTTAAGCCAAACAAAAGTTATCATGCACTTGTAAACTCTAGGAAGTTGTGTTATCCTAGAGTAAACCTATACATAAGAGGATGGTTTGACTAAATTTGTTAAGTCAAACAAGGTGATAATAATTGATTGGATTTGATTGATCAAGATTGATGAAGCTTGATTGGGTACAAAATTGCAATTTAGATGTGACTACTATTGATTGTTTAGATTGATGTTTGATGAAATATAAAGCTTGATAAGGAACGTCTTCTTGTTAAAATATGCCATTGGCTAGTGACTTGGATTTTTGGCTTACAAATGCTTTGACCAATTTGCTTTCATGTTTTCCAATGTTCACCACATAAGTTAGAGGATATATATCAAGATTTATTCTCAAAGCAAGATGCAAATATTTTCCCCCAGTGTCTAGCAATGTTTGAATGACCATGGGTGGATTCTTGGATAGATGGATGGATGAATGGATATCGATCATCTTGTGATAAGATAAGGCGTTCAAATAGAGGAATGCTCATTCAGATAATGCTTCAAGGCTTAGATAACATTGGGTAGGATGGGATCATTGAAAATGACCCATTTCAAGATGTTTACCACAAGAAAGTGTAAACTATGCACCAAACCTTCATCAAGATCAAGATAGGGTAGATAGATGGTAATGGGTTGGATAAATGGTTCATGGATGAACGAATGATATCGCTAGGATATTGACTTTATTATGGATGCGATAAGATGCTTTCAACTGAACTGGCACATGTAGATGCTCGATTCTACACATGACATCTGTTTGCTAGGTTTTCATCACGGTACATGTCCAATGTGCCACCAAAGCGGTTTTTGCTCGAGGAAGTTTTTTTTCTTTACTATTTTCAATCATTTTTCTGATTTTTTTTTTTATATGTATTTTTTGATTTTTTTGTATTTTCTGGGAGATTTTAAGCTAATGTTCAACCACCCAGTACTACTGATGTTGATGCTTCTATCATAATGTGCCATCGATATCCTTCTTGAAGAAGCTATTTTTCCAAAACACGCACACTTGAAAGCAAATTTTAAGAAATTTATTCTACTTTGTTGATACTGGAGTTAAATTTGTCTTTGTATGCACATCGCAATAGAGTGCCTTTTGAATCCTTATGATGAAGGTTCGTTGCCAGCACATGGTCAACGTGAGAATTGGATATCATGCTTGTAGGTGTGGATGAAGCATGTTTAGGAATAAAAGATGGATTTGGAACGTTTGACTCTCCAAACTTGGGAAGATGAGCAATGATGGGTCGATATGAAAGTGTGCATTAAATTAGGACCAACTACTTGATATACCTTGTACATCGCTTGAGAAACCTTCTTTTTCCTTTGTGGACATCTTTGATGGATACTTTTCCCTTTTTTTATTTTTCCCCATAGTTTCTTTGACTAATGGAGTTTGATAGGGATAGTAGTTCTTTGTATTCTTTGATATGCACATGTATTTGATTTTCCCTTCATTATTTTTAGCTTCTTTTTCTTTGATGATATTTTTCATGCTTTTCTTCAAGCCTTCCCTTTGATGTTGGTCCCAATTCATGGATGGGGTGATGGGTGGATGAAGGTTCATGATGTGGTGGGTTATATTATTGGCATCGGTTTCATCATAAGGATTCTTTGTGTTCCCTATGTTGACGTTTGCTTGTCACAAAGTTTCCCCCATTTTTATGGAAGTATCACTGATATGTTCATATCCCTTGATTTTCGAATAACCAAGGCCTTGATTCTTGGGATTTCCAACAATCTGCAATGGTTATAGGATGCCCTGTTCATGTAGGCCTAATCCTCTACCTTGATAATTCATCTGTTGAAACATTTTATTTGCAAAAGGATATGATTTACCTTGGAAAGAAGGTGCTAATTATTCTCTACTCTATGATGGATCTTCAAAAGTGATAGCTTTTTTATTGATAAAATAGATTTCTCTTAAAAAGGTGAGTGATCCAAGTTTATAAGTGATAGGATCCTCCATATGTGGGATGAATGCCTTATTGATGTCTTTGGCTTGATCTTGTAATGCTTCTTCAAGAAGTGTCAAAGATTCATTGGAAAATTCTTCCTCATGATTCATTCTCGATATTCTTTCATATGATGTTTTTGATTCACAACTTCTATAGAAGCCTTCTTCATGATCTATTTCTGCTAGGTGTCCACAAGATGTTTCTGATTCACAAATTTTGTACAAGTCTTCTTCATGATTTGTTTATGCTATGTCTTTAAATTTTTCTACATCTTGGTGTTGTCCACAAATTTTAAGAGTAGAATAATCTTGTTCGTTGGTTATGATGTCAAGAGTATGAGAATTTTTTTTTGAATGAAGATCATCTATGTGTCCATCCAAAGAAAGCATCTCACAGGTAGGCGGTGCAATATGTGCTATATAGATGTGATCATCATTTACGACATCTTGTATAGATAGAAGAGTGCCCATTAGATCATTGTAGTATCTTGGAGATACAAATTATTGATCTTGGTTAATGCTAGATTTTCTTTCAACATGCTTTGCATCAAGTTCTTGACATGGGTTGATTTCAAAGGGTGGATTGCTGACAAGAGATTCTTCGACATTGTTATTAGGAATGGGAAGTAGATCAATATCATGTTGGTCTTTAGGGATTCCTCCACTATCCACAATCATAAGGTCGAGGGATATCAGTATTTCATGGGAAGGACCATTGCTAGACCTTGATGGAAGATGTTTATCATGCTTGTATATATGTTCTTGAGATATGTCCTATAACTCATAAGGTGATCTAGAGATATTTTCCATATGATCATTGGTCGATGGATCATGGATTATGACAATAGAATCAAATAATGTTAACATTTCTTGAAATAGATCACTGCAAGGTGGTTCTTGATGAATGTTGATTTGATCACTGGATGGGGTAGACATATCTTAATAGTGCTCATTGATGGATTGATTTTGATCATTGTCTTCAAAGATTATAATGGAGAAATTGTCAATGTTTTCAACTATAGGATCAAATGATGTTAAAATTTCTTGGATTGGATCATTGTTGGGCATCGTTGGTGAGTTTTGATCATGATTGAAAAGTGGCACTTGGTGTGTGTTGATTTGATCATTTATTGAGGTGGAAACATCTTCAATGTGCTCATTAATGGATAGATCTTGATCATTGTTTTCCCCAATTGTTGAGGAAAGATTGTTAACGCTATTGCTAGTGGTTGAATTTTGATTGTTGTCCCCAATACCTATTAGCTTTTGATCAATTAGGTCTTGGGTGATATTTTTGAGTTGAATACAATTTGATGTTGTGTGTCCCTTTGTTTTGTGAAAATCACAAAAGTGCTCCTCGTCATACCCTAGTGGTTTCACCATGGGCTCTTGATAATTATCATAAACAGGGATTTTAATGATATTTTCTTGGATTAACCATTGCAGGATAGATGCAATTGGCTCCTCAAGTGGTGTGTATTTTTGTTTCTTACCCTGTGATATTTTCATTTCAAATTGACCTTGTGGCGATTGATTTTGGAGATGTGGCGACTAATATTTGAGATGTGGTGATTGATCTTTGGGATGCGGTGATTGATCTTTGGGATGTGGTGATTGAGTTTGTTGTTGATGTCGTTGATCCTGATATCCAACTTCTTGACAATCAAGATATTGTTCTTGATGTGGTTGTAGAGACAACTCAATGCTTTGATGACATGGTTCAACCAATGGAAGAGTGTATTTATTTTGGGGTGGAGATGTCTCTTGGCGCAATGGATCAACTACTTTGGCAAGTGAAGCAATTTGATCTTGATACTCTTGATATGGTTGAATTGGTTGTTTAGCAAGTAGATTCATAAGGCATCCTTGTGGTGTTTGCCTAAGATCATGGACTAGTTGATTCTGGATAATGCTCTAATTTGGTGTGATGTTTTCATTTGACATTATGGGTTGAATTTGAACATTGTTGTGGTTGGGAATCATATTGCCTTGATTTTGCATGGGGTTACCTTGATTTGGATCAATACATAGGGTTGTCAATATATTTCTTGGATTTTGAACAACAGTGGGTGGATTTGCAAGCATATCCATCCCAAATTTTACCAAGTGCAGATTTGGAATGTTCATGCTTGATAAAATTGTACTTGGTATGTTCACATTTGTCATGTATGGGTTTGGTGAGATAATATTGTTTAGAAAACTCATCCATTGAGTGTTTGGTTGATAGATTTGTAGGTTTGGACTTTGATTTAAATCTATCATTGGGAAAGGTGTTCTAAACTTTAGATTGAGCATACTCACATTTGTTGTAATTTTGAGCTTCAGAGGAGTTAATGATGCCATGCATAAATGTGAGTTTCGACAATCAATTGGCATTGCGAGACTCAAATAGTTGGGTTGACATGGATTACTCGTGATGTATGAAGCAAGTTTATAATGCATGTTTCTCTTGTGTTTTGACCTTGTTTGACCTCCAAGGGGTTTAGGACCAATGATGAGATGAAGGATGAAAGGGGTGAATGATATGGGTGTTGAATGTTTAGGAACTTTGGATTAATGCTAGACTCTAGGACTTGATTTGATTTGATTCTGATTGGTTGATATTTTGACTAAGTGTGTTAAGTCAAACAAGGTGATATTGGATTGGATAATTTGACTAAGTGTGTTAAGTCAAACAAGATGATAATGAACTTGTAAACCCTATGAAGTTCTGTTATCCTAAAGTAAACTCGTACAAAAGGACAATTTGGCTAGGTGTGTTAAGCCAAACAAGGTAACTTTAAACTTGTAAACCTTAGGAAGTTGTGTTATCCTACAAGAAAATTCCCTCAAGGGGATAATTTGACTAAGTGTGTTAAGTCAAATAAGATGATTTTGATTTTCCAAAAGTCTAGCATAAATGGTTTTTTCCAAGGTTCCAAAAGTTGGTTGGTGAGATGGGATTTAATTGATGTTTGAAATGGGTGAAGCAATTTGACTTGATCCTAGATGAACCTAAGAGGATTTTTTGACTAGACCAAGATATTGAAGAATATGCTTTTCCCTAGGAGTGATTCAAATCAAAAGACCAATGTTTGCATGAAAACCATATGACCCAAAAAAGAACAAGCACATGTGTGGTTCAATTGTTTGTTATCTTTCTTACATTTGGTTCCTTTTGACACAAGCACTTTCTTGATTATGTTTTTCAAACTGAATGTCAATGTACTAATTTTCTTTTATCCCACAAAGTGTATTATGTGAAAATCAAGGAAATCAATGAAAAGGTTACCCGTTGTTGAATTTGGGAGAAACAAATTGAGATTTCTGAAGTTTTAGAAGTCTTCTAGAGATAAAAACCCCTAGGGATGAGCAATAACATGTCGACACCTTTGAGGTATTTGTTCTTCCAAAGGGTTTGAAATTCTGATGATAGTGTTGAATGTTTGTTTTTTCTTGAATGTTTTCGAGCAAGCAAAGTGTTTTGATTCCAATAACATGCACAATCCTAGGATGAAAAGATAGTATTTGTTGGGATCCCACTTGGATGAATCCAACTGAGCATATTCAGTGTAGATGATTAGATGCTTGACCACACAGGCTCCCCCTTACAGTGCACTTGCTTCTCAGGTCAGCCAAACATCAGTACCCATGAATCTCCCATGGCATATTTTTCATCTCTACAATAGAACCTCATGTATATGTGGGGTGGCTTCAAAGAACATGACCTTTTGCACCAACAAATAGATAGGATTTTTGACTTCTAAAGAAAAACTTGTAGTAAGGGCATCTAGTTTAGGGGGTACAATGATAAAATCCTTGTGAGAGATCTCCCAACCCTTAGAAAAAGGGCTTTATGCATCATAAAGATACTGGGGGAGAGGAATCATGTGTCACTTCCCATTGTTTACGATTTTCATCGTAAACACGAATTTATATAGTAGTTTGGAAGAGCTTGGATTTCTCCCATTACTGCTTGTCATTCCCTTCAGGTGAGTAATTTTTTCCCACCAAGGCAGGCTCTCTAAAGGTGCACAATAGTGAGTAAGTGCATTCATAGTTCGATCATCTTTTTTTGCGTGAACAAAGAGAGAACACTCGTAATGCCTTTTTCTCACACTAGACAAGTTTTGTTCAATTTTACAACCCAAATGAAATGTGGAGGCAATATTTTTAACAAATTAATATCATAAATAAAATTTTGATTCTCAAGATCACCATGAGGCATGAGAGAAATGCATACATCTTTTTTATGATATTACTTTACGAAAAGGATTACAAAATGCACATGTTAATCTTAATTTATCAAGGCAAAAATTGAGTTCGTTTTAACTACCAAAATCCAACTGTGAGGTTGATTGTTCAGTTTTAGACCAAATTGAAATTCTAGTAAGTGTTTCTAAGGTTCAATTTTAACCCTTTGTAGGAAAAATAAAATCTCGTGTAGTGTTCTTTTTAGAATCCAAAAAATAAGTTGGTCTAAAACAGAAAACCAAAGCATATAATGGAAGCTTGAGATTAGAATAAGCACTAAAGACTTCTTTTTCTCAAGTTCAATTCCCATAGTTTGAGCTTCCTTTTGTTGTTGGATTTATTGACCTTGATACACCATGATATTAGTTTCAATGTATCTACATCATTCTGAATCCTGCAAAAGAAATCAATGGATATTAGTACTATCGATTTTTTTAAAAAATATTTTCAATCGAAGTTCAAAAAAATGAGAGCTTATTTGAAATCCAAATCTGAAAAATTGGATCACTTGATTCCTTTATTTAACAACTCATGTGTCCTTGAATTTCCCTCTCACTTCATCCTTATCCACAAACCACAATAAGTATCGGTCAAATTTTATTTTATCAAATGGATTATTTGTACAAATCAAATCTACTTTAAAATATTTCAATAAGTATTTTCTATTTTTCATAACATTAGGTTCAAATATTAAGTCAATTGCAATAAATATGCCAAGATTTATATTTCCCCCTAGTTTCATTATCTTAGAAATCAATGCAATATCTTTTCAAAATGGCAAAGGACTGTACTTTCTAGATATGTGAGATGATGTATTTTAGATTTTCCAATTGAATTAACTTTGCAGTCCTATTGAATGCATTAATTGGCACTTAATCAACACTCTCAAAAAAGGTCAAAGATTAATTTCTAAAAAGATACGTTGCAAAAGAAAAGATCATAGTCCAAGACAAAAATAATGACTCAAATTTACTTTCACAAAAAATGATTCGACGTAAGTAGTTGAGATTTGAGAAATAAATATATGTCATCGACCATAAAATTCACTTAGGGAAAGAGGTTGGTAGTTACTCAACTTCTTGTATTTACTACATGACCCATCTTATTCAATTTTGTAAGTAGCTTGCAATGAATTTCTAAGTCGAAATGGGTGTTAACATGGGCATGATGAATGGGGCCAAGAAAGTTTACTTGCTAAGAAAATTGAAAAACCTAAATTCTCTGATTTACCTTCATTAAAATTTCTTATTGTTTAGTCAATCTGAGCCTCTGTTTCATTGTAGATTAAACCACTAGTCACCTCGTATGTACACCACATGTTCTAGGAACCATTATTGAAGAAAAGAATCAATGTGACGAGATTCTTTTATTGATGGGACTGGTTCGCCATAAAAGAAAACACCATCAAAGTAGGCATTCAAAATTTATTAATGTTGTCGGCCTCTTTAGAAAAGTCACAATGGAGTTGCTGATATTAAATGAGTCAGTTGTTGATATTAAATGAAATTACTAGAATAGCTATGAAATCTCTTACAGAATCTGATCGTAGTTCTAGAAAGGTACACACCAACAAACTAATGAATGATGAAAACTCCTCATGCCAAATCACGCCAAATAAAACATATACATGAATCCATTCAAGAAATGCGAGCCTCCAAATTATTTGTGGAAACCTAGATAGGTTGTAATCTGTATAAAGAAGACATGGTTTCATATATTTTTTTGCAACATACACATAAATGCATCTATTCAAAAATATTATAGAAACTTTCAAAATAATGTTGGTAGGTGTAAAACCATATTCCACAACCTTTGACCAACATCCTCTCTCTTGAAATTGATGTAACCTAATTCTTTGCTGCCGAACTTGAGATTAGAATCACGTCCCATCTATGTAAGTGAATCGGTCACCTAAACCGGCGTTAATGCCATATCCACCTCCTGCGATATCAAATGCCAACAGTATAGGCACACCCAATAAATGGATGCCTTGTAGTTAATGCAGAAGCTTACCACCTCCAACATTAGAAATTTGGCCATGAATAGATATCAATAGGTAATTTATTACTGCCATGGTAATAGTGACCCTTACATGCCAAAGTTAATGATAAGTTGCATTAAAATCTGAATACCTGATTTGTGAAATATGTCGCTATGGGCATCATGCCTAGTTTGTAGATCAAAGGTACAAATTATGAAACAAGAAATGGAAATCGCATCAAATATTATATTTAGGTAACTAATTTAGTTGATGCCCATGCATTTATGTGATTGTATTTATCAAACATCCAATCTTCAAGATAAATCACCTTCCTATTGAGAAACTAAATATTTTAACATCTTTACTAAACATAAACTGAAACAAAATAGAAAATGACTGTGAAATATTTCAAGCTAATGTAGTTGGCAGGCGTAAAAAAATAACTGACTTCTATATCTCTAGAATGCAATAATTGCAAGATCTACACAAAGCACGATTTGCTAAAAAGGGCACAAGAATCTTTTAGGTCAAATGTAGGTGTTGGGTCTGTCCAACTATGTATGCTTGCTAGTATGTGCAATAAATCCATACCTATATAACTATC
The DNA here is from genome assembly GCA_007115665.2 of Sequoiadendron giganteum. NCBI lineage: Eukaryota > Viridiplantae > Streptophyta > Pinopsida > Cupressales > Cupressaceae > Sequoiadendron > Sequoiadendron giganteum. The sequence continues at coordinate 71,942,068 of CM021105.1, forward strand.
CAGGTCAGAACCACACAACTCCCAGGGTGAGCTAGCTCTATCGTAAGTAATTGGTTCTAAAGTAATAGGTCTCTTCTTTCCTAGATCATTTATTGGATAGCTTCGGGAATAAAGAAATGTATGTGCAGGTCCTCTTAGGTGGGGGAAAGGAATGAATTGATTGAAACTACCAAATAAGGAAATAATTCATGGGAGTGTGCCATACGAGCATATAGAAATAGTAACGACATGGGGAGGGGTCTCTTCAGCTTGCATTCTCTATCTATTCGCTAGTAGGATTTGTTCTCCATTTACAGGGGCAGGTGGGACAGGGTAGGAAAGTAGTACCATATCAATCAGGACGGTACAGGCATTCATCTATTTCTGATGGCATATCCCTATCAGACAAAGGGGTTGGGAATGGATACTTATCTATTGGCGGTGTTAATCCCACTTCTCCTATCTGATCCAATGAAGGGCCAATTCAATTTCTATCTACTATCTACCTGGAACCCCGGGGTAGCACAAGAAGACATCGATTTGGACGATTTGGGTTGACAAGAGTATCATCCAGGGAATGAGTGGGTCACAAGAATGAGTGTGGAGATGGTATGAGAACTTCTATTCCACAACATTGCCTAGATGCCACTCTGCATATGCCAAAATTAGAGCTTTGGAACCGTGTAGAGACATTTATTAAAACATAAATGACAAGTTGTTTTGACATTGTGGGATGCTAAAATCTTACACATTGTTTGTATAGATTTAGCCATCCTCATAGAATAACATACATCATTGACTCCAAAAAAAATGATAAAACTAAAACAAACATGCAATGGAGAAAAAGAAATACAACCTATTCTATGGTGAATCGGTGCCCTCCATGAAGATGTGAGAGAGCCCTTTCCCAATCCCCTTTTAAGCCAAATAAAATAGACAATGAGTTTCTATGAGCTCAAGTTGCCTATAGTTTAGATGCATTCAAAATGTGTTGTTGAAATGAGAGAAAATGCCTTGCATTTATACGAGAAGTTGATAGAAGAGAGGCCAAAATTAGGCAATGTGGGACTAAATCCCATCCAATAGGATAGAGACACTTGTCATAATGGGATTGGCCAAAGCTTGTGCAAGTTTTGGTCAATGTGCCCATTCAAATTTGAAAAATGTCAATAAATGCATGTTGTTAGAGGGTTTTGGGGGGAATAATCTTTGTCCAAAAAAGTCAAAGATGAGAGTTATTGAGGGAAAATAAGTCTTTTTAATAAATCAAATAAATTGATTTATTGATGCAAGTGGGTGGGTTAGTTAAGAGTTTAGATTTGACTCTAGTTGAGTCAAAAGCTAGAGAATGGTAATTATGATTAGAAGTTAATTAATTTAGATTAATTAACTTAGGGATTTTTAGGGATTTGATATTTGATTAAATTAGTTTGATTTATTAAATCAAATGAGAAGAACATAAGGATTAAATAATTTGATTTATTTAATGAACCTTAGGAAATTAATCAATAATTGCTTTAATTGATTAATAGAAGAAATGAATGTTAATTTGTATGATGCATGATTGTTATTTTTGCATGTCTACATTTTTCCCCTCTTTGAAGCAATGTACTCGTTGCATTTGTTCAAAGAATGATGCCGCTGACATCGAAATTAAAAAAAATTCAGATTTTTTAGATGCCCCAGCGAAAATAAGTACGTTAGTACATTGCCCCCTCAAGAGATCAAGCAAAAAGATACAATTTGAGGTAGATCTCGCGACAAAGAGGTTAAAATGAATGTATGGATGGTGATGACTATGTAATCTATATGATAATGATGATGTAAATGAGATGTTCTAATTATGCAAGATGCATGATGGATGCAGGATGGATGCAAGATGGATGCATGTTGGATGTATGGTGGATGCATTGTTAGCGTGAAAGAAGGTAGAAGAATTAGAGGGATCAACCCTTAAATTCGAGAAGATGAAAAAGTCCAACAAGACAACTTTATTAGAAATGATGAATGATGATGATGTATTGCTTATCCAAGGATGGGAAAAGAGCATACCTTTCTTTATGTTTGATAACACACATAGGTGTGATGCATCAAGGTATTAAGAACCAGGATGGCGTGGCACCTAGTGTGATGGACTCTAACTCGACAATCAGATAGGAGTGCTCTTGTTCACACTTGACATACAAAAACCTTGCTAGGACGGACCCAACAAAGCAAGTATTTGCCAAGTTATTTTACAAGAACATCCAACAAGAACAACAAATAAAAAGATAATGATCACTGCCCCATTCCTTTCTCTCTAAACCTATTTTTTTTAGGCATCATCAAGAGGTCCTTGGAATGAGCACAAAGTAAGATAAGTCTAAAAAAGACCAAGATAAAGTAAACAAACAAGCTAATGTTCTTCATACCGCTAGCCAGGCTAAACGAATGTGAGGTACCTGATGCTTATGTCCATCATGGGAATGCTTCATCCTAGGACATGTAGTGATCAGGGTTTTGGTAGGACTGATTGGATGATAAGCTATTGATACTCCGAATTGACCAACTTGCTTGTTTACGGATCTAGACTCGAGACTTTGATGATTAGGTGTTCACTTTGGAACCTGCTAAACTTGCTTATGATTGCTTCACCAAAGGATGAAGGCGACGATGATTTATTAGGAACGACGATTATTGCGAGTGAAAGCGAGATGGGATGGGTGCACCATTTTGGGTTTTTCAAATGTTTTGAGGCTGTTTTTGGAATTTTGAGATGTTTTTACAAATGTTTTTGGTATTTTCCAGATTTTTTAATGTTTTTGGTATTTTGTGTCTCGGGGACCAATCAAAGATGGCCTTGCCTACATTTAAGCTCAGAGATGGCATAGTTCGGATAAAAAGCCTGACTCAATGAAAAGATAGATGGGAAAACAGATTGCCAATGTGACAGACGCCTAAAATACTGACCTAAATGTAACAAAGATAAGCAAACGAATGCCATTGCGACGGACGCCTAAAGGATGGGCAAACGGATGCCAATGCGACGGACACATAAAGAATGACCTAAATGTCTCGGGGGATGATCAAAGATCAACCTTGCCTACGTTCAAGCTCAGAGACAACGTAGTTCGACAAGGTGACAAACTTGACTTAATGATGAATTTTGAAGATTTTCCAATATTTTGACCTATTTTTGGATTTTCTGATGAGATTTTGAATGTTTTTGGTTTTTTCGCATGATTTTGACGATTCAGATATGGATATGATATGATATCAGTGCTTTGTTTTGGGATTTTGTTGAAAACCAAGCTTTAATGTTGATCAATCGGACTAATGGATTAATAGTGTGACTAAGTGTGTTAAGTCAATCAAAAGTGATAATGCACTAGTAAGTTCCAGGAAGTTGTGTTATCCCAGAGTAAACTCATACAAAAAGGATAATTTGGCTAGGTGTGTTAAGCCAAACAAGGTGATTATGGATTTGATAATTTGGCTAAGTGTGTTAAGCCAAATAGAGTGATGATAATGGACTTGTAAACCCAAGGAAGTTGTGTTATCCTAGAGTAAACTTGTGCACAAGATGATGGTTTGACTAGATGTGTTAAGTCAAACAAGGTGATGATTGATTGGATTTGATTGATCAAGATCGATGAAGCTTGATTTGGAACAAAATTTCTTTGATGATTAGATGCGACTCATATGAATTGTTCAAATTGATGTTCGATGAAAGATTAAACTTGATAAAGAACATCATCTTGCTGTCAAAATATGCCATGGGCTAGTGATTCGGGATTTTGGCTCGCAAATGCTTTGACCAAGTTGATTTCACATTTTCCAATGCTTGGATCACCACATAATTGGGAAGATATAGATCAAGATTTATTCTCGAAGCAAGATGTAAATATCTGCCCCCAGTGTCTAGCAATGTTTGGAATGCCATGGGTGAATTTTTGGATAGATGGATGGACGAATGGGTATGGATCATCTTGCGATAAGATAATGGTGTTCAAAAAGCGGATGCGCCTTTGGATAGTGGTTCAAGGTTCAAATAGCGTTGGGTAGGATGGGATCAATGAAAATGACCCATGTCAAGATGTTTACCACAAACAAGTGTAAAGTGTGCTCCAAAATTTTCCAAGATCAAGATAACTTGGAGTATGGATGCAGATGGAAAATGGATTGGATAAACGGTTCATGGATGAACGGATGATATCGCTCAAATGATGGCTTTATTATGGATGCGATAAGATGCTTTCTCCTAAACTGGCGCACGTAGATGCTTGATTCTACACATGACGCCTGTTTCCCAGGTTTTCATCATGGTACTTGTCCAAAGCGCCACCGTAGTGGTTTTCACTAGAGGACGATTTTTTTCTTTACTGTTTCTCAATCCTTTTTCTATTTTTTTTGGATTTTTTGTATTTTTTTATTTTTATTTTTATTTTTGTTGTCGCCAAGATTCCTGTTTGCTAGGTTTTCATCAAGGTGACCATTTTTTCAAGACATTTTCTAATTTTTTTTGTATTTTCTGAGAGATTTTAAGCTGATGTTGAACCACCTGGTACTATTGATGTTGATGTTTCTGTCATAATATGCCATCGGTATCCTACTTGAAGAAGTTGTTTTGTCAAGACACGTGCACTTGAATGCAAATTTTGAGATCCCTGATCTGCTTTGCTGATACCGGAGTTAACTCTTTCTTTGTGCACAAATCGCAATACAGTGCCTTCTGAATCCTTATGATGAAGGGTCGCTGCCAATATATGGTCAATGTGAGAATTGGATATCATGCGTGGAGGCATGGATGGAGTGTGTTTAGGTATAAAAGATGGATTAGTTGATAGTTTGGAATCTTTGACTCTCCAAACTTGGGAAGATGAGAAATAATGGGTGGATACAGAAGTGTACGTGGAATTAGGACCAACTGCTTGATACACTTTGTATGTTGCTTGAGAAACATGTTTTCGCTTTTGGCGACATCTTTGATGGATACTTTTCCCTTTTTGATTTTTCCCCATAGTTTCTTTGACTAATGGAGTTTGATAGGGATTTGTATTCTTTGGTATCCACTTGTATTTGATTTGTCTGATATGCTTCTTAACTTCTTTTTCTTTGATGACTTTTTTCATGCTTCGATTCAAATCTTTCTTTTCTTGTTGGTCCCAATTTGTGGATGGGGTGATGGGTGGATGAAGATTCATGATGTGGCAAGTTGTAGTATTGGCATTGGTTTCATCATAAGGATTCTTTGTGCTCCCTATGTTGACGTTTGCTCGAGATGAAGTTGCCCCCAGTTTTGTGGAAATATTACTGATATGTTTAGATCCCTTGATTGTCGAGTAACCAAGGCCTTGACGCTTAGGATTTCAAAAAATTTGCACTGGTTCCAAGATACCCTGTTCATGTAGGCCTAATCCTCTGCCTTGATAATTCATCTACTGAAAAAACTTATTTGCAATAGGATATGATTTACCTTGGAAACAAGGTGTTTCTCCTTCTCTACTCTATGGCGGATCTTCAAATGTCATAGCTCTTTCATTGATAAGATGATTTTCCCTTACAAAGGTGAGTGATCCAAGTTTATAAGTGATAGGATCTTGCATAAGTGGGATGAATGCCTGATTGATATCTTCAACTTGATCTTGTGACATATCAGATTGTAGTGCTTCTTCAAGAAGTGTTGATGCTTCACTATCCTTGTAAAAGTCTCCCTCATGACTCACTTCATAGGATGTTTCTGATTCATGACTTATGTACAAGCCTTCTTCATGATCCATTTCTGATATGTCTCTGCATTTCTCTACATCTTGATCATGTGTACAAATTTTAAGAGTAGGAGACTCTTGTTCCTCAGTAAGATTATGAGACTCTTGTTTTGAATGAAGATCATCTACAGGTCTATCCAAAGAAAGCATCTCATGGGTAGATGGAAGAGTATGTGCTATGCGGATATGGTCATCATTTGCAACATCTTGTATAGATAGGAGAGTGTCCATTATATCATTGTAGTAGCTTGGAGATACAAATTCTCGATCTTGAGTGATTTCGAAATTGCTTTCAACATGCTTTGGATCAAGTTCTTGACATGGGTCAATTTCAAAGAATGGATTTCTTTCTTGGATATCTTCATTAGGCATAGGAATATTCTCAAATTTGATGAGGTCAAAGGATGGCCATATGTTTTGGAGAGGATCATTGCTAGACCTTGGTGAAAGATGTTGATCATGCTTTGGAACAAATTCTTGAGATATGTCTTCTAACTCATTAGGTGATGTAGAGATATTTAAGACATTGTCATTAGTCAAAGGATCTTGATCATCATTTTGAATTATTATGGTGGGAATCAGTTGCAAGCTTTGTTGTGGGAGTAAGGCCTGCGTTTTCTGCTGAGCCAACAACGCTTGTTGTTTGTCATGTTGTTTTTTTTCCAACAAAGCTTTTTGTTGGGCTCTTTATTGTGCTACTTCTTCTTGGATTGTTTGCAATAGTGCCCAGAATTCTGCTTGCGGTTGCGCTTGTTGGGCTACTTGAGCCGCTTGTGCTTGCTAAGCAACTAGCTGTGTAGCTTGTTGGGCTTGGAGTGCCTTTTTGTGGGAAGCTTCTTGAGCAGTTTGCAATATGATGGAGAATGAATTGGTTGTGTTCTATTTTGGTGGTGGTGGTGGTGGTGGTGGTGGTGGTGGAATGGGAATGTTGTTGATTGTTGGGGTTGCTTGGATGGTTTCTATCTATTTTTGCAATATCGATGGAAAAATGGGATGATTTGGTATGATGTTTTGATTTGGCATGATAGATTGAAATTGAACATTTTTGTGGTTGAGAATCATATTTCCTTGATTTAGGTAACTTTGATTTTGCATGGTGTTACCTTGACTTGAATCAACATATGGAGTTGCCAATATAGTGCTAGGATTTTGAACAACATTAGGGGGATTTGCAAACATGTCGACCCCAAAGTTTACCAAGTGTGGATTTGAAATGGTCATGTTTGGTAAAGTTGCACTTGGTATGTATGGATTTGGTAGGATGACGTTGTTTGGAAAACTCATGCATTGAGCATTTGGTTGATAGATTTGTAGATTTGGACTTGGATTTAAATCTATCATTGGGAAAGGTGTTCCAAAATTTGGATTGGGTATGCTCATATTTGTTGTACCATTGATGTTTGTATGAGATAATGCTCCCATGTATGCATTGTACAAGCTTTGAAAATCAAATGGTATTGCAAGGCTTGGATAGTTTGGTTGAATTGAATTGCTCATGATGGATGGATCAAATTTATATTCCATGCTCCTCTTGTGTTGAGATCGAGTTTGAACCATAAAATGAAGATCAATTTTCAAGAATGTAAGAGATGAACCTCTAATCCTTTAGATCGGTCTAAACCTTAGTTTGAAAGAAGTGAAGAACTAGGATAAATGAAGGATCAAAATGATGATGAGGATGAGATAATCGAAAGATGAGTGATACGGATGAATGGAACTCTTAAAGAAACTTTGAAGGAAATGCTAAACTTTTTAGGACTTTGATTGATCATGATTGGATTGATAGTTTGACTAGGTGTGTTAAGTCAACCAAGAGTGATGAATGTAATCGTAAAACTCTTGGAAGTTGTTTTATCCACAGAGTGAACCCCTACAAGATGGTAGTTTGACTAAGTGTGTCAAGTCAAATGAGGTGATGATTTGATAATTTGGCTAAGTGTGTTAAGCCAAATAAGATGAACTCATAAACCCTAGGAAGTTGTATTATCCAAGAGAGAACTCGTGTATAAGATGATGGTTTGACTAGATGTGTTAAGTCAAACAAAGTGATTTGATTTCACCTAGTATTTTAGCATAGTAGATGACAAAGATTCCAAGAGTTGTTGGTGAGGTGATTTTTGATTGATTTTGATGGTTGAGAGATGGATGAAAGTGATTGAATTTGATCCTAGACTTGACCTAGAATAACACTTCTTCTTACAAGATCTCGGTGTTGAAGGACACGCTATATTTCCTATGAGAGGAAAGTAAACCTTTCAAATAATTCAGGATCTCAAAACGCTCCTCACTAGCTTTCAGACTAAGCTTTTTGAACTCAGTTTTGGGATTTTGATCATGTTAGAAAACACATGTGTAATCAAATTTGTCTTTTATCTTGTCTTAGTGAATCCTTTTTACCAAAATCACTTGCTTGATTATGTTTTCAAACTGAATGTCTAATGTCCTGCTTTCGTTTTCATTCCACAAGGTCCATCATGTGGAAATCAAGGAAATTAGCGCAAAAGTTTCCTAGGTTTATCCTTAGTGAAAACAAACGACGATAGAATTTGAGCACTTAGAAACCTCTAAGGATATGATCACTAGGGAAAGTAAGAGTACTCAAATTCATCAAGGATATTCGTTTCCTAAAAAGGGGTTTGAAATTTGAGGCTCTTGTGAATGTTCGTTTTTTAATGTTTTGAATCCAAGCAAAGTGTTTTTGATTCCAAGCACTTTTACAACCCTAGGATGATGAGGCAATATCTTGTTGGGTTCCCACTTGGATGAATCCAGCTACACATATCTTGTGCGAATGGCTAAATGCTTGACCACACTGGCTCCCCTCCACGACACTCACTTATTCGGGTCAGCCAAGCATTAGTACCCATGAATCTCCCATGGCATACTTTCCGTTTCCACAACAAGACCACATGTTATGTGGGGCGGCTTCAAAGGACATGACCTTTTGCACTAACAAGATAGACAAGGTTTTGGCCTTTTTCTAAACAAAGGGTTCTAATTTAGGCATTCCGTTCATGGAGGATTATCCAACATCGGCGAGAGTCCATTGCTATCCATCTCGTTGGAATAATCCTCGTGATATTGGCCTTTGTTCCAATATCCACACTTATATCTAGGGTGGAAGTCGCTTGGGTCGTTCCCTTGGGTGATTACTTTTTCCCACAAGGCAGGCCCTCTAAGATAAACAAAAGCGAGCTAACATATCCCGTCGTTTACATAACCTTTGTTGAAAAACAAGGGGGAAAACCTCCGCAATATGTCATGCTCACACTCGCATGTTTTGTTCAATTTTAGATCCCAAATCGAAGTGTGGAGGCAATATTTTTTACAACTTAATATCATAAAAAGACTTTTGATTCTTAAGGTCGCCGTGAGGCACGAGAGAAACGCATACGTCTTTTTGATGATATTACTTTGTGAAAAAGATTACAAAGCATGACAAACAGTTGTTCATTTTAAGTCCAAAAAGCAGTGATGAATTCATTTTAAGCACCAAAATCCAAGTGTGAAGGTTGTCTTGTTCAATTTTAATCCCAAATTGAAATCTAGTAAGTGTCTAAGGTTCAATTTTAACCAACTTTGAAAAGATCAAGTCATTGATTGATTTTAAGCCTAAATTGAAAAGTGAGTTAGCTAAAAACAGAAAAAAACGGTAGTAAATGGAAGCTCCAAAAAAACATTAAAAAATGCTTTTCAAGTTTCTATTTGCAAGAAAACCTCCAAGTCCACTATATTCATCTTCATTTTCGCTTGATCACAACCTTGTTCCTTTGTTCAATTCAGATACTCGTCCTCAAATGTCCACCTTAATTTCAACCTTGATGTCAACACCTATTCCACAATACAATGTAAACTTTTAGAAATGAGATTTAGTGAAAGATTAACGAAACACTCCATATTATCACAAGAAATTATACTTGTCATGTAAAGCTTCCAAAGACAAAATAATGATAGGTCCAACACTTCAAATTTAATAAACACATGCTGAAAATTATAAAGCAATGGTTTTAAATGAAAATTCCATGTCAAAATTAGTCAACACACTGAGAAAATACCAAAATCTCCTTGTAGATTTCCAAATTCTAAAGTTGTACTTATTGGATGTGGGAACGTTGATGCGTTTATCCTAAAATCAGAACAGAAAGTACTTCCACCGTATTTGTTGATCTTGAGCTAATAAATAAATTATGACATTCCAAGGTTGTTATGACAATAAGCTCTTGTTCAAGCATTTCTATGCACCTTTGTATATAAACAGATCCCAAATTCTTTGTGGTCTACTTCGTAGCACATAACTATCAAACTAGCATTATCCTCGTCTCAATATCAAAAGCAAGTAGCTTCCTCGAAATAGTTTAAAATGGATTTATACTCAGATTGTCAAGATCAACGACTTTTTTTTTTTTTTCATTGACTGTAAATGAGTGTGTACATTGTCAGGATAACAGATTCGATGTATCTATGTAATAGTGTTTGGCCCTCATAACAACACAAGTCGCTACTATTAATGCTTCATCTGATTCTGGTATAAAGACTCCCACTAATGAAATACCCACGCCTAAGAATTTATTGTTGATTAGACTGGGTGGCTGGACCCATCTGATGCAACTAGTATGGCGCAAAGGCAACATTAGACAAAAAATTTAAACATTTGAAAAAATAAAAATAAAAATCAGTTGCTCGTAAAGAAAAAAAGCACCATGCTTGGTGTCTAGTAATAACGAAGGGACATCTATCAATGCATAAGAATAGTGGAATTCATTGTTCTTTCTCCTTTTAAGCGTAGAAAAATAGGGAAAGCACATGAACTGCAGGAAAAATCCCTCAAAGTAGTGTGGTCTTATGGAGCGCAATGATTGCAGGATATGCACAAAATAGATTTAAATGCTGAGATCTGAAAGGGCATAGATACACAAGATATCGCTCTTTGATAGTGGATACTAGTTGTTTTAAAGAAGGGTGCAATCAAACATTAGTATAGATAACTTGCATCTGTCCCTTTTGATAGAATTTTCCCTGGCTAGCTGAAACGTCTTCCCATAGCAAGTATCGGTTGCAGGAAGTGCGAAGAATAGATTTGTCGATAGGATACCCAATTGCGTGCAACATACATTCTCTGGAAATATAAATGTTAGTAAAAGCCTCGTTTAAAGCTGCTTTAAAAGATTATACAGGAAATATGATGGAGAGTTCTGTAAGAGATTCAAGTAAAACATCTGCCAAAATATAGAGGCCTTGCATTCATTTTTCATATCTACCCGATATTTGATGGACTGGAGAACTTAGATTTTGTAGATCATAACATAAATAAGCGGCCAAATTTGTGTATGCAAATAGGAATAAAGCTACACAATGTAGTAGACTGCGCGCACCCTGTCAGTAGACCATTAACATCACACCATCGACAAGAATGCTTGGATGATACTGTCACTTCTCGGATATCTTGGGGAGGGTTGAAACTACTCTGCATAAATGCTCCTCTAGAAGATCCGCCATCAATCACTCAGAGCTCGCTACCTTAGGGAAGATGTACGCACTTGCATTTATAATTATACTGACCTTTCACTTCTCTAGTTTGACCTTTCACCTTCTCCAATCTGGTGAGCAACAGCCTTAAATGATAAGAATCTTCAAGAAAATCACACCGAAACCTTCTCCTATAGAGTTAGGATCATATTAAATGCACCAAATAGATTCATCAAAAATAAAGCTTTGAAAAAATCAAACATAGGCTTTGTAGTGAACAACTTCAGATTGTGTGCCTCTTTTACCATTTAAATGCGAGCTAGTTCATAGCATAAAGTCCTCAAAATAGATGTCATTTTATGGACTGTAATGATGTCAAGACCCGCCCAAAAAAGATTTGGCTCAGAAGTTGCAAGAAACTTTCAAGTAAATGGAGTTTGTATGGTACGAAACCAGTGAATTATTCAATCTTTGACTGGCCTCCTTATTGTCGATGATAGAATATGAGCTTTCAGCAAGTTATGGACATCCCTCAAAGCATAAAGGACAAGCAACGAAGAGAATGGAAGGAGACACAAAAATCTCATACTTATTTGACAGAGTGCCTCAATGAGATGTCAACTTGTAGAATGCGATGGTTGTTGGATATGCGCACAGTGGATTTGTTGACAGGCTTTTAGCAACTGTTATCAGCAGGCGTAAAACTAAAGGCAATAACCATTATCATAAATGATGTGCAGGTTGTCCTAAGGTTGCGGCCAAAGACTCGGCAGCATAACTCATAGGCCTGTTTTACCTAAGCATTTGCGAGAAAAGTCAGGCGGCCTAGATGACAACAAAAAAGGGATGAAGGTGTCAGTTTTTATAATGTCGTGATCTCTAACCTTTCACTGGATGCTAGATATTTTCCCATTTCACTTAGAAAAGTGCTTTCAGCTCTATGAAATCACTTTTTTCAAAAAAAAACCATCATTAGTCAATATTCATTATTGCTAGTGAAATGAATGGACGCTATAACTCCTCACAACTAGTAACGTGCGTATTGGCCTTAGCAAATAGAGATAGATACACCATCAGTTCAAGGAGGTGTTCATTGCGTATTGGCTGGCAAGGGGATTAAGCACGAAAGGAGGTGTTCACTGCGTTCTTCTCCAATGCGGGAGTTTCAGCAGAAGCTCATCATGCAAGGCACCAAATGACAGTTGCAACAATACTGCCTATCCATACTTAGGATCTAAGCATCTGGCCGAAGATGGAGTGGAGATAAAGAAAACAAAAATTTGCGTAGGGCTGTCACATAAATGGTAGTAAAGCAGAGAGCTAATACTGACATTAAAAATGATAAATCCCAATATTAAAAATACTACCTCCCTCATGAAAAAGACATGCCTATGGAATTCCAGGAGCTCGTGCTTTTCATATATTTTCTTTAGAACCACTCAAGATGTGTCCCCAGAATGCAATACCAGTATTGTTACTAGACAAGACCATTGTTTTTTTTTTTTTTTTTTAAATAGAATATGATAGGAGGAACCATAAAACTGAAAGGAAATCCCTCAACAAAATAAAAAAGCATAGAAAATACACTCTACGCCCAACAATCATGAATTAAAACATTCTACCCTACATTCGATGGAAATTTGAGCTCTATACCCAATCAAACACTGGCAAACGCCACAAAATCAACAGGTATGTACCCTTACGAAACAATAATCTTGGCCAACTGTGTAGCAGAGGAACTGAAAAGAAGGGCTACCAACTGTTAAAGGAATCAAATAAATGGTGAAAATAGAAGACACGTCTGTCTTTTTCTCCCTTTCAATAGCAAGTCCATGTAATTGTAAAAAAGAATGCAAGTGAAAACAAAAAGCACACCTACATATTAATAGAAAGCCAATGCCCTCCTTCTAGCACCATTTGTGGGATGCTAAAATCTTACACATTGTTTGTATAGATTTAGCCATCCTCATAGAATAACATACATCATTGACTCCAAACAAAATGATAAAACTAAAACAAACATGCAATGGAGAAAATGAAATACAACCTATTCTATGGTGGATTGGTTCCCTCCATGAAGATGTGACAGAGCCCTTTCCCAATCCCTTTTTAAGCCAAATGAAATAGACAATGAGTTGCTATGAGCTCAAGTTGCCTATAGTTTAGATGCATTCAAAATGTGTTGTTGAAATGAGAGAAAATTCCTTGCATTTATAGGAGAAGTTGATAGAAGAGAGGCCAAAATTAGGCAATGTGGGACTAAATCCCATCCAATAGGATAGAGACACTTGTCATAATGGGATTGGCCAAAGCTTGTGCAAGTTTTGGTCAATGTGCCCATTCAAATTTGAAAAATGTCAATAAATGCATGTTGTTAGAGGGTTTTGGGGGGAATAATCTTTGTCCAAAAAAGTCAAAGGTGAGAGTTATTGAGGGAAAATAAGTCTTTTTAATAAATCAAATAAATTGATTTATTGATGCAAGTGGGTGGGTTAGTTAAGAGTTTAGATTCGACTCTAGTTGAGTCAAAAGTTAGAGAATGGTAATTATGATTAGAAGTTAATTAATTTAGATTAATTAACTTAGGGATTTTTAGGGATTTGATATTTGATTAAATCAGTTTGATTTATTAAATCAAATGAGAAGAACATAAGGATTAAATAATTTGATTTATTTAATGAACCTTAGGAAATTAATCAATAAATTGTTTTAATTGATTAATAGAAGAAATGAATGTTAATTTGTATGATGCATGATTGTTATTTTTGCATGTCTACAGACATTACACTAGAAAATACATTAGCAATCATTTATGCAATAGTGCAGATGCACTGTCAGGGCACTATGGACTCTTTGAATGATTTTCATTTTAAGCAAATTCAATGTCAGTCTTTAACTGTGTTTTGCAACAGATGAAAACACCCTAAACATAAAAAAAAAATCGCCTCAATATAAACTAATAGAGTTTTCATCATAAGACCTTCCCGAAAGAAGCATAATTCCCTCAATAGCATGATCAATATAAACTAACAAAGTTATGATGTGTAGAATGATTAAATAGAAAGATATCAATCTAAATAGAACAAAGAGAGTTTATGCCAATGTAAACCAACTTTAGATAGCAAGAAATCTGGTATAAGCCTACTGTTAGCAATTAAAATAGACTCAAAAAGACAATTAACCAACATGTCTATCCCTCCTTCTAGAGCCAGAATGTGGATGTCAAAATTTTTATGAGAGACTTAAACCATTTCATGTTGTTAGCACAATTTAGTTTAAATAAAGAAACTCAACATCCCTATGAAATATAGAATCATGTTAAACAATGCAAAAACATGAATCAAACCCTTATCTCATAGTGGATTGGTGCCACTTTGTTTTGTAGGAAGCAGCCCTTTCTCAATCCTAGATAAGCAAGATTGCCAAGATGATAGTGATAATGCAAATGCATGTGATTATGCATCAATTTTTGTGTTGTCAAATTATGTTGTAGTAGTGGTGTTGAAATTCCTTGCTTTTATTGATTCAAGGTTAGGAGATTCAGTGATTTTGGATGAATGTGGGGTCGTTCATAAGCCAATGACAAGATGCCACTTTTCAAGATTTGAGAGGATGAGGGTTGTGCAATTTTTGGCGAATTTGCCAATTCAAAATTTGAATTTGCATGAAATGACATGTTTAGGGGGGATAAAAGGTGAATTAAATGCTATGTTGACTTGCGTAAGAGATATATAAGAGAAGGTGTAAGAGAATTTAATTCTTTGTTGGAAGGGACAAGTCCTTTGGAGGGAGATTCAAAATTAAAGGAATATTCCATCTTGATGCCCTTTTGAAAGTAATTAGAAGAAATTAATAAATGGGTATGTGCAGGATCATTATAGGCCAAAAAGTGGCGATATGTAAGTGATATGATGACCCGTGTGGCTAATAAATTTTTCTTTTACCCAAATTTTATGAAATGAAAAGGGTTTTTAAAGGAGATTTTGAAATTTCCACCAATATAAATTAAGCTTTACTTTGAATTTAATAAATAATTATTATTCATTTTCTATTTGAATTACGACTAAAGTCCTGGTTGATAGGCTGATTGAAAAATATATACAGCTTTCAAATGGTATGACATATTTTGAATCTGAAACATGCATCACATTCTATTCTTTGCATACTATAGGATTAAAAAAATATAAATAAAATTTCATGAAGTTCTAACCAAGTTAAGTTGGTCACACATATGATTTTTTATATTTTTTAAAAGTTGTAATAAAAAATTCATAATTAATTATTTACTTGGAAAAAAATTACAATAAAATATGCATCACATCAAAACATAAGTCCTCTACTTATATCTAAAATATTATAATTTTATTATGGTTAGGGTGGTCAGACAGACAGCCACTTCTTATTTTTTCCCTGAAATTTAAGTACTACTGCATTGAAATTCCAAATTTTCACCAAATAGATTTCTATTTTTTTAAAATAAACTTAGTAGTTTACAAAATACATTCAATTTTCTATAGATTCTATTCTTACATATTTTTGAAATAATATAGATAACTTATTCAAATTTTTACGTCAAGTTGCCTAACTCTGATTTTCTAAATTTTCATTGACACTTAAGGGCCTATTTTTTCCATGATGATCCTGCACATACCCAAATCAAAGAAATGATTTATTGCTGCAAGTGGGTTGGTTAGTTAAGAGTTTAGATTTGACTCTAGTTAAGTCAAAATCTAGAGAATGGGTGATTATGACTAGAGGTTAATTAATTTAGATTAAATAACTTGGAGAATTTTAGGGGTTTGATATTTGATTTAAATCATTTTGATTTATTGAATCAAATAAGAAGAACTTAAGGACTTAATGAAATAATTTTATTTATTTAATTAAGCATGATGAAGCTAGGGAATTGATCCATAAATTGTTTGAATTGATTGATAGAAGAATTGGATGCATGATGTTAGTTTAGCATGTCTACAAATACCTAGCCCATTTACAAGATAGTGTGAGTACTGAAAACATTTCCAACACTGTTATACCCACCATAGATAGTATTCACTGCATGATGGAAAGTGATGAAGGATTGGAAGTTGTGTGTAACCTAACTCATATCTTCAGAAAAATTCTCCCTTCAACCACTACTGGTGCTCAAACCTCAAACAATGTGCAAGAAAAAAATCAAACTCCTCCCTCTTCATTCATAACATCCATTCCCACCTACATAACTCCTCAAGTAACCATAACAATCCAACCAAGTAGTAATATCCCTCCTACCTCACACATTTCCACTATTTCTCCTTATACTTATGTGGCATCTAATCTCATACTTCCCCCCACAAGAAATTAATTCATTTTTCCTTCCTATACATACACACCATCACCATATTCACCTCCATCTCACACCACAAGCAATGATCCTATCATTAACCACCCCTTACAAAAAATTTCATCCCTTTAATTCCAAGTTTCTACCATATATCAAAATCAAAATGGTCCAACTTCATACTATGTCATGAGTAATCCATTATCCTTGGAGATATTGAGAAATCTTGTGCAACAAGTTATAAAGATCTCTAGATTTGATAAATATGGAGGAAAGGTATATCCTACTAAGCATGTTAATTCCTTCACCGCTTTGTGTAGTGGTTTTATCCTTGAGGACAAACTTTTGGCTAAAATTTTTCCTCTATCCTTGAAAGGCATGGCCTTATATTTGTTTTCTACATTATCGAATAACTTAATTCGTTCATTCAATGAAATTTTTGAGGCTTTTATTAACCATTTTCATGTGCACATGGTTCCCAAAAGGACATTGGATGATTTGATGAGATGTAAACAAAATAAAGTTGAAAAATTCACTAAATTTATTTCACGCTATCAATTGCTTTATTTCCAAATCAAAATGAAGGTTCCCAGTTGCCATCTCCAAAATATGTTCATTGAGAAATTACACAACAAGTTAAGGGAAAATTTCACCAGGATGAAATTTCCTTCCTTCATGCACCTATACACTACCCTTAGAGATTATCAAAATTCTATAAGTACTAGTGAAGGTAAACTACCCTTACTCATCCTGAAAAACTTGAAACTTAGAACCAAAACACCTATCAACCTTTCAAAAGACAACATAAAAGTTTCCTTCAACTAATTTCCACCTCTCAACCTACCCAACCCATTGATACCCAAATAAAAACTATAAATAAGTGTAATCCTTATATATTTAAGGATCCAAAAAGATAATTTACTCCCTTACCCGACACCCTTCATAATATCATGACCCAACTCTTAGCCAAAAAAATGCTTACCTTACCTCTTGTCTAACCCCTTAACCCAAGTAAACCATTACCTCCAAGCTTTAGACACAATTCCTATTGTGCTTTTCACCAACAAAAATGACATAACATAGAACATTGTAAGCATCTTAAACATCTTGTACAAAATCTCATTGATTCTAATCATATGCTGATTGGAGGTGTGAATAACAAAGGTACTAAGTCTGTACCTGTGAATGGTGTTTCTATACCTGCAAAAACACAAAGAAAAAACACAATATTAGATAAAAATGCAAGTAAGAAGCAACATTACTCATGAAATTATATTGATACATCAAAATAGGAATAGAAATGAAGAACAACACAAATGAAAGCAATATAATCATATTGTAATGAACAAACTATCAATCCCATTGGGGAATTGGTGCCATTTATGTGTAAAAGGGCCCTTTCCCAACTCCTTTGTGTGATTTGATGATCTTGGATGATGATTCTTGATTCCTTGATGCAAATTTAACAAAACCTTGATAAGATTGCTAAAAACTATGAAACTATGATAAAACTTGATGGAATTGCAAGTGAAATTGAGTATAGTAAGCTTGCATGGATTGTGGATGATCAATTCAATAGGAGAAGCCATATATTTATAAGTTTGAAGAATGGAAGAATAAGAAAAATTGATGAATGTGGGATAAAAGACTAACCAATGAGAGGATGTCACTTGTCCACATGTGATTGGAGGAGGAATGAGCACATTTGGATGAATGTGCACATAAATATGGTTAGGTGGATTTGAAATTGTTGAGTTGAAAATCTTAGAGAGAATATGCAATGGAGTAAATTCCACTTGGCTCAAGGAAAAGGACATGTAAGAGGCTTTTAATGCCTTGTTGGATGTACTCATCCATTTTGGAGGGATTTTCTAATTTGAAGAATATTCACTTTTGATGTCAAGTTGAGGAAAAATAGATGAATTAATAAATGAATTAAATTGATTTATTGGTGCAAGTTGAAAAACTCTATAGGATTGATGTTATTAGGATTACATTTAATCATTATTTGATCAAATTAAGTAGAAATTAGGTGATTTTGACAATTTTGACTTAGATTTAGGATTTTTTTAAATCAATGTTGAGAGGAATAAGGGATTTAGATTTAATTAAATAAAGATTGATTTATTTAATTAAAGGGGATGTTGTTAGATTTGTAGACATGCAAAATTAATATCACCAAGTTTATTTAATTAAACTCCTAAATTCCTCCATTTAAATTAAATAAATTCATGTTTAGTACTAACATCATCCCCTTTAGCTAAATAAATCAAAATATTTATTTAACAATGTCTAAATCATTTCGCATCTTCTTTTTATTTTAATCAATAAAAATAAATCAAATAGGTCAAATCATCCAATCCCTCATTAAATTAATCTAATTATGATTAATGTAATCTAAACTCATGTCACATTCTCTAGCTTTTCCCACTTATACAAATAAATCATTTAATTGGTTTATTAAATCTTATAATTTCCCTCAACATGGCGTCTTTAGGGAATATTCCTCTAATTTTAATTTCCCTTTCAAATGACTTGTCCCTTCCAGCATAGCATTAACTCCCCTCTTACATGTCCCCCACTTGGCATTTAAGACCCCTTTCTTCTCCCTCCAACAAGCCAAATTTCAAATTTGAAAAGGCTACCTAATGTCATTTATTGGCACATTCATCAAAACTTACACATCCTTGGCCCATTCACATGGTGACAATTGGCCTCTTCCTATTGGTTGGATTTTTATCCCAAATTAATCCCATTTTCATCTTCTCTCATCAAACTCTTCTATAAATGGAGAGGTTATCCTTCATTTCAATCATCCACAATATCATGCAAATTTACGCTCTTCACATTGAGAACTAATTTTGTCCATTGTCATAGCATTGTATCATCATTATTGGCTTGTCAAGGGTTACGAAAGGGCTACTTTCTACACAAAGAGTAGCATCGACCCGCTATGGGATAGGTATACTTCATGTTTTTATATGCTTTGATCATCTTTGTCATTTGTTTGCATTTTTAAGTATGATGTATTATTTCATAAGGATATTGGATCTTTGCTTGGCTTTGAAATATTAAACATGCTATTGATGTGTGTGTTAGAGTTTTAACCATTTTCAGATTTTGATATACACAAGATTAAATCAAATAAAGATTAATTTATTCAATTTAAGGAGATGACTTTAGAGATTTAGTTAAATTAAGTGAATTATTTAATTAAAAGAAAGACTATAGGATTAATTAAATAAAATGATTTATTTAATTAATAGAAGATGATGACTTAATCATTTGATTTATTTAATTAAGAGATGAAATTTTGTGATTAGAAAATGATGATTTAGGAAGAAACAATGTTAGTAAGCTTAGGATCAGATGTGTAGGATCGAAAATATATTTTTCCCATGGCTATATTTTGCCCCTCTTAAAAGCAATGTACCTATTGCATTGATTCAAAGAATAAAATGTTGTTATCAAAATTAAAAAACAAATGATTTTTTAGATGCCCCACTGTTGCCCTAGCAAGAAGGATTATCCTAGTAGACTAACCCCTCAAGAGATCAGACAAAATTTTGGATTTTTGGGTGATCTCACGAAGGAAAAAGAGGAGAAGCTATCCGACAGGTCCAGAAAGGGTCCGGGATGCCAAAAAAAAGTACGAAAATACCAAAAATAGTGCAAAACAACCCTTGATTGGACAAAAATAGGTTTGGCAGCCTAAAACCCTAGCTAGATAGCTAAATTAGGTCAAAAAACCCTAATTTTTAGGCTTAAATAGACCTCAAGGGGACACTTTAAAATCATTTTCACACTGAGCCTTTAGATAATTTTACATTTTGAGCTCTTATCTTTGATCGAGATGGCACAAATATTTCTTCCATGACATGTGTCAAAGTAGGTACGAGTGCACCATCGGCTAGCCGACGCAAGACCAGTGGTATGTACCCCTTCCTTGACTTTTTATTTCAATTTTTTTGTGTGATAAATAGGGTCAAGGTCAAAATTAAGTCAAGTGGTGCTATATAGCACTGCTAAAAATGCAAAATTGGCCCTACGTAGCCTCCAACTACGTCAAATATGCATAGGTCATCCCTGCGAGCCAATTTAGAAATTAGGCTTTAGGGCTAAAGTCAACTACATGAGAGAAGTGTGTCATGATGACCTCTTTTTGAGTTTAGGACTTAGGGACGTGGTCAAACTACGTTGCTACTATTAGCAACGATCCATTTGCTATTTGAATTGTGGGAACTTAGGAGGAGATATTTTTTTTTTTTGAAACCCGGCATTGTGGCTTTTCTTGCGCAGGAGGACCTCAGGATATTACATTCTCGGGAGCATAGATGCCTAGTGCTTATCATATTAGACGAGTTACATGAGCTACTCCAGGAGAACCTTGGGGCCATAATACTTTAGTATGTCGCCTATGCCTGTCTCGTTCAGACACACCTAGGGATGATGACAACCCTAGCAGAGAGGTGGCACAGTGAGACATCTTCATTTCACTTGCCCACTAGTGAGGCCACTGTCACTCTAGAGGATGTTTGGTGCATCCTATAGTTACCCATCCATGGAGAGAGGGTTATTTGTGATGTGGATGCTGGGAGGGATGCATGTTATGAGATAATGGAGCTTGAGGCAATCATCTTCTCCGAGGGGCAAATTATTCTAGAGAGATACCGGGGCACGATGCCCACATGCAACCTTATTGTTGCAGCTATTATATGAGGGCTTGTGGCTTTAGATCAGTGGGGCCGGTAATTTAGTCTAGGGTGGGGGCTAGCATGCAAGTGGATGCTCTTCCACAGGGAGTGCCTTGCATGAGGATCAGTGATGCTAGCCTCACTCTACAGAGATTTACATGAGTTTGCATACTTAGAAAATAGGGCCATTGGGGCTGATGTTACTTAGACAAAGATTTGCATGAGTTTGTGTACATATGGTTACACTCGGAGGGGTACACCCAAGGCCAAGATTTTTCATTCATTTTTAAACAATGATAGGCTTCAATCGGCCATTGTTGTTTATTCCAAGACTTTCATTTTTGTTATAGCTCATGCCCAACATTAATTGAAGTCCTCTATTTGCATCATCCCTAGGAAGGGCTGGTACAAAGCTTTCATCTTGATAGAGGAGACTGGATACATTTTTCTTGTCCACCACTTCTTGGCCTAGATCACCCCACCTCCTGAATCGGGAGGTATCCGCTCTGAAGGTTTGAGTTGTAGTATTGGAAGGTTGTGGCTGTCCATGGGATCTAGGGGATTGAGGTAACTTTTTGACCATGAAGGATCCTTTCTTCATTTTGTATTCCTCACATGTGTTGTCTTGGATTATAAGCTTGATGTCAGATATGTCATGGATGGCAGTTGTCTTTGTCCTAGAAGTGAAGGCTATGTTGGATGGATCTAAATATTGAGTTGTGGGGTGTTTATCGTATTTTGGGACTTGGGGGATTTTATAGTACTTGGCTTCTAGTTTCTTGCAATAGGAGAAGGGCTCATGATCTCCATAGATTGTGATCTCTTGATTTTGGTATGAAAAATTGATGCATTGATGGAAAGTTGATGCAACTTCTTGTATCCCTTGAATCCATGGGTTCCCTACGAGGATATTATAAGATAGATCATGGTCAAGCACCTAACATGTAGTTTACATAATGGATGGCCCTACTTGAATACAAAGTTGAATAGTACCCTTAGACACTCTCTCTTGATCATCGTAAGCCCTGATTGTGATACCCTTACCTTTTTCAATGGAACCTTTAGAGATTTATAGATTATTTATAAACTTGATTGAACAAATGTTAAGGCCTACACCCCAATCCACCAAGACCCTTTTGACCTTATTTTTGTGAAGCAACTCTTCAAGGTTACGTGCACAATTGTGAGATGGTTGAATGGCCCAAATTTAATGATCTTCGACTCATTCACCACCTTGGGCGAATGAGTCACACCTAGGTTTTTGGGTCCTGAACCTAGTTTCACACCTTTCTAAGTATTTCAAAAAATTCTCTCATAAATTATGCCTAATGGGACTCATTTTCCACCGTGGGTGAATGAGTCTCATTTGGCCCAAAATCAAAATTAACTCATATTTTTGGTAGGATTTTATCCTTCTAGATATGATGTCAGCTTGTAGTGTTTTAATTTGAGGAATTATTGCATTATTAAGTATAAATACAAGTTTTTCCACTAATTTTACACCTAGCAAGTTGAATGAGAATTCTTATGGAAATTTTGAGTTCACAAGAGAATTCAACAACATTCATGGGTAGATTATAAATCATTTTAGAGTATTCTTCAAGCATCAATCATAATGTCAAAGGTTTCATGCATCATGTTTGTCTTTGAGCTAACAATTGTGATGTAGGGTTTTATGATTCAAGCTAGCATTTCATTCAATATATATCACCTTCAAGAAAATGCCAAGATCTACATCCATTCGAGTAATCTCATACATATTTTTAGTACTTCATTTCTTTGGTTTGGTTTCTATTGAAGACACATTGAAGAGAAAGTTGGAGAAAGTTGTCAGAGTGCCTAAAATTTGTTAAATTATCACTAAGCATTAGAGAACATTGGAGAGCACATATAGGTTGATTTATAGAGACTCGAATCTAGAAAATTGAAGAAGCAGACTCATTAGACTAAGAAGAGCATATTCACATCTTGAAATACTAGAAGACCCTAATTGGATTGATTCACCACTTTTGGTGAATGAGTACTAGTTTTGGTCAAAATTTAGATTTTTACTGATTTGGATACCCATTCGCCAGATTCATGTTCCCACACAAAATTCTAGTTTTTGGATTGATTCACCCAGCTTGGTGAATGAGTCCTAGTCAGCATTAAAGTAAAGTTTTCTAGTATTTTAGAGGTCCTTCTAGGCATCTATAGATTTCCAGACCTGCACAGTCCATCTTACAACTTTCTATTTTGTTTCATTTATATTTCTAGGCCATTCTATAGGTCATTGCATTGAGTTAGGGTTTAGTGTTGCATCTTGCATTTCATTTATCTTTCCAAGTTCTTACTTGGTGGTCAACCCATCATTATTTTATAATCAGGCCATAAGACAACCCTATTGCAAGATCTCTTTCTCTTTTGCATTGAGATCTCTAGGATTATCCTTGAGTGGAATAGTTGAAAGTTGGTGTGCTCTATGTCCTAAACCATATGATAGCACCGTCTCCCCCATTTTCATAGGTTCCAGGGAATTATCACAATCATGGGGGTAATTGGTTCTAAGCCTTTGTCAAATGGTCACATTCACAATAAAAATGTATATGAAAGATTGTTTGGCAATCTACTAGAGGCTATCCATGTGACAAGGATTTTTCTTTGGGATTGGTTCCCACTTTTCTAAAACCAGACATTTGTGCATTGGTGCTGAAAGAAATTGAAAGGATGAAGGTGATTTCAAATGGGAAGTGTATTGTGGATATTTTTGATGCTCTTATGGAAAATGTAGGTTTTTTACTATGGAAGCTCTCAAACTTTTATTCATGAGGGTATTGCTAGGGGATATATGGTTACTTTTCACTTATATCTTAGAAATTGTGGAGATCTTCTTACATTGGAGCAATCTATAGGGGAACATGAGTAAGCTAGTGGTATCATCAAATTAAAATATTAGAAAGCATAAAATATTCTCAAAGAGCAATTATAATTTTCTAAATTTAAAAATAAAATAATGGCAATTGTCCCATTTAACAATTCTTGCTAGTTAAAAAATTAAATAAATACCATGTTAATTGCACAAGGAGTAGGTGCATGGGCGGATCAAGCCGATTTAGAATGGCCAACTGGAGAGTCAAGGAGAGTTGCAAATCAAGAGCCATAGACAAAGAAGATGCGGGATAGGAAGAGAGTACATGGGTAATGGTGACACAATGGTTGTGGTTTTGAAGGGGACAAAACTCAAATGGTTGGCAGGATCCAACTTAGAAGATATGCAGATATCTATAATGACAATAGGTGAAGAAGGAGGGACAACTAAAAACATTTTCTTGATTTAGCAGAGTTCCTTATAGTGATTGTGGTGGAGGAGGTATGGTGGCGATGAAAAATATAGATAGTGATGATTCGAGAAAATAGAATTTGTTGTCATGGGAAAGTAGGATGGCATGGTAAAGATATAAAAGTTTTGATATGAAAGAAAGGGACAATATGTAATGCGAAAAATGAGTGAATGAATAAGTAGTATATGGAGAGGCATTTCCAAGGAAATAGGGGTGGATTGGGGGTGATGGGTCATCAAAAGGACTATGAAAATAAATGGAAAAATTGGGACCCTAGGCAAAAATAGGTTTGTTGGGTTATGCGATAGACAAAATGAAGGATCACTATCAAATGGTGAAAGACTAGTGTCAAGTGTGAATGAAATTCCCCTTAACACCAGACTTTGATATAAACCAATCATTTTTTAAAGCTAATTTTTGATATTATATACAATTTATTAACAATAGTAAAATTTATATTACAAAAAAATGCAATATTATGAATTAAGAAGAAAAGATTTTGCAAAGGAAAAACTATAATTTACAAAGAAAGAACTACAAACATAAACCTAAACAATTACAAGACACAATTATCACAAAAATGTAAATCCCCAAGAGAAAACCATTTCAAAAGACATTACAAACAATTATATAATCATCCATATACACAATTGATTAGAAGCATAAATAAGAGAACCATGTTTCTCAACATATTTGGATGTTTCTATTTTTGGAAGGCTTTTCTCAATCATCGAAAGATAATCCTTAAGTATTCTACTTTTTGCCTCTTTACATGATGCTAAAATTTACCCAAACTCCTATATATTTTGTTAGTAAAAAATGCCTAGACATATGAAGAATATTAATATTGACGTACAAAATGAAATGTTAGGAGAAGATTATAAATTCAACAAAGTTGATAATATAATAAGGGAAGACTCTGGTATTGAAAAAATTAAAAAACATCTACTTTTACACAATATTAAACTTAAGACGACAATAATATTATTCAGAGCTGATTTTAAGTCTATTACAATACGATTTTTATAAAGTCTCTTCATCATAACTTTTAAAATAATCAACCTAATGTAACTAATTATTAAATAATAAAACTGAACAACAAAACACTAAAGTGACTTTATTAACGTAAAGATTAATATTCCAACATTTTGATTCACCAAGTAAGCTGGCATTTCAGTAAAGATGGAGGTGAAGGCGAGGTTTAATAATGGCCTCCAATGGAATGGATTTGGGCATTGAGAGTCCACGCCCCTCGGTCATGTCAATTACTGTGTCCTCTGGAGCAAACCACTCGAAGCTCTGAAGCAACCGCCCTAATGTATGGGTGACCACAATCAATGCCAGAGACATGCCCGGGCACATTCTTCTCCCTGAACCAAACGGAATCAATGCAAAGTCCTGTCCTTTCAGATCAATCTCTTTGCCTCTGTTGAGAAAACGTTCAGGATCAAATTCCGTGGGACGCTCCCACGCGGCTGCGTCTCGTTGAATTGCCCACACATTCACCAAGAGTTGAGTTCCTGCGGGAACATGATATTCCCCTACAGTGCACGCCTCGCTAGATTCGTGAGGGAGCAAAAGGGGTGCCGTTGGATAAAGCCTGAAAGTTTCTTTCACAATTGCCTGCAAATATTTCAGATTCTGGATATCTGATTCCTCCATTAATCGATCCAGTCCGACCTGTCCGTCTAGCTCTTGATGCGCTTTGGCCAAAATGTTCGGATGCTGTATCAGAGCTGACAGTGCCCACTCGATAGTCACAGCAGATGTTTCACTACCTGCAGTTATCATGCTCTGCAAAACCAAAAGACAAATCTTATAAGAGCTTGATAAGCTTGTGTATTGTGATAAACGGTTTCGGTTACCTTGTGATCAAGGCATCGGCTGTTCATGTAGAGATCGGATTTCCACTTAAACTGTCGGTGCCATGACCACAACTCATCGCCTACAGGTTAAGGCATTTGACTGTTTATTTAGAGACTTTTAATAATCAGTGTATTATCCTGAGCATAAAATCACAGTGTCTACTTAAGACCACAAGACATCAGCTATTTAATACAAACTATGATAAGAATATCTTGCAAAACATTTCTAACCATGGACGAGAAAGTGATACAAGAACATACTAAGGCGGTGCCTTTAACCACATCGTCGTTATTGTCGGACTGAATTTCATGGTTGTCTGTTGCAGAGATGAGAACATCAATCAAGTCTCGAACATGCACCCCTCTCTTCTCTCGGTGATCGTGGAGCAATTTCTTCATAATGAGGTCTCTCTTTTTATGTAGATTCTTCATGGCAAACACTAATCCATGCGGATCGATCCATTTCAGAAAAGGTAGGTAGTAGCCGATATCAAATGATCCAATTAGCGAGAATGTTTCTTCTATCAACTCCTTGAAGTGCTGCGCTTCTTTGAAATCCTCGGAACAGAGATCTGGCGAGAATCTCTTGCTGGCCACCACTCGCACTATGATATTAAATGAGAGATCCGAGAGCCGCGACTTCATATTCACTGGATTGCTGTCTCGCTGCCAACTCGCGAACAGCGAACGGACGAGAGCGGAAATCTCTTCTGTGCGGACGTGCCTGAAAAATTCGATTCTGTCAGCAGTGAAGATCTGGAGCCTGGAAAATTTTCTGATGGTTCGCCAGTAGGAGCCGTATGGAGCAAAGCTTAAGTTTTTAAAATCATACCCAATATGCTTTCCTGCAGACATAAGTGGGCGCGAAGCAAAGGCTTTGTCATTTGTCGTAAAGCATTCTTTTGCCAGAATTGAAGAGGAAATTACCAAAACTGGCCGGAAGCCAAGTTGCAGATGCATGATAGGCCCATAGCGTTCTGAAAGAGAGGATAGAAGTCTGTGAATGGGCTGTTTGCTTCCACTTAGGAGAGGAAGATGCCCAATTATTGGCCACGATGGAGGCTGGGGTGGCTTTCCCTTTGCCGTGTTATTAATTCTACGTCTGAGAGAGTTTGCAATCAGCCAAAGTGAAGCCAGTGCTACAGCAAGAACGATAATGGAAGTTGCTTGCAACGCCATAACTCACAACTTACTCTCCCGCTAAGGCACGCTTTACCCTCGAATAAAGCTCTTGTCCTGTTTTTATTACTGTTCGTCTCGCCAAAGTAGAATGACATAGTCACCGTTGAATAAATCACTTCATCTCACTCCAATAAATATATTTATTTTTTTTTCTTTCACGTTTTTATGGACAAGGTAAGAGATTTGCTTGAGATTCTCGACTTTTTGCACATTTTATACTCGACACTTTCCAAAGCGGTTCACTTTTTTCGAACATTTTGTTGACAAATTACAGTTTTCCATTAGACAACAGTTTGGTACCACGCCATCCAAGTTTTTGAGTTTTTTATTTATTTTACCATGCTGTTTTTTCAACATTGGTGAGTTTTTTCTACAAAATAAACAATTATTAAAATTTTAATATGCAATAGCCAATTAATTTATTATTGAAGGGGTGACCTTTTGTAAGTATACAATGCATGAGAAAGGATAAGAATATCTAATCCATGAGGTGGGGCTGTCTTTTGTAAGTATGCAATGCATTAGAAAGGATAAGAATACCTAGTTCATGAGGTGGATCGATCTTTTGTAAGTATATACTCCCTGAGAAAGGATAAGAACACCTAATCCATGACCTCATAGAACAGTAATATATAATATTTTATTTATTAATAAGTATTTTTTGCTTCTTGTTTCAAATTAGATGTTTTTTAGGATGTTATGTTATTTCAATGTTTTTTCTATATGTAGAGTCTAGATTGTATAATTAAAGTCATGAAATTGAATCATTGAACATGCAATTGCAATTTTATTGTTCATGTATATGGAATAGGATGAGTAGATTATTGAAAAAATTACATTTTAATATTTATAAATTAGCAAAGTTCTAGAAGATGTAGAGTTGAATATCCAATATTGTTTATTATTTGTTAGAAAAAATATAACATTCTTGTAGACATTTAGGACTTTTCCTATATGTAATATTTAACGAATGATAGTAGAAATATTTTTAGAGTTTTGCATAATGCTATCTTGATGGAAATTGTGGAATGAAATTAAAGATAAACTTGAGAGATATCCTTTAGGCATATAATGACTTAAACCCTTCCTTATAGTTTGTAAAACTAATCACAACCTATTGTTTCAACTACTTCTATCAAATAATTCCGTAGTTAGAGCATATTTGTATATTGAATAAAGTAGTTAAATATAATATTTGGATAAAAGACAATAACAAATGGTGTAATTCTGTAAGGGCATAGTATAGGATGAATATAAGGTTGGAATGTTTAACAATTATCTTTTTCATTGTAACACCAAAACCCAATGATTGCAGAAGAATAAATCTAAAGCAATGGTAGAGGCTTAATTTTTTTATAAACTACTTTTTGTTGCACTTTTTCTTGGTACCTAAAAATTTATTTAAATTAATAAGGCTATGTTTACATGTGTAATTATAATTGCAACAAGAGACATAATGAAATGATTTGAGTGTACAAATAAAACTAAAAATACAACCAACTTATATCTAAAAGACAACAACTATATAATAACTCTTGAATATATAACATAAAACAAAACTACTCTAAAATAAACAAGTATCACTCTTCAAGTAAATATAAAACAAATAGTATAAATAAGATGAAATAAATCTTATATATTTATAAACTAAAACAATATAATTCATAAGAATAAAATGAATTTTAAGTAAATAAAAAACTAGTAAATAACTTGAATAAAATAAAAAAAACATTAATAATTTAATAATAAAGTATCATAATTTTTAAATAGTTCTAAAGTAAAATAAATGACTTTATTAGGTTAATAAATTTATTTCATATATTTATAATTATAATCTCTTTTAAGATTTAATAATCTTTGAGATAATATAGAAATAAATTCATAAAGAAATAATTGAAAGGAAGAGAGGATGTTCACAAAAATCTTTTCCAAAATAATATTATGCAAATTTTAAGAATTTTAATAATACATAGAGAAGAATTGTGTATAATATATAAATAAAATTATTCCACAACATTAGGATATATGAGGAAATCCCCACACTCCAAAGGAGAATAATGTATTACTCAATAAAACAAACACAATAAGAATATATTGACGAATAAATTATTATAAAAGCATCAGCAACCAAAGATTTGGTCTAACTCTAGTAGCATAACAACATTTTAAAATTCATTATATAATAGCTAAATATCAAGAATCCAAAAGAGGAGAAGCAATAAAAAATACCAAATGGTGATTAGAAAAACATGTCCTAAAATTACCCAAGAAAATGGTATCTAAATACCTAGTTAGAAAACCAACACTTAAAGCCTAAGATAAGTTTATAAGATAAAAAAACATATTCCCTTCACTTGTTATAAGTTTTTCATAAACCACTCACCTAATTGGACACAAAATTTTGGATTTTTCTATCTTTATTTAATGGTGTCTTGTGAAGTATCCTAGAACTCATAAGTCTTATGCTAAATATATGAATGTTAAGGATTTTTTATCTTTATTCAATTTCGTCTTATGAAGTACCTTTATTCATGGTCTAAAACTCATAACATTCATATATTCAACATTAAGATTAAGGTTAAGACACCTTTCCTAAAATTCCACCACTTATCAAAAATCTTCCAAGACTATAGGTAGTACCAAAACTTATGCATTAATTATTAGTGATTGAGAGTCCTATCAATCATAACACTACCTAAAACTTTATTTAGTCACTATATTTCTCAATGCATTTTTTTGCATGAATTTGTGGCAATGTGAATGATTAAAAAAAAACTTTAAAAAAAAAAAAAACTTAGATTAGACTAAGGAAATCTAAACAAGCATAATATTAAAAAAAAACATTATACTAGACTCCCTATTGCATTATATTTGCACAATTGATCAAGTTGATATGTGTGACCAAAATTTTGGCAACATAAATTGCATTCAAAAAGTATATTTTGACTACTTGAAATGGCTAAGTGTTGGGATGTTTTGTATATTTTGAAAAAATGGATTGAGGTTTGAGATGAAAACATGAGATAAATGGTGGAGATGTCTTGAATTGCATCAAGCAAGGAGGTGGGAGGAGAGGATGGAGTTGTAAATGAGAGGACACATGAGAATTCAAAACTCCCATTTATGAAAAGTAAGACGATGTGACATGGTAGCAAGGCTATTTAACATGTACATATGATGAGGGTACAACCCGAGACACAGAAAATCACACAGAAAAACTAACAAATCTTATTATTTTCAAAGTATGAAATTCTTACATGTAGAGGATCTCCAATCCTCGAGTTCTACAATACATGCAAATTACAGAAAAGAAATTAAAGGAGTTCCCCTATTCGCAACATGCGATCTTCTTTCCCAAAAACTGCCCACAAAAGTCAGAAACTACCCCATAAATAGCCCAATTCTTCATTTGGAGCCAAAAATAACATTCTAATTATGCACAAACTTCCTGAAGCCCTAACTCAAGATCTAACTGTCGGATCTTCAATGATAATACCTTTTCAGAAAGGTCTTGCAAAAATGAAGTGCCACAAAGTGGGGCCTAAAGGCTAATCACTTTCATTTTCCGCCAATTTTCGGGCCCATCTAGAGCCTTTAAGTCCCTCAAAATTAGCTCCGAAGATTTTGTAGGGTAAAAAGCAGAAACTGAAACTTGAATAACTTTTGAACCGGGAATGATTTTCACCTGATTCTTTCACTAGAGTGTTTATTATTATATCCCGAAACTTCCCTTAAATTTCTGTCTCCTCACACCTTCAAATTCATACCTGCTAAAAATAGCAGTTGAGCAGAAAAAGCAGAAAAGTAGTTCTTAAAGTTGTGAATTCTTCTTTGATGAAAAGGGTATCCAGAAATGCAAAAGCATCTACAAAAATCTAAATGAAAGTAAATATATTTTTGGGTGATGTAGGATTTCCTTTACACCACTGGATGCTCCTGCATCAACATAGGCCCATTCCTTAGTACAAATTGGAGGTTGTGAGGGGTTCAAGGGTATTTGACTATGATTAGGTTGTGTGAGTGAGTGATTAATGGATTAAGTAGTTTTATACCAATTAATGAAATGTGTACAAAATATGGATTTAAATAAATATTTTATTTATAAGTTTTGAGAAATGGATGTGGGATTTAGGTGTTGATGTCTATGCATCATCGGTCATCACTTCTAGCCAATCTCCTTTACCTCATGAAGATAAATTAAATAATAGCAAAAGGTTATTTAATTTATAGAGCCATCATTTTTGATGAAGAGGCATGATCGATATTAATTACGAAGAGGCTTGATTTAATGAGTTGTATTTTAATATGGTCAACCATATTGATGTGGATGACTCATTTAATTTCTATTTTATTCAATAAGAAGGCCAACCTAATCCCTTTCTTATGTGGCTAGCCTAGATCTTGAAGAGACGTGACCTCTCTAATTGATATGTATTTATATGAGGTCATTTCCACTCATTTGGAAATAAATCAAGTTTATTCAATATATTCACTCCTTGAAAAAGTTCACATTTAAGAAACTAGTCAAGTTCGCACTGGAGTAGTAGGTCAAGAAGTTTGCACTGGAGCAGCAGGCCCATAAGTTCATACTTGAGCAGTAGATCATGATCTTGAGTAGAAAATCATGATCTTGAGTAGCAGATCATGATCTTGAGAAATAAAGCATTAAATTGAGAAGAAAGTCATGATCTTCAGAAGTAGATCATTTTGTAGCAGCAGATCATTATTCTATAGCAGTAGATCAATCACAAGGAGAAGCATATTATGTATATTTGCATCTAGGAGAGGTGCCATCATTCATTGTATCAAATTCAGCCTTGTGTTGGGCCTAAGTTGTAAGCAAATTTCTGCTCTTATTCCTAAATATATGAGAGATATATTTGTTGGGTTTTTCAACTCAAGTTAGGAGGGTTTTCCGAGGATATATGTGGTGATCATTGTCTTATGTGTTGAATTTTCTAATTGCTTTCATTTCTGATCCTAAAACTAACATTAGGTAAGTAAATAGTAATGAAATGTGAACTTATCAATTAATAATTGAATAATATTTAATTAATAAAGGTACGAATAAAATATTTAATCAATTGAATAATTAGGGTTATATTCAACCAATTATAAAACAAAAAATTTGATAAAGATGATGCATCAATTTTATGTATTTGCAACATCTAAAAAAATTTCATTAGTTTCATTTTTCTCTAACATCAATGTCACACAATCTAGCATATCGTGCATAGAAAATAGTATTTGACATTAATATTTTATATTCTCATATGAAATTTTGGGTTTATTTCCATACATATGATACTCTAGGTATCATATTAAACTATAATAGATCCAAAATTGATCCAAACATAGGTATAATTATGTTGAATGAAAAAGACAACTGAGAGAAGGGGGGTGAATCAGTTGTATAAAATTAGAATATAGAAAACCCTTAATAGCTACCAGATCCACATGCACTCATTAAGACCTTAATCTGTTATGATGTTTAATCATGAAGATCATATAACAAAAAATGAAATAACACCATAGATAAGAGAACACCAAATTTACGTGGAAAATCTAATGAGGAAAAAACAATGGTGAGAATTATCTCACAATATAATTAATTACAAAACTGAATCAAGGGCTCATTACAAGAATAGGAAACACTATCCAAGAAAGGTCACAATGAGGGCTCACTACCACAAATAGAAAATAAGATAGAAGAGAAAAGTTACATAGAGAAAAAAATCTAAATTCAATAAGGAATCCACCACAATTGCTCCAACACTTTCACAACCTTCTTTGAATAATTGAGGACACCTTCAGCTCACTTCCTTCAAGAATTCAACACTTTGAAGTTCGAATTGGTCTTCTCAAATTTGCATCTATACTTTTGTAACTCCCATCACATTCAACACACATCTATCTCTTGCATACATCTTACCTCTTTCTTGCATCTAACAAAAATACCACTCCTATTTATATCATCCTCAACCTTGAAAACCTTTTGCAAGGTAAAAATCTATTTGTTACATTTAAAATTCAAATTAAGTCACCACCCAAACATTCCCGCAATGGATAAGAATGAAGGAGACCCATATAAACCCTTAATTAGGACCCAAATTAATCCTAACACACCTCAACATAATTTCACAAATTTTGAAAGGATTCACAAGTAGTGTTAACACCAAGTCGGTCGTTACCCATAGAAACACCTTAAAAAATTAAGTGCATGCTTCCTTAAATCAATCCAAAACTTTCATACAACAAAATTCACTTGAACACAATCCAAAAAAATCCATCAACCTCTTGAGATTCAACAAATACCTCATCCAAACTCACATCATAGAAATACTTCAACCCAAAACATTTAGTTAACCTCATATGCACACTTGCATGTGAAACACACACTATGCTACACTAGATCAAGTGAAACCTTGAATTTTGAAATATATAAACACTATAAGAAACTTTCTAGATCCGCACAACCCAAAGCTAAAATGTGGGGAAATGTGAAGAAAAAACATTTATCCGAGACCATAGAAAACACCATTGGAAACCCATTTCACATACTAGTGAACACATCTCACTCTATAGAGTGATCCAAAAACCCAAACTCAAGATATAGAAACCACTAATAACATTGAACAATATACTAGATCTACACAGGCATATCATAAACATAGAAGAAACATGGAGCACAACCCATAGCACATTTTAAACACTTGCACAGTACTATTTTTAATGTTTATCAAATTTTCTCAAGAGTACATTGAAACCAAGTACCAAAGAAACCATCTTAGCACATTTATTCATTCCAACACACTGCAACACAAGGATAGCTCCATGTACTCACAACACTTCCTTAATATCTCAAATATACATCCACAACCTACAACATACTATTTCCCTCAAAAAACATCTCCTTTATTGTTCATAGCTCTTTTTGGACATCTTGAAGCATAATAACCTATTTCTCCATAGCTAAAACATTTGAAAGGTAGTTAACCTTTATACATACTAGTGCCCTTTTTCATCCTTCTTACAAAGTTATCTTCCACATCATTAATATTTTCTCCATCCAAGTCTTCAATGTTTTTTTGTTTCCTAGCCTTGAAAGGAGTCTCCACTTTTGTACCATTTTTCAAACTAAGTTTTCTCATTTCAAATAAAGTTAGTGTACAAAGCCACTGATGTCTAGAATGAGTACTAAAATTTACAACTTCCTTAATAGCATATGTACCTTTTCACTATAAGAATTAGGAAGAGATCTAAGAACTTTCTTTACCACCCTAGGTTCTTTGACTTGTGCACCAAGACCTCTCATATTGCTTACCAACTCATCAACTCTCTGCATGCAGATTTTAATTGTTTCATCTTCAGACATTTGCAGGGTTTCAAATTGTTCCTTAAAATTTTGAAAATTTGCTTGTTTAACCTTATCATCCCCTTCATAAATTCTTTGTAGCTTATCCAAAACTTCTTTATAAATATTTAGATTCATAACTTTTAATAATTCAAAATTTCAAAGACTATTCATAATGATAAATCTTGCCTTACAATTTATTTCATGTTCCTTGATCTCATCACTTATGTTGAAACCATTTATAGGTGCAACCTATTGATTTTGTATCACCTTTTCAATCTCAAACCCATGTGATGCAAGATTTCCTTCCATCTTTATCTTCTATAATTCATAGTCCGATCCATCAAATTGAGGGCAATCTAGTTTGTTCGCCATCCCGAATCTACCTCAAGCAATTAAGCTCTTCTCTAAGGAACCTTTCTCTTATACAAATTTTTGAATAAATCGAACAACTTAGAGGGGAGGGTGAATTAGTTGTACCAAAAAAAAAAAACCCTCAACAATAACTAGATCCATATGCATTCATTAAACCCTTAATCTATTATGATGTTTAATCATAAAAATAAGATAACTGAAATTGAAATAACAACACCATACATAAGTGAAAACTAGATTTATGTGGAAAACCTAATGACAGAAAAACCATAGTGAGGATTAGCTCATAATATAAGTAATTACAAAACTAGTATAAGGCCTCATTTCCATAATAGGACACACTATCCAAGAAGGCTCACAACCAGGGCTCACTGCCACAAAATGAAAAGAATATAAAGGGAAAAGAACACAAAGAACAACTTCTCAATGCAACAAGAAATCCACCACAATTTCTCCAACACTTTCGTAGCCTGTTTTGAATGATTGAGGATACCGTTCACTCATTTTCTTCAAGAATCGAATAATTTGAAGTTCACACTGCTTTGTTCAAATTTGCATCTATACTTCTATAATTTGTATCACATTCGAAACTCACATCTTTCTCTTGCATCTCACAACAATACCACTCTTATTTATATCATCCTCAACCTTGAAAAACTTCTCCAAGGTTAGCAAGTATTTGTTACATTTAAAATTTAAAATTAGGTTGGCACCCAAACATTGTACCATGGTGGATAGGTATGAACATGACCCACATAAATCCTTAATTAGGACCCAGATTAATCTTAACAAACCTCAACATGCTTTGAAAAACTTCAAAAGGCTCCACAAGGAGTGTTAACACTAGGTTAGTCACCAGCCATGCAAACACCATAAAATATTAAGTACACACTTCCTTAAATCAATCCAAACCTTCCAAATAATAATATTTACTTCAAAATGATCTAGAAAAATCCAAAAACCTCATGAGATTCAACAAAGACTTCACCCAAACTTGCATCATATAAATACTTCAATCCAAAACATCAAGTTAATCTCATACACACATTGATGCTTAAACACACACTATATTGCACCAAATTAAGTGAAACCTTCAATTGTAATGGATATAAACACTACAAGAATCTTCCTATATCTGCACAACTTGAAGCCAAAATTTAGAGAAATACAGTGAAAATATATTTCTCCTAGAACATAGAAAACATCACTAGAAACCTAGTTCACATATCAATAAAGACATCTCACTATGCACAACAATCCAAAAACCCAAACTCACGATATAGCAACCACTAAAAACCTTGAAAAATATATCAGTTTTGCACAAGAATCTAGCATAAATATAGAAGAAATGTGGAGAACAACCCAAAGCATGTTCTGAACACTTGCAAAATATTTTTTTTATTGTTTATCAATGTTTCTCAAGAGAACTTGGAAACCAAGTACCAAAGAAACTATTTGACCACACTAGTTTATTCCAACACACTTCAACACAAGGATAGCTCCATGTACTCAGAACATTTCCTCAATATCTCAACTATACATGCAAAACTTGTAGCATACTATTTTGCTCATGATTTTATCAATATCCCTGACATCTTCATCATGCAACAACCTTCATTAGAACATGGTTGACATCAATGAAAACACCACTCTATTGACATCAATGAAAACACCAGTTTGTTGACATCAATGAAAACACTAGTTTGTTGACATTAATGAAAACACCAATCTATTGACATCAATGATAACACCTTCATACTTGCAGCAAACTTTAGCTAATCTGTATGGATTTATTACATCGTTAATAGTTATCATGTTCTTTAATTTGATAGTAAACAAAGTTACCATAGCCTATTTATGATTCTTTCAATTGATAATACCACCAAACATAATTAGATAATATCCATTGGTAGATCTTATTCTCTCAACATATCCATCCCAAAATTAATCCACAAGTCCATTAATAATCATGATGTTTCAGTTCATTTTAGAATCAACATGATAAAGAATAAAATATATAGATGCACCTAAGAAATATCTAAAGGCATTATGGATTATATCTCAATTTACTTATTTAGGATTAGCCATGAAATACCTGAGAAATCCTGCTACTTTGGTGATGTATTGTCCTTTGTAGACTATAAAATATATTAAGCTCCCAAAATTACTAACATAAGGTACTTTATCCATATACTTCATCTCAATAGGTAATGTTGGAAACTACTCAATAGGCAACTTACTACCCACTAAAATAGGAATACATAAGATATTACAAGTTGATATATTGCATCTATCAAACACTAAGTTCACACACTTAATCTAGCTCAACCAAATATTTCTATTAGATCTATCTCCTTTTATTGACATCTTTGAGATGAACTTGGCTACCCCTATGTCCTTTATCTCAATCTATGAAAAAAAACTGAGTATTTATTTTCTAAATCACACCCTTCTTATTACCAAATAATTAAATACCATTATCATATAATGTAGTAATTTAAGAGATTAAACATCATCATTCTTATAATATATGTAATAATTTTATTTGAACCTTATAAATCCCTATCACAATACAAATATATAAAAAACTACCATACATTCTAGTATTTATCAATACTACACAAGTATTTCCTCAACTTACAAATATAAGTTTATTTACCTTTTTAAATGTAGTTCACTATATTTTTCTCCAAACGATCATATAGGAAAGGTGTATTTACACCCATTTTTGCAATCACTAGATGAAACACTACTACAATAGATAATAGAAAGTAAGTGGATTTCATATTAGAAACTAGTGAGAAAATTTAACCATAATCAATTTTTTCAACTTGGGAAGAATCCTTTACAACTAATTTAAATTTTTATCTCTCAAAATTATCATGCAAACTAATTTCCTTTTGAGAAATATTTAACATATAATCAAGTTAACAATCACTATACAAAGGTACTAGTTCCCATGTGTAATTTTTCAACACAACCATCCTATCATTTATGGTCACTTTTGAAGACATTAAATTATTAAAACCATAGCATCCTTTGCAATGACCTAGTCTTATAAGTTTATTAATAAAATAAAAATGCATCTGTAATGATGGGGATTATACTTATGTATTCTTATATGCATAGAGTTGGTATACTCTAGAATTAACGTAGAGGTCGTACATTTCTTCAAAACACTCTAATATAACTATACTCTCCTCCTCACCAGATATTTAATGGACTTGTAATTTAATTTTTGTTTTCTAGGATGACCAAATAACAACTTAATTTTTATCCTTTTATAGCTATAATATTATGGAAATTATTTGAATTTTATAAACATAACTTGTCTCATATATATTCGTTTTGTTTCATAAGTTTTGTCAAAGATTACTCATTCAAAATATTACTATGATTAATCAAGATATAGTTTAGAGTATTTATTTCTAACTTTAAAATATTCTCCCTACGAAGATGAGCATATGCCTCACAGTACAAAACTCTATGATGTCTTAATAAAGGATTTTTTCCTAAACTCATTGGTGTATTATCAACAATACCTAATGTAGTGGACACAATCATGACTTGTCACTAGTTATAAACTCATAGAAACTAGTTATACATAAAAAATTATTCTATAAGGGTCCTAATACTCATAATACTAATCCTCTCAATTAATACCTTATTCATTTATCCTAATTCT
The DNA here is from genome assembly GCA_007115665.2 of Sequoiadendron giganteum. Lineage (NCBI taxonomy): Eukaryota > Viridiplantae > Streptophyta > Pinopsida > Cupressales > Cupressaceae > Sequoiadendron > Sequoiadendron giganteum. The sequence goes on from CM021105.1 coordinate 71,981,055, forward strand.
CTATTTTATTGATGATTATATGATTTTTATTTTTTTTCCTCAACATCTAAATTTTCTTACTATTTTAGTTTTATTTATAAAATCATTACACTCTTTAAACCAGTTAAACACTTTATATTAAATCCTCAATAAATATAGCAATGTCTTTCTACAATAGTCATTAATAAAAAATATAATAAAAAGAGTTTTAAAGTGAAGAAATTTTACTAAGACTAGAAAACATCAAAACGTATCAAGTATAATTATCTTGAAGACTTATGAGAACTATATTAAAAATTAGACATTTTTTTAATAAATATGATGCTTCACATAAGTTAAAATCAAGGTTACAACCATTTATGGCCTTAAAAAATAATTTATTTTTCGAGGTCCTTAGGTCTTGTAACATTGTAAATGGTAACCCCTACAAAATTCACAGTAGATTTAGCTCCAATAATATATTCCCAATTCTATTTTGAATAGAATTGGGAATATATTCATTTTGCAACATGAAAAGCCCCAAAAATGGTATAGAATAGTGCAATAATAGTCTTCTCCAACCTATTTTGTCCCAATTTAAAATATTTTACTATCGACATTTTAGCATTTATAAATTTAAATTTATTTGTCAGCTTTTGATAATTAATATTGTAATAAAATGAATAAATGCATATAAGTAAAAATATTTTTCACCATTGCACATACTAATGATATGAAAAAGAAATTGAGCATCCTAAAATTGATTCAAGAACAAAAAAACTAAAATTTACAACACGTATTATCATTTAGGATTAATGTTGGTAATGCATCAAGTTCATATGTGAGTTTGTTTATGTTTTATATTCATTTGTTTTATGAGTACTAACACTTGTAGGGCCTTCGATCAAAAAACCAATTTTCCTTGTATGAGATGAGTAAAATGACTTGAGTCCATCAAGGAAAATAAGTTTCAGTGGTATGTTGTAGCACTTTTCAATTTATCACCTTTTTATCTATTTTTCCTCTACTCGATTGAGGTTAAGCAATCTTTACATCACCATAATCATTGTGGAGGTGAAAACACCAAAAAGAAGTTTGAAATAGGAAAGAACCTACTTGAAAATCCTTTTTCCCCTCTCTTGTCTATGGGTGATAATATGAAGTGGATTTGGGATAATATTGAAGATGTAATTGCAAGAAAAGCATTCAAGCCTCCCACTTCATCAAACTAGTGTAAGTGGAATTGATTACCAATAGATGAAGCTTCAAACTTGAGTCAAAGAAGGAAGAACTTACAAATTTTGAGCATCTAACATATTTTCACTGGTTCATAAGATCTGCATTTTGTGGCCTAGGGTGTTACCACCCTTTTCTAAGAAAAATGAATTCCATTTTACAAGCTAGATTCCTTTCCCTTTGCACTATATTTTTATATTATCCATTTCTATCTTCCAGTTCTATAGTTTCTTGTATTTACATTAGTTTTTTGTAGCTTCACAGTTGACCTAGATATATATTTGTGTAATAAAATCAAGTTAACTCTTAATCAATCAAATCACTATCACCCCTCACAAAAGAAGGAACTAAAACCTTAATCCACCATTTTGGCTCTTCTTTTCAAGTTAGTATCCAAGTAGGTGTATGTGATCAATTTTGGTTCTCTCTAATGTAGTGTAGGAAAAAGTGTGATTTAGAACCTGGATCCCTTTTTCGTTCATCACGTTACTTGTAACATCTGCAAAGCTTCTAAAATATTAATTTTTTCATTTTGAAATTTGACTATAATCTTAAGTTGTTTTCATTTGTCAAAAGAGCATGCACATTTTAGTAAAAAGAATTGAAAAATTAAATATTTGTAGTTTTTTTCATTTCAAAAGATAAAAAGTGTCACTTTTCAGAATTTTCAAGACATAGTCACTCAATTACAATATTTTACATTCTATAAATTATCTTTTGACCATACTATATTACGTTAAAAGGGTATGTGCAGGATCATGATGGGCCAAAAAGTGGCGGTATGTAAGCCAAATGATGGTCCATGTGGTTGACAACTTTTTTTCACCCAAAATTGATGAAACGAAAAGGGTTTTTAGAGGATATTCTCAGCTTTCCACTAATATAAATTATGATTTACTTTGAATTTAATAAAAAATTATTATTCATTTTCTATTAGAATTATGAATAAAGTCTTGATTGATAGGTTGATTGAAAAACATCTATAACTTTCAAATGGTATCACATTTTTTGAATCCGAAACATGCGTCACATTCTATGCTTTCAATACTATAGGATTAAAAAATAAAAATAATAATTTCATGAATTTTTGACCAAGTTAAGGTGGTTAGACAAATGAGCTTTTATATTTTTTAAAATTTGTAATAAAAAAATCATAATTAATTATTTACTTGGAAAAAAATTAAAAAAAAATATGCATCACATCGAGCCATGAGTCATCTACTTATATCTAAAATATTATAAAAAAGTATTATCATTTTATTGTGGTTAGGGTGGTTAGACAGACACCTACGTCTTATTTTTACCTTGAAATTTAAATACTATTGCATTGAAATTTCAAATTTTCACCAAATAGATTTTTAAAAAAAAAAAAAAGGTCTAGTAGTTTATAAACTGCATTCAATTTGCTACAAATTCTATGTTTACATTTTTTTTAAATAATATAGATAACTTATTCAAATTTTTATGTCAAGTTGTCTAACTCTGATTTTTTGTCTTTTTATTGCCACTTAAGGGCCTGTTTTTTCCATGATGATCCTGCACATACCCAAAACTATAAATTTTCATGCATGATTATGTTTCACATAGAAAAAATAGGGTTTTGTACATTTCCATAAATTTATCTACATCTAGACCTTAAACTTTGCACTTTGAAATCTTTAGACACTTTAATTCACTGCATTATTTTTAAAGCCTCAAAATTTAACTCATCTAGTCTATGACACAACTAGCGCTTGTCAAAAATATTTTGGACCAAATTTGAGTAGCAGTAGCCTCTTTGAGTAATTTGTTTACATCTATTCCCAATTTTCGTTACACATCTATATTTTTTACTTTTAGCAAAGAACTTGTAAAATGTCTGAGTGCTTTGGGAAAATGATATCTATTGGAAAAATTTGTCTCAACCTTGCAATTATATAAGGTTTATTATTCATAAGATATTGTAGAGTAGGGGGACCAACCCCACCAAGGATCTAGGTCACGGGGAGTCGAGATTGGAGGGCTTCCCTAAACTACCTCAAGTTCAATAAGCGGTTTAGACCAACAATAGGATATGTGCAGGATCATCATAGAAGAAATAGGCCTTTGAGCGACAATGAAAATTCATAAAATCAGAGTTAGGCAACTTGATGTAAAAATTTGAATAAGTTATCTATATTATTTCAAAAATATGTAACAATAGAATCTGTAGAAAATTGAATGTAGTTTCTAAACTACTAAGTTTATTTTAAAAAAAATCTATTTAGTGAAAATTTGAAATTTCAATGTAGTAGTACTTAAAATTCAGGGAAAAAATAAGAAGTAGGTACCTGTCTGACCATCCTAACCATAATAAAATGATAATATTTTTTTTATAATATTCTAGATATAAGTAGTGGACTCATGTCTCGATGTGATGCATATTTTTTTCTAATTTTTTTCCAAGTAGATAATTAATTATGAATTTTTTATTATAACTTTTAAAAAATATAAAAACTCGTATTTCCGACACCTTAACTTGGTCAAAACTTCATGAAATTCATTTTTTTAATCCAATAGTATGTGAAGCATAAAGTGTGATGCATGTTTTAGATTCAAAAAATGTGATACCGTTTGAAAGCTATAATACTTTTTCAATCAGTCTATCAATCAAGACTTTAGTGATAATTCAAATAGAAAATGAATAATAATTATTTATTAAATTCAAAGTCAAGCATAATTTATATTGGTGGAAATCTAAGAATCTCCATTAAAAATCATTTTCACTTCATCATTTTTGGGTAAAAAAAAAGTCATCATTCACATGGGTCATCATATCACTTACATATCGCTACTTTTTGGCCCATCATGATCTTGAACATACCTAATATGGAATGAAGAGCACTCTCATGTTCTTTTGTCACTCTACTAGTACAAATGTTTGGACAAGGATAAATGATCCAGTTTCTAGAACTTGAACCATACCTCAAGTAGTTGTCTACCTAAGGACAATAGTGTGAGTTAGGGATGACAATTTGGTGCACTAGCATCTCTCTAGGACACATGTGTTTATACAACCAGAAAGTGTGAAAGGGTATGTGGTTGATGAATTTTTTTACTGAAAATTGATGAAAGGAAAAGGGTTTCTAAAGGATATTCTCATCTTTCCACCAATATAAATTATACTTTACTTTGAATTTAATAAATAATTATTACTCATTTTCTATTGAATTATGACTAAAGTCCTGATTTTTAGGCTAATTGAAAAACATCTATAGCTTTCAAACGGTATCATATTTTTTGAATCCAAAACATGCATCACATTCTATGTTTTTCATACTATAATATTAAAAATGAAAAAATATAATTTCATGAAGTTTTGACCAAGTTAAGGTGGTCAAACATACGAGTCTTTATATTTGTAAAAATTTATAATAAAAAAATTATAATTAATTATTTACTTGGAAAAAAATTACAAAAAAATATGCATCACATATGAACATGAGTCCTCTACTTATATCTAAAATCTTATTAAAAAATATTATTATTTAAATTTGGTTGGGGTGGTCAGACAAACACCCACTTCTTATTTTTTCTCTGAAATTTAAGTACTACTATATTGAAATTTCAAATTTTCACCAAATAGATTTTATTTTTTTGTAAATAAGCCTAGTAATTTAGAAACTAAATTGAATTTGCTAAAAATTCTATTCTTACATATTTTTGAAATAATATAGATAACTTATTCAAATGTTAATGTCAAGTTGCCTAACTCTGATTTTTCTAAATTTTTTGCCACTTAAGGGCCTATTTTTTCCATAATGATCTTGCACATACCTGAAAGTATAGTAAAAAATACCAAAGACTACTAATGGTCTAGCCAATGAAAATTAATGTACTAAACATAAATAGATGAAGAGAAATAGAAACATGATAAAGGAAATGTTGTAAAGTAGAATATCGAACACTATGAATTGTTGTCAAACCAAGGATAGAAAACTGAGAGGGGGGCGTGAATCAGTTGTTAAATAATTTAATTCTTATTTAATTTTATCAGCCTTTAATCTCAGATCTGATAATTAATAGTAAAATCATGAATCAACAACACATCAAAAACACACACAACATGAATATTTTTTTTGTGGAAACCCTTTTAGGGGAAAAACCATGGTCGAGGTTAATCCACAGTTAATACCCTATTAGAAGTATATGAGAAAATGAATAAGGAATGCACGTGCATTAAGACACACTTCCTAGATATCATTACTTAGAAGGGAAGGCTCACTACCTTACAGAAAACAATCAGATTAAATCCATCTGATGAGGTTGAATAGATAAATTAGCTTCTTCAAAAGCCTAATGACAGTTTTGGTTAGGCACATAAACACTTCTTCACACTTCGCTCAAAATTCTTCACTCTTCTCTAAAATAGAATGATATTATCTTTATTCACACATATCTCACACACACTTAACATTTTTTCACACCAAATGAAGAAAAAAATTGCTCTTTTATATCTACTTCATGAATTTACATCAACTCTATCAGCCAAAAATAAATAATAGATGAATACAAATTGTCAGCTCAATTCATGAACAAATGTCAATGCGCATAAATGTAGGTCGATCACAACATAATGAATACCTAAATGCACCAAGAATTGAAAAATTAATCCACAAGGATCCACAACACGCTACAACAACCATGTCAGCTAAGAACATGAAAACTCGAACATGCAAAGGAAAAATATTTGATCACGGACACATCGATCATCGTGAACATAAAAAATGGTAGAGTATGATCAAGAAATATCAATGAAAATATCAAGAGCATACACAACAACTCAATTTACCAGAATTACATTCTTCTTCCAGAAACACAAACTACAATAACATAATAATTCTAGGAACACAAAAACTCATAACTTCCTCCAATCTCGATGCGCACCTCTGAAAATTTTGGAGGATATACTAGATAGGCTAAAAAAAACCCTTTAATGCATGACTTCTAAATACAAACTTACTAAACTTTCCACCACTTTGATCTTTAGAGCTTCATAGACTACCTGCAACACATTTATTATAATTTTCTCAATATCCTTGACATATACAGCCTTCAAGACATTAATGATAATAGTGTTGAAATCAATAATAATAGTGTTGAAATCAATGACAACCGCTTATCAATAACACAACCACAACATCCAAAAATCTCCCCATTTGGAATTGATGGCAACGTGCCTGATGTGAAAAATGACATCAACATAACTAGCTCTTCTCCATCAGTCTCCTCCTTGGATATTGTACTCTTCTCCTCTTTTCTTTCATGACTCTTATCCCTTGTTCTTCCTCAAGGGTTTTTCACGTTATTCTTCTCCCCCTTTGACATTAATGGAAAAGGTACACAAGCTCTAAACCACAGATATGAATCATCTGACTACTCCCGTTGAGTAGAAGCCACCATAACATCAATCTGAAATAAGATCTGACTGAAAGTACATAGATTGATGTAAAGACTTGCATATTAGTTTAGATTAGGAGAGGAAATCACCCCTAACTTGCCTCTGAGATACTCAAAATTATCCTTAGGTAATGGTTTAGTAAAGATGTCTACAATTTTTTCCTTAGTGATTACATACTCCAGTCTGACTTCTTTATCACTCACTTTATCTCTCAAAAAGTGATACTTGATAGATATATGTTTTGTTTTTGAATGTAGCACTAGATTATTAGAAATTTTTATGACACTTGAGTTATCAAAAAATATAGAAATTGATTTGTCATACTTAATTTTGATATCTCTCAACATCTATTTCATCCATATTACTTGAGTATAATTGTTTGCAGCAACAATATTTTTTGCCTCAAAAATAGATAAGGAAATGGAATTTATCTTTTTACTTAGCCAAGATACTACTTTTTTTTCATCCATATCTCCTACCCAATTTACATCTATAAAGGCATTCTAAGTAAGATCATCATCCTTAGCATACCATAGACCAAATTCAATTATTCCTTTCAAGTATCTAAAATTTATCTTTACTACATTCACATGTGATTCCTTTGGATCAACTTGATATCTAGCAACCATGGATACAACATTCATGATGTCTAGTCTAGTCTGAGTCATAAAAAGAGAAATCTATGGATTATTGACTTGTACCTTGTTTGATTAACCTTAGGAGAATCATCATTTTGTGTTAACTTGCATCCGATTATAAGGTGTGTATCTATAGGCTTTGGGTCTTCCATGCCAAAAAAATTTTGTAGCTCTCTTACATATTTGGATTTGGATATAAATATTCCATCATCTAACTGAGTAATTTGTAATCCTAGAAATAATTTTAGTTCTCCTATCATTGACATCTCATACTCACTTATTAGGTCATTAGAAAAATTCATACATAAGTCATCATCACCTTCAAAAATAATGTCATCTACAAAGACTTCAATAATCAACTCTTTATCCTGGTCCACCTTGAAATATATATTACTGTTAGTAGTACCTTTATTGAATCCAAGCTTCAAAAATTATTTATCTAGTCTAGCATAGAAAGCTCTAGAGGCTTGGTTGAGTCCATACAGTTCTTTCTTCAATCGGAAAACCATTTCTTTTTCATCAATTAGTTGAAATCCATTTGGTTGCTCAACATAAACTTCTTCTATTTCACCATTCATAGATGTTGACTTCACATCCATTTGATAAACTTTTTTATTCTTAAAGGCAACATAAGCAACACACAACCTTATAGGTTCAATTCTAGCAATAAGGGAAAAGGTTTCTTCTAAATAAATACCTTCCATCTATGATTACCCTCTACATACCAGTCTTTCTTTATTTCTGACCACTTCACCTTGTTCATTCAGTTTATTCTGTAAGACCCATTTGGTTCAAATCACATTTTTATCCTAAGGTCTGGGAACAAGAATCCATGTATCATTTTGTTGGAAAAACAAGGATAGAATCAACCTGAGAGGGGGGGGGGGTGGTGAATCATTTGTTACCAAAATGAAAATTATACAACATTAATCAACCTTTAATCTTTGATTAGATAATTAACAGTTGAAGCATAAATCAATAACACATCAAAGACACATGAACACCAAGATTTTATACATGAAAACCTTGTTAGGGGAAAAACCACGATGGATGTTAGTCTACAAAATTATACCCTGTTAGAAGTATAATTAAGAATAAAAAGGAATGCACTTGCATTTAGGAACACTGCTTAGAGCACACTGCTCACTAGGAAGGCTCACTACCTTACATACAATAATCAGATTAAATCCATCTGATGAAGTTGAACTAAGAATTTAGCTTCTACAAAAGTCTGATTACAATTCTAGTTAGGCACACAAAAATGTCTACACACTCTTCCACACTATGCTCAATCTCTTTCACACTTTTCTCTACTCTTGAATGATTTTATCTTTATTCGCACATGTACACCACTTGCACACACCGATAATTCCCTAAAGATGAAGAAAAAAATCGATCTTATATATTAGCTACATAGATTTACATAGACTATTTAGTCAGCCACAAGTAAAGAATAAATTACAACTGTCAGCCTCAACGCATGAATAAATCTAAATGTGCACCAACACAAGTCGGTCACAACATAACTAAGACCCAAATAAACACCTTCAAACATGTCAAACAATAAAATATTAATCTTCATGGATCTACACCATGCTACCACCATCATGTTGGCCAAGAACCTGAAAAACTCGAGCACACATCAGAAAAATCTCCTATCATGAATACCCCGATCAATGCGAACGTACATAAAGGATATAGCACAATCTAGACTCATCCATGAACATCTTAGGTACATGTGCAACGATTGAAATTACCAAAATTTCATACTCTTCATCCAAGAACACCTACTATAGTAATAGAATGACTATAGGAGCACAGATCTTCATACCTTCCTCAAATCTTGATTCATACCACTAAAAATTTCAAAAAACATACTAGATAGACTTAACAACAATCCCTTTAGTGATCACCACCAAAAGATCAATGTTCACAACTTTCCAACACTCTGACCTTCTCAGCTTCACTGGCTACCTACAAAATATTTTTAACAATTTTCCCAATCTCCTCGACATATATAGCCTTCACAATAACCAATGCTAATAGTGTTGACATCAATGAAAATCACATATCAAAAAAATGACCACAACATCCAACAATCTCCCCCTTTGGCATTAGTGGCAGCACATGATGCAAAAAATAATACCATCAACCCAACTAGCTCTTCTCCAACAATCTCCCCCTAAGATTGTGAACTCTTTTCCCATTTCCTTCTTCACCCATGTTTTTCAAATTTTCTTCTCTCCCTTTGCCATCAATGGAAAAGGTACACATGCTTTGATCACATATTTGAATCATATGACTAATCCCACTGAGTAGCAACCACGACAACATCAATCCATAATAAGATATGGTTATGAATTCACAGACTGATGCAAAGACCTACATCTTAGTTCTGATCAGGAGGGGAAATCACCCCTAACTTTCCTCTAAGGTATTGAAAATTATCCTTAGGCAATGAATTAGTAAATATGTCTACAATTTTCTCCTTGATAGGTAGATACTCCAATCTAAATTATTTTTCACTTAATTTATCTCTCAAGAAGTGATATTTGATGGATACATTCTTTGTAATTGAATGGAGCACTGGATTCTTAGAAATTTTTATGGCACTTGAATTCTCACATAATATGGAAATAGGTTCTTCATACTCAATTCTAACAACTCTCAAGATTTTCTTCATCCACAATACTTGGGTACAACTGTTTGCAGTAGCAATATATTATGCCTCAACAGTAGACAATGAAATGGAATTCTTCTTTTTTCTTGGCCAAGATACAAACTTCTTCCCTAAGAATAATGCATTGCCACTAGTACTCTTTCTGTCATCCACATTTCTTGCCCAATCAGCATTAGTGAAAGTGTTCAGGATAAGATCATCATCACTAGGATACCAAAGACCAAGATCAATTGTCCCTTTCAGGTATCTGAAAATTACTTTCATAGTAGTCACATGAGACTCTTTAGGATCGGCTTGATATCTAGCCACCATACATGCAACATTCATTATATCTATCATGGTATGATTCAAATAGATTAATCCACCAATCATTTACCTATATTTTGTTTGATTTTCTTTGGGAGAATAATCATATTATGTAATTTTGCATCTAGTTACCATAGGTTTACCAACTGACTTTGAATATTCGATGCCAAACTTTCTTAGTAGCTCTTTCACATACTTAGACTGAGATACAAAAATTCCATCATCTAATTGAGTTATTTGCAATCCTAAAAATAAATCTAGCTCTCCTATCATTGACATTTCATCAGCAAACTTTATACACAAATCATCATCACCTGCAAAAATAATGTCATCAACAAAGACTTCAATGATCAATTCTTTATTCTAATCCATCTTGAAATATAGATTATTGTCAACAGTACCTTTATTGAATCTAAGTTTCAACAAGTATTTATCCAATCTAGCATACCAAGCTCTAGGATCTTGCTTAAGTCCATGTAGATCTTTCTTCAATTGGCATACCATGTCCTTTTCATTAGTCAATTGAAATCCAACCTGTTGTTCAACATAGACGTCTTCTTCTAGCTCACCATTAAGAAATTTTGACTTTACATCCATATGATAGAGTTTGGAATTCTGGAAAGTAGCATAAGCAAGAAATAATCTTACAGCTTCAATTCTAGCAATTGGGGCAAAAGTTTCTTCAAAATCAATACCTTCCATCTATGAGTATCCTTTGCAAACCAGTCTTTCTTTGTTTCTGACCACTTCACCTTGCTCATTCCACTTATTCCAAAACACCCATTTGGCTCCAATCATAGTTTTGTTTTGAGGTCTAGAAACAAGATCCCATGTATCATTTTTCTATATCTACAATTATTTCTTATTTCATGGCTTCCATTCAATATTAATCTTTGCATGCTTCTTTGATATTTCTAGGTTCAACTTTGCAAATTAGATAGTACTCTTCCATAATTATTCTTCTTATTTGCACAACTTTTCTCTTATCTCCTATTATTTTAATGTCATAATGATTTCATCTCACATACTTGGGAATTTTAATATTTTCTCTTACTTATTGTTCTTGTGTTATTTCTTCTATACTTCTACTAGTTTTTACTTCTTGATTCCCTTGGTTCACCAGAATAATTTGAATTTGATTTTGTGTCTAAAAATTATTTCCATTGTTAACACTATCATGTTGATCATTTGAATCATATCCACTACATCTAGATGGTCTACCAATGTCTTCATCAACTTTGATATTTTCACTTTCAACCATTTTCTTCAACCTTTTATTAAAGAATTGGTAAGCTTTTCTCTTAATAGAGTAACCTAAAAAGATTCCTTCATCACTTCTAGCATCAAACTTGCCTATATCATCATCTCTCTTGATGTAGCATTTTCTTCCAAATTTTTTGGAATATTTGACAATAGGCTTATAACCAAACCATAGCTCAAAAGGTGTCTTACCAAAATTATTGTTGACATTCACCCTATTAATGGTATACACAGTAGTACTTACAAATTCTCTCCAATAGAAATGAGGAACATTTTCTTCCAACATCATGGTTCTAGCAGTGTCTAGAATGGTTATGCTCTTTCTTTCAACAACTCCATTTTGTTGAGGGGTCCAAGGAGCAAATAGTTGTCTTTGGATTCCATGCTCTTCACAAAAAGAATTGAATTCTTGTGAAGTGAATTCTCCACCTCTATATGACCTTAAGAATTTGATCTTTTGACCTATCTAATTCATTTCCTTAGCTTTGAAGCTTTTGAAATTTTCTAATGCTTCATGTTTTTCTCTTAAGAAAGCAACCCATATCATTCTAGAGTAATCATCAATGAGCAACATAAAATACCTTTCACCTTGTAGACTTCTAATTCTAGATGGACCACATAAATCAATATGTATCAAGTCCAGTACACCATTGGAGCTATATTGTTTTCTCTAAAAAGAACTTCTAGTCTGCTTCTCCATTTGACATTCCTGCACAGAGTGTTAGTAGGCTTCACTAACTCAGGAAGATCTCTAACTGTTTGAGTAGATCTTATCTTGACAATTTTATCAAATTTTACATGACACAACCTCCTATGCCATAAATAACTCACATCAATTTGAAAAATTAAACAACTTTCACTTGCAACACTCAAATGAAAGATATTACCTTTTGTATTTGTACATGAAGTAATCATATTTCTAGAACTTCCCCTTATTCCACACTTACCATCCTTGAACTGAATATTGTAAACCCTATTTACCATCTGTCCAACACTAAACAAGTTATGCTTTAAGCCTTCTACATAAATAACATCATCATTATTGTTCTTACCACCAAAATAAATAGTGTTTATTCCATGAATCACTCCAAAAGTTTTGTCTCCAAATCTTACAACACCACCATCATAATTTTTCAAGCTTCCAAACTTTCTTTTGTCACCAGTCATATGATGTGAGCATTTGCTATCAATAACTCACTCATATTTTTCTTCAATTTTTGCTGCAATAGCTTTCTCAAAATTCATATTACTAGTAGATTCAGTGGACACCTGACCATTTTATTTGATAGCAATGAATACCCATTCATCTTCATTTCCAGAATCTTTATCATATTCTTCATCAGTTACACCTTATTCAACATAATATCATTTCCCTTGAAATCTAGTCTTCTCAGGTTTGTACTTTGAAAATCTTTCAAGACATCTATTTTCAAAATAACCTATCTTACTACAAGAAAAACATTCAATAGGTAAGGGTATGTGCAGGATCATCATGGAAAAAATAGGCCCTTAAGTGGCAATAAAAAGACAAAAAATCAGAGTTAGACAACCTAACATAAAAATTTGAATAAGTTATATATATTATTTAAAACAAATGTAAAAATTGAATTTTTAGAAAATTGAATGTAGTTTCTAAACTACTAGACCTTTATTTTTTTTTTTAAAAACTATTTGGTGAAAAATTGAAATTTCAATGTAGTAGTATTTAAATTTCAGGGTAAAAATAAAAAGTAGGTGTCTATCTGACCACCCTAACCACAATAAAATTATAATTATTTTTTATAAGCTTTTAAATATAAGTACAGGAATCATGTCCCGATGTGATGGATATTTTTTTATAATTTTTTTCCAAGTAGATAATTAATTATGAATTTTTTATTATAAATTTTAAATAATATAAAAGCTTGTCTATCTAACCACCTTAACTTGGTCAAAAATTCATGAAATTAATTTTTTTATTTTCTAATCCTATAGTATGCAAAGCATAGAATGTGTTGCATGTTTCAAATTAAAAAAATGTGATACCATTTGAAAGTTATAGATGTTTTTCAACCAACCTATCAATCAGGACTTTATTCGTAATTCTAATAAAAAATAAATAATAATTATTTATTAAATTCAAATTAAAGCATAATTTATATTGGTAGAAAGTTGAGATTCTCCTCTAAAAACCCTTTTCCTTTCATTAATTTTGTGTAAAAAAAAAATCGTCAACCACATGGACCATCATATGGCTTACATATCGCCACTTTTTGGCGCATCATGATCCTGCACATACCTGTAACTTTCCTTTGTACTTACCATGACCTCTTGCTTCTGTTTTCACAATAAATGCTTCCAGCTCTTCCAATTCTTTTTCTTCATCTTCAATCTACTTCGTCTCATCTTCATACTTGAATGTCCTCTTGGAATTCTCTCCCGAATCATATCTCTACTTGCTTTTCTAGATACGATAGCCCTGAAGGTAGATTCAATCTTAGGAGAAGATTCTCTAAATTACTTAGCTCAAAGCAAGCAATTTTTTCAATCAGCATGTCTCTTGTCATATTTGTCACTACCCTGAGTGCATCAATAATATGAGCTCTTGTTTTATAGGAAGCAGACACATATCTAAGTATTTTAGCCACAATTTATTCTTCATCCAAGTTTCCACTGACACATATAATGCTCATCACTAGTTCATTTATTTTTTGAGAGAAAGAGAGGATTTTCTCATCTTCACTCATATTCATGTCCTCCCACATGCCTTCAAGACTTTGTATCTTAACACTTTTCACTAGTGCATCTCCTTCATACAATGTTTCCAAATTTTTCCAGATCTGGTATGTAGTCTTCAATCCTATCACATTTTTCATCTTTGAATCTATCAAAGCACTCAACAATGCTTCAATATCCCTTGTATTAACTTCTTCTTGCTAGATCTCATCTTCAGAGGAGGGACCATTCTGAGGAATAGTATATGCACTTTGTGTGATCTTCTAGAAAGGTTCACGAATGCACTTCAAATGACACTCCATTCTGATTGTCCATAAAGAGTAGTTTGTACCATCGAATATAGGACTATCCTTCTTGTATGATTCCATCTCAGATCACCTCAATTTTTTAGGGTTCTTCAAAGGAACTTGCTCTGATACCAATTGTTAGTAAAACAAGGATAGACCACTAAAAGGTGGGGGCTGAATTAGTTGTTACCAAAATCACACTTATCCAACATTGATCAACCTTTAATCTTAGATCTGATCATTAACAATGCAAACATAAATCAAAAACATATTAGAGACACATGAGCACCTAGATTTTATATGTGGAAACCCTATTAGGGGAAAAACCATGGTGGATGTTAGTCCACAAGATTATACCTTGTTAGAAGTATAATGAAGAATAAAAAGGAATGCACTTGCATTCAGGGACACTACCTAGAGCATACTACTTATTACGAAGGATCACTACCTTACATACAATAATTAGATTAAATCCATTTGATGCAATTGAATTGAGAAATTAGCTTCTACAAAACCCTGATTATAGTTCCGATTAGGCACACAAAATCTTCTACACACTCTTCCAGAATCTGTTGAATCTCTTTCACACTTTTCTCTACTCTTGAATGATTTGATCTTTATTCACGCATGTATATCACTTGCACACACTGAGAATTCCCCCAAAAAGAGGAACACAATTTCTCTTATATATCCACTACACGAATTTAGATCAACGTTCAATTGACCACAAATAAAGAATAAATTACAACTATCGGCCTCAACACATGAATAAATATAAGTGCGCACCAACACAAGTCAGTCACAACATAGTGAGGGCCCAAAGAAAAACCTTCGAACATGCAAAACAATAAAATATTAATCTTCATGGATACACAACATGCTACCACCATCATGTTCGCCAAGAACATGAAAAATCGAGCACACATCAGAAAAATATTTGATGACAAACACCCCATTCAATGCGAATGTACAACAAGGATAGAGCACGATCTAGAATTCCCCATGAACGTCATAGGTACATGCAAAAAAACTAAAATTATAATAATTTCATCCCCTTCATCCAAGAACACCTGCTACAATGACATAATGATTGTAGGAATAGAGGTCTTCATAACTTCCTAAAATATTGATGCATACCACTAAAAATTTCAAAAAACATACTAGATAGACTTATAAACAATCCCTTAAGTGCACTCCAACACAAACTCAATGTTTACCACTTTCTAACACTCTGACCTTGTCAACTTCACCAGTTGCATGTAATATATTTTTGGTAATTTTCTCAATCTCCTCGACATATACAACCTTCAAAATCACTAATGCTAATAGTGCTGACATTAATGAAAACCACATATCAGCAACATAACCACAATATACAACACATTTTTCTCTATCTGCATTAGTTTTTCCTTCATTACTTCCATCCAATATTCGTCATTACATGCTTTATTGACATTACTAGGCTCAGTCTTAGAAATCATACAATACTCTTCTACAATTCTTCTTCTAGTCTGCACACCTTTTTTCTTGTCTCCTATAATTTTATTTTCAGAATAATTTAGCTTTACATACCTTGGGACTTTGGGATTCTCTCGAACTTCTGGTTCTTTTGTTATTTCTTCTGCAATTCCACTAGCTTCTCCTTCTAGTCTTTCTTGATTGAATGGAACAAATTGAACTTGATTTTGTGTCTAAGTAGTCTTTACTTTATCACTAATATCATGTTGGTCATCTGAATCATATCCATAGTGTTTGTATGATCTGTCAGTATCCTCATCAACTCTGACATTTTCACTTTCAATCGTTTTCTTCAATCTTCTATTGTAGCACCAATAGGCTTTGATCTTAATAGAGTAACCAAGAAATATTTCTTCATCACTCATAGCATTAAACTTTCCCATTACTTCATCTCTCTTGATATAACATCTACTTCCAAATCTATTGAAATATTTAATAGTAGGCTTATGACCAAACCACAACTCAAAATGAGTCTTACCAGAATTACCATTGAAATTTACCTAGTTAGTAGTATATACAACAGTGCTTACAACTTCTCTCCAGTATATATGAGGAACATTACCTTCCAACATCATAGTTCTGGCAGCATCTAAAATAGTTTTATTCTTTCTCTCAACAAATCCATTTTGTTGAGTTGTCTAGGGAGCAGATAACTGTCTTTTGATTCCATGCTCTTCACAAAATGAATTGAACTCCTGAGAAGTAAACTCACCACCTTTTTTTGATCTTAAGCATTTTATCTTTATAACTGTTTCATTCTCTACCATAGCTTTGAAATATTTAAAATTTTCTAGTGCTTCATGTTTTTCTCTCAAGAAAGCAACCCATATCATCCTAGAGTAATAATTAATAAGCAACTTAAAGTATCTTTTGTTGGATTTTGTCGTTGTGTTTCTGATATGTGGTTGTCATTGATGTAAACACTATTAGCATTGATGATTCTAATGGTTGTATATGTCAAGGAGATTGAGAAAAATTTAATAAACATATTGCAGGTAGTTTGTGAAGTTGAGAAGGTTGGAAGTATGGAAAGTTGTGTACATTGATATTCAGTAGGTACGCATTAATGGGTTTGTTTCTCAGCCTATCTAGTATTTTTTCTAAAAGTTTCAGTTGTATGCATCAAGAATTGAGGATGTTATGAAGTTTTGTCTTCCTACAGTTATTCAATTATTGTAGCAAGTGTTTCTACAAGGTGAGATTGCAATTCTGATGAATTGAGTTATTTTGTATGTTCTTAAGATGTTCAATGATGTTTCTAGATCATGTTCTAGAAGTGTGGTACATACGCATTGATTGAAATGTTTTTGATTGAAGATTTTTCCTTTGTGTGTTTGATTTTTCATGTTCTTGGGTGACATGATGATGGTAGCATGTTGCAGATCCTTATGGCTTAATCTTGTATTGTCTGGCATGTTCAAGGATGTTGATTTAGGTCCTCACTATGTTGTCACTAGCTTAGGTTGGTGTGCATTAAGATTTTTTCATGTGTTGAGACCAGAAAATTGTAATTCATTTATTCTTTATTTGTGGCCGACAAAGTTGTTGATCTAAATCCATGTACAAGATATATAAGATCGAATGTTTTATTCATTTGTGGCATGCGAGCATGAAGTATGTATGAAAAATGAGTGAATAAAGATCAGATCATTTGAATGAATAGAAGAGTTTGAAGAAGTGTTTTTGTCCTAACCAAAACTGTCATCAAGCTTTAGAAGAAGCTAATTTCCTAGTTCAAACTCATCATTTGGATTTAATATAATTGTCTTATGCAAGGTAGTGAGCCTTCCCTTTGAGTAGTGAGCTCTAGGAAGTGTCTCAAAATGCATGTGTATTCCCTATTAATTTTCCATTATACTTCTAATAGGGTATAATCTTGTGGACTAACATCCACCATGGTTTTTCCCCTAACGAGATTTCCCACGTATAAAATCTTGGTGCTCATGTGTTTCTGATGTGTTGTTGATTTATCCTTGCAGTGTTAATTATCAGATCTGCGATTAAAGGCTGATTAAGGTTGAATAAGTTTAATTTCTATAATAACTGATTCACCCACCTCTAAGTTGTCTATCCTTTATTTCCAACACCTTTCTCCTTGTAAACTTCTGATTTTGGATGGACCACATAGATCAGTATGTACCAGGTCTAGTACTCCATTAGAATGATGTTGTTTGCTCTGGAAAAAATTCTAGTCTTCTTTACCATTTGACATTCCTTGCATATGGTGTTAGTAGGATTTACTAACTTAGGTAGATCTTTGACTGCTTTTGTGGAGCTTACATTGACAATTTTAGCAAAATTCACTTGACACAACTTCCTATGCCATAACCAACTTACAAAAACTTGAGCAATTAAACAACTTTCACTAGTAGCACTCAGGTGAAAAATGTTACCTCTTGTCTTTGTTCCTGAAGCAATTACATTTCAAGAGCTTCTCAATATTCTGCATTTGGGTGTGTTTAAGATCCTTATGGGCCAAAAAGTTGCGATATGTAAGTGATATGATGACCCATGTGGCTGACGACTTTCTATTTACCCAAAATTTATGAAACAAAAAGGTTTTTAAAGGATATTCTTGGCTTTCCACCAATATAAATTATGCTTTACTTTGAATTTAATAAATAATTTTTATTCATTTTCTATTTGAATTATGACTAAAGTCCTGATTGATAGGCTGATTGGAAAACATCTATAGCTTTCAAATGGTATCACATTTTTTGAATCTAAAATGTGTGTCACATTCTATGATTCACATACTATAGGATTAAAAATAAAGAATTGAATTTCATGAAGTTTTGACCAAGTTAAGGTGGTCAAACATACGAGTTTTTATATTTTTTAAAAGTTGTAATAAAAATTCATAATTAATTATTTACTTGGAAAAAAATTACAAAAAAATATGAATCACATTGGGACATGAGTCCTCTACTTATATCTAAAATATTATACAAAATATTATCATTTTATTGTGGTTAGGGTGCTTAGACAAACACCTACTTCTTATTTTTTCCCTGAAATTTAATTACTATTGCATTGAAATTTCAAATTTGCACCAAATAGATTTTTTTATTTTTTAAATAAACCTAGTAGTTTAGAAACTACATTCAATTTTCTACATAATATATTCTTACATATTTTTGAAATAATATAGATAACTTATTCAAATTTTTATGCCAGGTTGCGTAACATTGATTTTTTTGAATTTTATTTCCACTTAAGGGCCTATTTTTTCAATGATGATCCTGCACACATACCCATTTTCCATTTTTGAACTAAAGATTGTATCCCTTATCAACCATTTGTCCAACACTCAAAAAATTATGCTTCAATCCTTCAACATATAGGACATCATTAGTATTATATTTACCACCAAGAGAAATAGTGCCTCTACCACAAATCATAGCAGCATTGTTATCTCCAAATCTTATAACACCATCATCATATTTTTCCAATCTTATAAATTTTATTTTTTCACCAATCATATGATGTGAGAATCCATTGTCAATCACCCACTCATCCTTTTCATCAATTTTAGCTGCAAGAGCTTTCTCAATATTTTGATTGCTAGCAGATTCAATGGACACCAAACCATTTTCCTTGATAGAAGTGAATAACCATCCATCTTCATTGTCATTTTCTTTATCAGATTCATCATCAATAACACCTTCTTCATCATAATAACATTTATTTTTAAATCTATGCTTGTAAAGCTTATACTTGGAAACTCTTTCAGGACACCTTGATGCAAAATGACCTATCTTACTGTAAGAGAAACATTTAATAGGTAGCTTTCCTTTATAGTTACCTTATCCTCTGGCTTCTCTTTTCACAATCAATGCATCTAGCTCTTCTATCTCTCTTTCTTCATCTTCAATCTGTTTCATCTCATCTTCATATTTGAATGTCTTTCTAGAGATTTCTCCAAGATCATATCTCTATTGGATTTTTCCAGATACAATACCTTTAAATGTAGTTTTTTTTTAGGAGTAGACTAACCAAATTCACTCAACTCAAAGGAATATAGTTTTCCAATCAACATATCTCTTCTCACATTTGTTACTATCCTAAGATCTTCAATAGCACAAGGTTTTTTTTTGTAAGAAGTAGGCATTGATATGACAACTTTAGCCACAATCTCATCTTCTTCCAAAATTCCACTGGAACATCTAATACCAATCACTAGTTCATTTACCTTTTACATGAAAGCAATAATGTTTTCATCTTCACTCATCTTCATGTTTTCCCACTTGCCTTTCAGACTTTGTAACTTAGAAACTTTTACTTGTTCATCTCCTTCATACAATGTTTCAAATTCTTCAAGACCTCATGTGTTGTTTTCAGACCTATAGCCTTTTTCATTTTTGAATCTGTCAAAGCACTCAGTAGTGATTCTATAGCCCTGATATTAGTTCTATCTTCTTTGATCTGATCAAGAGTAGAGGGACCATTCTGAGGAATAGTATATGTGTTCTTTTTAATCTTCTAGAAGGGTTCACCAATGCACTTCAAGTGACACTCCATTCTGACATTCCATAGAGAGTAATTTGTACCATCAAATGTGGGACTATCCTTGTTGTATGATGCATATTAGATCAACTCAAGATATTAAACTACTTCAGAGGAACCGAATCTGATACCAATTATTAGAAAAAAAAGGATCGACAAATAAGAGGGGGTGAATTAGTTGTTACAGAATTTAAAACTTATTTAACCTTATCAACCTTTAATCTCAGATATGATAATTAATAGTGAAAACATGAATCAACAACACATCAGAAACACACACAACACCAATATTTTTTGTTTGGAAACCATGTTAGGGGAAAAATCACGGTGGAGGTTAATACCTAAGGTTTATACCTTGTTAGAAGTATAACATAAAATGAACAAGGAATGCTCATGCATTCAGGTACACTACTTAGATCTCACTGCTCAGAATGGAAGGCTCACAACCTTGCATAAAAAAATAAGATTAAATCCTTCTAATGAGGTTGAAATAAGAAATTAGCTTCTTCAAAAGCCTAATGGCAATTCCAGTTAGGCACAAAAATAGTTCTTCACACTCTGCTCTACAATCAAATAATCTAATCTTTATCCACACATATCTCACACACACCTCAAAATTTTTTTCACACCAAATCAAGAAACCAATCACTCTTATATATCTGCTTCTTGAATTTACATCAACAACTCTATCAGCCAAAAATAAATAATAGATGAATATAAACTATCAGCTCAATTCATGAATAACTCTCAATGCACATGAATGTAGGTCAGTCACAACATAATAAAGACCTAAATCAACATCCTCAAACATGCCAAGCATTTAAAAATTAATCCACAACACACTACAACCGCCATGTCAGCTAGGAACATGAAAACATGAACATGTAAAGGAAAAATATTCAATCACGAACACATTGATCAACATGGACATAAAACAATGATAGATTACGATCAAGAAACATCAATGAAAATCTTAGGATAATACAAAACAACTCAATTTACCAGAATCACATTCTCTTCTTCTAGAAACACTAGCTACAATAAAAAAATAACTATAGGAACACATAAACTCATAACTTGCTCCAATCTTGATACGCACCTCTAAAACATCTAGACGATATACTAGATAGGCTCTGTAGAAAAACACTTTAATGCATGACTTTTGAATACCAACTTACTGAATTTTCCACCACTCTAATCTTTACAGCTTCATAGACTACTTGCAACATATTTATTATAATTTTCTCATTCTCCTCGACATATATAGCTTTCAAGATATTAATGCTAATAGTGTTGATATCAATGACAACCACAACATCTAACGTACTAATGGTCTAGCCAATGAAGTTTAATGCACTAAACATAAATATATATGATGAATAAAAGAGATAACTAAATAGATGATGTAAGTAAAAGAGACACAAATGAAAGTGATGAAGATTAACTTATTATGATTCTAGTTCACCAGCAAGATTCATATGTACATAAAATTGCACTCAGTAGAGATAGCAAAAATGTTAGGGTTGTATAGGGGTTTTCCCCTGTCAAAACCCCACTTTGGTGTTTCCACCTCCACGAATAGCCAAATAGATGAAGATAAATAGAAACACGATAAAGGAAATGTTGGAAAGGAGAATATCAAACACTACGAATAACACAATGCTAGTCTATGAAACCACAACAAAAGAAGGATAGGGAAGCACTACCACCTCCACCCAAAGGAACTCAAGGCCAATGAAGGGAGAATGAAAGACTAAGAACTTGGAAAAGTCAACGTGGCCATATCTATGATGAAGGAGGTCTTGCAAGATACCAAGATCATAGCTTTTATGGTAGAATAACACATTCTTAGTGAAGTTGACCAAGCAAAAAAATGCTAAGTAATTCTCAAGAGTACAAGCTGGTGTGTAGATATTGTCAAAGAGATTGTAGAAGATGGAATGAATATGAGATAGATTCATTTCACGATAAAAATTTTAGGGAAAGAGTCATTCTTAGGTTGCCTAGTCGAGGTAGAGGCTTTAAGCTTCATTCCCATTGGGGAATGTAATTTCCTTGTAGATCCTAGAGGTAGGAATCTATCAGGGATGACAATGCACCACATAGACATCCACACACCAAATGCATTTCCTCGACAAAAATTCCCCCACTGACGTAAAGGACAAGTGCCAAGTTGATGGAAAGTAGGTAGGTGATGTGGAACTATTTAGTTAGGTTTGATTTCTCTAAAGTAGAGGATGTAAAAGGGAAATTTACAAGAGGGGTGTAAATTCACTCCTATAAATTTTTCCCCCACTTTAGCAAGCATGTGTGTCAACGAATGTTTGGTAAAGTAGATTAAATATTTTATAAATGTATACATGAATCGTCAAGGAAGTAGACTACAGTCTAGTGAAATTGAAAGTGCAAGGAAGGAAAATAACTCCATAGGTACTCTCTCCTAAGGAGGTTTGAAAAAAGGACTCTGTATATCCTCGAAGCTATAGAGTTAATCAATGTGCACCAAAGGCTCACAAACCATGGACAAATACTGTAGGATGCAAGTGCTTCATAGGCCCTCAGACCTACAAAGAAGGTTCCCCCAAGTACTAAACGAACCCCAATGTAGGGGACTCCAAAAAGTCGGATTGGAAAGAAGCTTCATAGGCATACCTGCAAAGCAACATGGTAATCCACAAATAAAAATGTTAGAAAACAAAAATTATCCATGTAGGAAGATAAGCAAGTAGATAGTCATGCAAACATTCAAAAAACAAGGGAAGATATTTCAAAGGGCTCCCTCAGGAACCCTTCAAAAGAAGAGGGGTTGAGCCAAGGGACGCACTATTTGGGAGTGTAAGAAAATATTTTTGTAAATCAATTAAACATTAGTGAATCCTTATGAAATATTTCCACTTCATCAAGGAATTCGAAAGGAAAAAAGTCCCCTTGCAATAAGAAGGTCAAATTTCACCTATGGGAGAAGGAACTCCCTCCTCAGAGGAAGGTTTTTAAAATTCTTTCTTTACGAACCCATGGTGAAGGAAAAATATTCCACTAGGGGTCCTTGCTGAGGAATACGATTTTTGAAAAACAATTTGAAAGGATTTTTGAGAGAAGAGTTGTTGGCCACCAAATACATTTTTAAAAAAATTGATGTGACATGATATGCCCCCCTTAGGATTGTGTGTGTTGAATGCAGAGGCATATGACATCCTAAAGAGAGAAAAGAAAGAATCAAAATGTAATGTTGTGGCGTGTAAAATATAGTGAGATGTAACCATGGTAATGTTTTCACACACACGAGGGACAATAATGATCACCACAACATCACAAAGAAAGCAAGAAAGATAAAAGGACAAAGAATGCAAAAAGGAACAAACCATCACAGACAAAATACACAAGGGTGATTTGATATTTCGGGGTCTAAGTTGCTCATAAATATAGATAAATAGTTATAATAGTATATTAATGAACTATCATCAAACCTTTAGTATATCAAACCATTTGAAGAATGCATGAGAATAAAAATAAATTAAAAAATAGGTCAACATGGAAGGGAAGGCTAAATTCCCCCAACACTTTGCATCATCCCCAATTGTTAAAAATCAATACACATAACAAATGAAGAATGATGTAAAAAATAGAGGAATTTTTATGATACAAAAACACTACTTTATCCAAGCACCTACGAGGGTGACAAGGTTCATCCATAAACACATAACACATACATAGGGGAATAGAAAAACACACACACAATCTACTCTACAGGATAAAGAAGAGGCACCCCCAAGTCTTCATCAGCCAATAGGTCATCAACTCCTAATATAGATCATTATAGGGGGGAAGGTGGATGAACTTGAAAGGGAAGAATATCAAGGGGGGACCCTCTAACCCCCCACAACAAGAGCTAAGGAAGGAGAACCCTTGAGGTCTTCTCCGCTTAGTTCTTGTGGGGTGAAATTAGATGACTTCATGAAGATTGTTGAAAGGGCCAAGACCTCATCCAAATAATTAAACATTCACTTCACATGAGTGCCATGTGTTAACTCAACGAGTGAGGGAGGCAGCGCTCGAGATTCATCATTAGGCTCACCTAGAGACTTCGGAGAAATGAAAACTTTGGGGACACCGAAACTTCCTCTATCACTAGGAACACACATACTAATCCATAACCACCCTCCAAAGAAGTTAAGCCTCTCTTACAAATCCTATTTCTAGTGGGGCCATCCTCCATCTTTCATTTCATCAGAGGGTGTGAAATCGCGATAGACAAGGTGGAAGGCATAGAGGAGGAGGAGGAGGCCAAAACAGATAGCATTCAGGTATTGAGCATGCCCATGGGCTTTGAAAATGATGGGATTTCTTGGGTGACATCAAAAAGGGTGACTCAACTGAAGGAGAAACAAACACCTACACCCTCTTCGGGTTTGGGTCATTTACCCTCACAACAATAGCCGAAAGAAACACTGAAGCTATTGAGATAGAAGCAGAGGGGACATGAGAGGAAGATGTAGCAGAATGTGTCAAAGAAAAAACTATCTATTCCCCTTCCTTCCTCTATAGAGTGGCCTTCTCAACAACCAAATCCTTTCACTGATGCTTGTGCTCATGCACAAGGTGGTTCCTCTGACTCTAAGAGCAAGAGGCCAAAAGCTAAGATGGAACATAGGACTTCTTCTCAACCATCAGAGTATGCATCATGGTTTCTTATGATGGAGGGAGGGACTCTTGAATGAGAATAGGAGAGAGAGGTTGAGAAGTGGTTGGAGCAAAAATGGGGGGTGCAGGCTCTAATGCCTCAGTGGTGGACCTCTTCCCATTCACCGCCTTAGAGGTGGGAGATATAGGAGACTATACAGGCTGAGATATAGAGGACTCCCCATAGGGACCCTTTACCTTACCATATTGAATGGGTTGAGGTCTCATGTGTAAGAAAAGAAGGTCGAATATTTGAGTCCTAGCTTTATGCCTACCAGGTACCATTAGACTCATTATGTAGAAATCAAGAGTAGTATCTAAAAGTTCCTCTTCAGTAAGGGAGGTAGAAGTGGTGCCCTAGGGGTGGGTGGGCTTCTCCTTTCCCATTTGAGAGGAGGAGGAAACGTGTAGGTGCGCTATTGGGTGAATCACTTTCAACAATCCTTTACCCTCAATTTTGTACTTTACATAGTTTAGGTAAAGCGGGTCCATTCTATGAGGGAGTGGACCAACTGAGACAAGCCAGAAATGGTAGAAGCAATAAACCCCATGAGATACCAATGGCTGATATCCAGTGTCATGCACAACATACACAACACCTTCGTGAGAGAATTTTAAACATTTTAAATAATGGAGGCAATTCCATTCATGGAAGCTAGCCATGGAATGGTCAAGTTCACCTTGAATAGACCAAAATCCAGAATGACATCAAAATTTATATCCATAGCCCTAAGTCCAATTAGGATGGAAAGAGTTATAGAGCAATATGGCGTAAGAGAGAGAGACCATTGTGCGTACATATGATAGATTTAATTTTCTCATATTCCTCTCTTTGTAATGAGTTTAACCATAACGTCTCCTCCATATTAATATTCACTCAGCTCAAGGGTTCAGTTAGGACTTTTGTGATAATTTTTCCTTTGAGGTGAGCAGGAATATATAGTGGAGAGGGCCTGCTATTTAGAGGCAAGTCCTACATAGTGAATATCACATCAAGAAAACTAGTCACAGGCTACAAGGGAGGACTATGAGTGAATGAGACCATATTGACATACACCAAGGGTTTAGGAGAAGTATTAGAAGGGTCAATAATCAAATTTGTAGAATGGGACGGAAATAGGTTAACATATATCTACAACTTATTATTGGCCTTCATGACTGACTTTTTGTACTCTCTTTCTTCCTATTGAGATATATGGTACCATCGTATATACAATCTTATATCTCATGATTTAGGTGCATGTAACACTTAGTATCATTCCTGTTAACATGATGGTATTAATAAAAATCATTCCCATCATACTAATCAGGATAACGCTCCTTTAAAGGTCGGGAATTTTCCAAAGTTATGATTTTATCCTTCAATGAATTTTGTAAAACAAAAGAATAAGAATGGGCTAACTTTGTAAAATTCTTGTTGCATCTAAGACCAGGATCATTAGTCACAACAACTACATTTGCAACATATTTTCCTTTTCCTAAAATAGACATTATAGATTTTCCTTCAGAACGATAGCACGAGAAGGATCTCCTGAACTGAACAATTGTTTGTTGACACACACACAACATGGCACACAGATGTAAGAAAGAAGGGTTTTTCATTATAAAACAATTCTCCTACCAGGCTTGATATAGGTCACTTATGAATACCATCTACACATTTGAGTTGGGTGGTGGGTATGAATTTTTTGAAAAGAGCACCTGGTATCAGGCTATAAAGTCATTTATCTTCTCGTGTTCTCCCTGCTTACATTAGATGAGATCTGAGAAGGTCATATTTGGATGGATGTTATCTTAGAATCAACTAGAAAAATGATTGAAAATATGATAAAATGAGAATATAGAATTAATAGGCAAGGAACAGTACCACTCAAGTTTTGTGTCCTTGAAAGATCAAAGAAAGAGTTTTTCCATTCGAGAATCGTGATGGAGGAAATTTTTGCACATAGCATTAAAGGATGATACATGTGTTTGTGGATCTCCCTTACCATGATACTTTTTGAATTGAGGAATTTCAATTCCTTGGGGAAAAGGAGTGCTCAAAATCATCATCGATAATGGGCTATGTGAGAAAAAAAGCTAGAAGATAGGTTGGGTAGGGGCTTGGGAAAGGCTCACCAACTAGTTTTTAATCTAGCCTATATTCTATAGAAGAGCATTCAAAATAGGTTCAAGACATGAAAAAGGCCTAGAAAGAGCTCCCCTAGAAGTGTTACCACTAGAACCACCTTTGGAGATACCACTGTGACCACTACTATGGCAACCACCGAAGCCACCAGTGTGACCCCCACTAGATCCACAACAACTAGCACCACATGAGCCACCACCGTTATCAAAGCCACCACTACTCATCCTACTAGAGCCCCCACCACCAAGGGTAGTAGGAGGGGTGAAATTGAAACAAAGGGGTATTTGACTCGCCTTGATAGTGTTAGGCTCTCGAGAAGTAGAGGAAACACTGATTAAGGGGCTCATTTCGGTCATGCATACAAACATGGTAGGCATTAGGAAACAATTTTTTTTTTATAGGTATTGAGCACCTCCCCTTGGGTTGTACCTAATCTAGTGCTCTATGAAGTGATGTATGCTTTGTTTAGATCAATAATGCCACATACAAACACTATACCTATTCGATCCTTTCATAACATTTATCTCACCTTGCTTGAAATCCTACTAGCTCTCACTATTTTTGGTGATTTCTCCAAATGATTCACGAGGTCTAACAACCTCTAGTCTAGTGCCAAAATATTTTTCTGCAAGAATATGCATAGTGTCATCCTCATCAACGGATGAGGCTGCAGGGGATACTAGAGGAATTGGAGCACAAGTGGTCTTGTCTATGAAACCCATCTTGTCTATAAATCCTATAGAAAAAATAGTAGTAAAGCCAAAATTGACCTTCATCTTTTCCATTGATAAGTTTCATAGACTTCTCTTAACAATGTACCCAGAGGTCGTAGACTAGGTTGTGATGCTCATAAACCCTCACAACACCTAGGTCTAATTTGATTGTCGAGTGTGTGGGAAAAATTTTTGACACAAAGAAATAGATAGATGTTTTTCATGTCAAATTCACCAAAATGTAGAGAAGGGGGACCAACCACACAGAGGTTCAAGGTCATGGAGAGCCAAGAGCAGAGACCTGCCCTTAAACTACCTCAAGTTGAATAATTGTTTTAGGTCAAGGATAGAGAATAAAGAGCACTATCAAGTCCTTATGTCACTCTACTAATCTGAATATTTAGATGGGGCTAAATGAGCTGGTTTCTAGAATATGAATCCTACCTTAATCAGCTCTTTGCTTAAGTATAGAAAAATGGACCAAAGATGATAGCACGATGAGTTGACGTCTAAATGATGAGAAAGTTTAAAATTAGATTAAAAAGTACAAAAACCTACTAGCGATATAGCTAGTGAATTTTAATGTACTAAACATAAATATAGACAACGAAATACAAGATATAACTAAAGAGATGATGCAAGTAAAAGTGATGAAGATTAACTTGCTAGGAGTCTAGTTGGATAGAAAGCTCCACAGGTAGGCAAACCTACACACAACCAAGAGAGGGAAATCAGTGGGGCTATATAGGGTTTTGCTTTAGTCAAACTCCTACTTTGGTGTTCCCACCTCCATGGACAACTAAATAGATGAAGATAAATAGAAATACGATAAAGGAAATAATGGAAAGGATAATTTTGAACACTACGAAAAACATAATTCTACTCTATCAATGCATAATGAATGAAGGATAGGGAAGCAATACCACATCCAACTAAAATAATTTGAGACCAATGAAGGGAGAATGCAAGAATACGAACATGAAAAAGAGGACACAACTATATCAGTGATGAAGGAGGTGTAAGAGAGGGGTACCACCCACTATAAGGCCCCGAGTCAGGAAAGGCCAAGAGCGGAAAGGCTTCTCTAACTTACCTCAATTTAAGGGATAGTTAGGATAGGAGGGATGAGAATGATGAGGATTATGTGTCCTCAACCACTATGAAAACCCAAAAGTTTGAAAGGGACTAGATGAGTCAGACTTCAAAGTCAGCTCCACATCTCAGGTAGCTATCTATCTATGGACAGAAGCGCGGTTCTGCAATGACAGTGTGGTGCACTGGCGTCTCACAGGTGCATTGGAATCCATATGACTAGAGAACCAAAAAGACAAGATTCAAACTCAGAAGAGGAGACTATCACCATAGTATAGAGGTATCTAAAGTGATAGAATAAGATTAAGAAGAGTGAAATGTAAATAAAAATACAATAAAAGAAATGTATTACTGCCAAGGTGACGAAGATGATCTCACCCAATACTCTCCTTGCCATCTTTCTCCAAGCTCTCTCCACCTACACCCAAAAAAAGGGATAAGTGTTGGGGCTATTTAGGGGCATGCCTCAATCAGACCCTTGTTTTGGTGTTTCCACCTCGATGGAAAACCAATTTTTCAATGATAGAAATAGAGATAAAGAAGGGAACTACAAGCTATGTCAACACAAAACACTATAGATAGTGTGTGCTTACTCAACCAAAAAGAATAGAGGAGATTAGAGGAGATTATCACCTCTATTGAATGAACTCAAGTCTTATGGAGGAGTGAATGAGAGGAAATCAAGCCTCTAATGTCATGGTGTTTGTTCCGTGCTTGCACTATCAGAGTGATGGAGTAGTGGATTGCTGCAATGGAGTGAAGAGTGTTGCTAAAAATCTTAAAATTGCTTGGAAGAGTGGAGAAAAGTGAAGAAATGAATCCAATATATTTCCGAACTCTATCCAAACTTGAAAATGGATGAGAGAGTGAAGATTATGAAGGAAAATGTAAAAAATGGCCATATTCGGGTCGGCTAGTTGAAGAGAGGCATTACACTTTGACTTCTGATCGAAAGTGTAACTTCTTTATAGTCTCCAGTCACATGAATCTGTCAGGGATGTATGCATGCTATGTGGACATCCGCATGACATGTGGATTCCCCCAATAGAAACGCCCCCACTGACACATAAACAAGGTGCCAAGTGGAATGCAAGAAGTGGGATTAAGTGGAATTAAACCTTCGATGTTGGTTTTCTAAAGTGTAAAGGGGTGAAAAGGAAATTTGTGTTAGGGGTACAAATTAACACTCATAAATTGTTCCCTAACTTTAGTGAGAATGAGTATTGATGAGTGCTTCATTAAAGTAGAGTAGTACGAAAGCAATAGAGTAGCAAATGTATACCTAAACCGATGAGGAATCAAAGCATGGTCTAGCGAACCTGGAAGTGTAGGAAAGGACTTCATAGTTTCATGGAACCATAAAGCTGAAGTATGAAAATGCCTCATAGGGTAACAGTCTTGCAAGGGGGGTATCCTTCAAGAACTCTCACATGAAGGAAACTAGGAAAGGCACCTTACGAACTCACAAACTTGTAAGGAAGGTATCCCCCAAGAACTCTCACATGAGGGAGACCAATAAAAGCACCTTACAGACATGCTGACCTACAAGGAAGGTATCCCTCAAGAACTCTCACATGAGGGAGAATGAGTAAAGGGGACTCTATAGAGTCAAAGATGGCAACATGTTTACTGGTAGATAGAACACATCAGGAAGTAGTCACATAGGCCAATGAAAGGATAGTCATGCAAACCATCGCTAAGTTTTAAAACTATCAAAGGGGTCCCTCAGGAACCCTTCAAAAGGAAGGAGGGTCCACTCAAGGGATGCACTATTTGAAAGTTAAATTCTAGTTTGGATTCCCCCAAGCTAGACATAAAGATGTGAGGATGATCTAGTTGGGCTTCCCCCAGACTAGACATCAAGATGTGAAGCCGTTCTAGTTGGGTTTCCCTTGAGCTAGATGTCATAGAACTTGGTTGAAAACTTTCAAAGTGATCCCTCAGGAACCCAGTGTGAAAGGGAGGGGTCCACTCAAGGGACACACTATTTAAAAGCTTAATGTCTTCCCTCTTGAATCGATTCTTCATCAGGGAATTCGAAAGGAAGGAGATGCACTCATGTGAGGGGAAGACTAAGACTATTCCCACTTTGAAGGAGGGTTTCCAAGTCCTTTATTTATGAAACCGTGATGAAGGAAACATGTTCCACTGGGGTTTCAAGTTGAAAATACAATTTTGACAAAGAAGTATGTGAATGGGTCTTCGAGAAAAGATTTTTTCAACCACAAATGCATTTTCTAGAGACCAATTAAAGTAGAAGAGGTAGTGTCACACATGAAAGGGACAACTAAAGAAAACAAGAGAGAAAGATAAAGAGAAAAGTAAGAAATTAGAACACACATAGAGGGCACAGGGGGATCTTGTTATGCAGGGTGAGATCTTCCTTTATTTATAAATATTAGGTAACTGTAGTAAGAGGAAAAATATCATCAATCCCCAACCAGATATAGAAGAATGTATGAAAGAAAAAGTGAAATAAAAATTAGGTCAACATGGAAGGAGGCCTAAATGCTCTTGACGCTTTGCATTGTCCCCAATTTACTGAAAGTCAATCCCAAAAATTAAAGAATAGAGATACATATAGAAGAAGGTTCACAACACAAACACCGTGCCTCTATCCAATCACCAATAGGGGTTATGAGGGTCATCTAGACACATATAGCACGATCATGAGGGAACACATGTCACAACACACACACATATCTAATCTAAAGATTAAGAAGAGGGTCTCCCCCTAACACTAGTCAACCAAGAGGAGACCAACTTCCCACTCTAGATCATCATAGGAAGGATGAAAAGCTTGCAACATTTTAATTATAAGGGGAGGAGATTTTGATCCTCCCACAACAAGGGCCAAGGAAGAGGGACATGTGAGGTCTTTGTCACTCAACTCTTATGGGTCTAGGGTCAACGAATTTGCAAATATCAATAACAAGGTCAGAACTTTATATACCAAGTTCAACATGCACTTAATGAGAGTGCCATGTTTCACCTTGGAAGACGGAGGATTTTACACACAAGGTTCACCGCTAGGCTCATCGAGTAACTCGGGAGCGGTGACAAACTTAGGGGAAGCTGGAGCTTTTTCTATCACTATGCTAGAACAAGTCAGTGTGGGGCCACCCTTTGAGGAAGGTGGGCTCTTCTTACGTCCTTCATTGCTAGAGGGACCACACTCTACGTTCTTCTTCATCAAATTATGTGAACTTCCCACAAATGAAACAAGGAAGGTTGAGGGAGAAGAGGAGAGAACCATAGTGGATACAACCAAAGTGTCCACCATATCCATGATCTTAGGGAAAGACAAGACATCAAGGATGAAATTGAACAAGGTCAGCTCTATCGAGGGAGTGATGAACACTTGCACCCTTCTAGGCACATGCGTACTCATAGTGAGAGCCGAAAGAGATTCAAAAATAGGTTTGATGTGGACAGAAGGGGGGAGAGAGGAAGACACAACAAGAGGCACATTCATCTCCTCCTCCTTCTTCTATAAGGAGGCTTGCTCAGCTAGGATATTCTTTCACCGACACTTACACACACACAAGGTAGTTTCTATGGCTTTTTGCACCCGAATCTGGGGTCTGTGAAGGGCTAGAATGTTCCTGCTTAGCCATGGGAGTGTCCTCCATAGTTTTTTCTAGTGGAAGGATGGATACTTGAATGGGAGCAATTTGAGCAGATTTGGAAGCGATAGGGGTAATTGAATCCAATGCCTTAGTGAGGAATCTCTTTCTGCTTGGGGGGATGGGAAGAGGTCATGGAGAAAACTCTCTTTGTGAGCATTTATTTCTGCCATATAGGTAGTACCACGGTCTAGGATACCCATTGGGGAGATCTAATATCTTGACCTTGGGCTTTCACGAAGGAGGCATCATCAGACTCAATAGTTCTAGAGTCTAGGCTTGTTCATCTAGTACTCTTCCCAAGAGAGATGAGTGGACAAGTCAAATTGAGAGGGAGTGAGCTTTTACTTTCCCTTTCAGGAAGAGGAGGCAGCTGGTGGCTTAGTTGTAGGAAGGGTCAACTTTGGTTGTCCCTTGCCCCTAGTTTTGTACTTCACATAACTCTTGTAAAGTAGGTTCATTCTTTGTAGGATCAAACTGATTGGAGTGGGCCAAAAGTGATCAAACAAGTATCCTCCACGAGATACCACAGGCTAATATCTAGTGTTATGTACTACATACATGACACCCCTATGGGAAAAATTAAGGCACTTATCAATCACAGAGGCAATCAAATTCATGGAAGATAGCCAAGGTATGCCTAGCTTCACTCTAAACAGGTTTGATTCAAGAATAACATCGAATACCATGTTTACATTCCTTCCCACCAGGACATACAACATCATTGATCCTTAGGATTTAAGAGAAAGTCCATCATGTGTGCAAATGATAATTTTTTTTTCATATTCCTCCCTTTGTAGGGAGTTTAAGAATAATGTATCCTCAGTGATAACATTCACTCTACTCGTGGGGTTGACTAAGACCCCTATCACAATGTTTTCATTAAGGCGAGTAGGAATGTAGAGCATAGAAGGTTTACCATTTGTTGGCACGTCTTGTGAAGTAAATGTTATCTCTGATGAACCAGTTACAAGGCGGGGAGAGGGAGTAATAGTAACCATGTTAACATATGCCTCAAGCTCTGAATTAGAATCAACGAGATCGATAATCATGTTAGTAGAATGTGATGGAAATGGGTCCATGTATATCTAAACTTGACTATTAGCTTTCGTGATTGATTTGTTCATGTTTTTTTTTCCTCTATCAAGATAGATACTACCATCCTCAACACGATCTTGTATCTCATGATGCAAGCACATACAACGTTCGGTATCTTGTTTGTTAACTCGATGGTACTGACAATAAGTATTTTCTTCATACCACCTAGGGTATGGTTGTCTAGCTAGTTGAGGAGGTGGTAGTGTAAGGATCTTATCTTTCACCAACTTCTACAAGATGGAAGAATAAGATTCTGATAGCCTTGTGAACTTTCGGTCAAACTAGCCTTGTGAACTTTCGGTCATGTTTGAGGCCATTTTTATCCATAGTGGCTACAAAATTCATGACAGTTTTACCTCTTCCCGAGATCGATTCGATAGATCTTCCTTCACAACGGGAGAATGAGGGAGGACCCCCGAGCTGAACCACCATTTTATGGTATTCTTGTAAAGCCGCACACAAGTGTGAAAAAAGATACTTCATGAGGGTGAACTTTTGTTGCCAAGGCCTTTGTAAGTTTTCTATGAAGACCTTTTGTACATAAAAGTTGGGTAATAGATATGAGATTTGTGAGAAGATTGCTTGGTACTATGGTTTAATACTGTAATCATTTTATTGTCCCCTTTTTTGCATCTAACAAGGTTCGAGAAAGTCATCTTTGGTCCGATATTGGCTTAGAACTATCGCATGAATTAATTCACTAGTTGATGGAACGTGAAGATGGAATTATCAAGCAAAGAACAATACCAGTCTAGTGTTGTATCTTTGAGTGATTAGGGAAATATTTTGGCCATCAACAAATCATGATAGAAAAATTCTATGCATAAGGCATTAAAGGCGGACACATGTGTTTGTGGGTCCCCTTTACCACCGTATTTGTAAATTTTTAGAATCTCCATCCCTTGCGGGAAAGGAGTGTCGAGGATTGCAACCAACAATAGACTGTGTTAGAAGAAGGGTTGGAAGATAGGCTAGGTTGAGGCCTGTGAAAGGTTCACCAATTGGCTATGCATCTTCCCCATATTTTAAAGAAGGGTATTCAGAATAGGGGTATGAGAAGACATAGGACCACCAGAACCACTGCTGGAGCCACTGCCATGACCACTACCATGACCACCACCAAAACCACCACCAATACCGCCACCACTAGTGTGACTTTTGTTGGAGCCACTAACAAATCCAAAGCCACCACCAAGACTTCCACCGACACTGCCTCCACCAATTCCACCCTCACTTCTGAAGTTGCCACCAAAGCCTCTGCCCATCATTCCGCCAAATCTTCCACCACCAGAGGTGAGAAAAGGGGTGAAGTAGAAACCCAAAGGGTTCCTCTTTAATTTTATAGTCTCTAAACTTTCTGAAGTACAGGGTATATTGAAGTTGAGGGGACCGTGTCAGTCATATACACGGATATAGGAGGCATCGACATCTCTTGTTGCCTCTCACATTCCTTGAAGAGGCCAGCTGGTATCATGCGACCAAGGCTCGAGGGGGCACATGCTTTAGCCAAACCAGTGAGACTATCCAAGAGTTCTACACTCGTTTGGTTTTTTTCCACCATATATCTTATTTCACCGATCACCTTAGCATCCCTAGCCAACTTCGAGTTTCCTTCCAATTGATTTTCCAATGCACCTAACCCTTTACCAAGGATAAAAATGTACTCAAAATGGATACATATGGCCTCATTCTCATCTATGGATGAAGAGGTCAATGATGTAGGAGGATTAAGGATGCGATCAGTTTCATCAATAAATATAGATTCACCTCACACTATGTGCTCCTGTGTGGAGAGACCAACTGCAAAACCAGAGAAAAGACTTGTAGAGAAGCTAGAGGAGACCTTTGTCTTGTCCATTGGAAGGTGTTGCATACTTCTTCTAACAAGATGCCCAAAGTTCATAGACTGTGTCATTAAGCTCATTAAATTTCACAATACACCAGGGTACAATGAACAAGAGGTATATGAGAAATTTTTTAGGATGCCGACAAATGGATATACGTTGGTTCACATCAAGTTCACCAAAAATGTAAGAGAGGGGGAACACCCACTACAAGGCCCCAGGTCACGAAAGGCCAAGAGTGGAAAGGATTCCCTAACTTACCTTAGTTTAAGAGATAGTTAGAATAAGAGGGATGAAAATGATGAGGAATATGTTTCCTTTGAACACTCTACAAACTTGAAAGTCAAAAAGTGACTAGATGAGTCAGATTTTAGATTCAGCTCCGCATCATAGGTAGCTCTCTGTCTATGGACAAAAGTGTGGTTCTAGGATGACACTGCGACGTGCTAATGTCTCATAGGTGCGCTGACGTCCGTACGACCAAAGAACCCAAAATTTTATATTTGAACTCAAAAAGGGAGACTATCATCCTCTTCTAGAGGTGTCTAAAGTGACAAAATGAGATTAAGAAGAGTGAAATGTAAATACAAATACGATAAAAGAAATGTATTACTGCCAAGGTGAAAAAGATGATCTTGCACAATACTCTCCTCGCTAGCTTGTTCCAAGCTCTCCCCACCTACACACAAAAAAAATGGGTAAGTGTTGGGGAACTTTAGGGGCTTGCCTCAGTCAGACCCCCATTTTTGTGTTTTCACCTCCACGGACAACCAAGTTTGGAATGATAGAAATAAAGATAAAGAAGGAAACTTCAAGCTACGTAAACACAAAACACTATAAATAGTACATGCTTACTCAACCAAAATTGATAGAAGAGATTAGAGGAGCTTACCACCTTCTTCCAAAGTACTCAAGGTTTGTGGAGGAGTGAATGAGAGGAACTCAAGCCTCAATTGTCGTGGTGTTTGTCCTGCATTCACACTATCAGATTGATGGAGTAGTGGATTACTACAATGGAGTGATGAGTGATGCTAAAAATCTTGAAAATGCTTGGAAGAGTGGAGAAAAGTTAAGAGATGAATCCATTATCTTGCTAATAATTTCCTAAACTTGATAATGGATGAGAGAGTGAAGATTATGAAGTCAAATGTGAAAAATGACCATATTCTGGTCGGCCAACAGAAGAGGGGTGTTACACTTTGAATTCCAATCGAAATTGTAACATCTCTATAATCTCCAGGCATAGGAATTTGTTAGGGACATAAGCACACTATGCAAACATCTGTGCACCACACGAGCATCCCTATTAGAAATTCCCCCACCCACACATAAGCAAGGTGCCAAGTGGAATGCAAGCAGCGGTCTTAACTGGAATTAAACCTCCTCTTTTCATTTTCTAGAGTGTAAAGGGGTGAAAGGGGAATTTTTGTTAGGGATGTAAATTCACACTCATACAGGAGGTCTCGCAAGACACGAAGATCACAACTTCTACATGGTAGAACAACACATTCTTAGTGATCTTGATGGAGTAAGAAATTGCTAAGTAATGCTCAAGAGTACAAGCTGGTATGTAGAAATTGTCAAAGAGATTGTAGAAGATGGAATGAATATGAGATAGGGGTAAGTGCACCAAGATGGTTCCCAAAAAGGGGACTTAAGTGGACAGCTTTTTTCTGAAATTAGGAAATACTGACCTTGGATGTGAAATTGAGGATACTTAGACTCAAAATTTTGAGATGGAATGAAAAGAAGGATTCAAGTCCTCTGAGTCTACTTTCTAAACTACTAATTTATTTTGAAAATGAATGAGATTAAGGGGTTCAAACGAGGGACGTACATAAATTGGTGTTGTTTTTGTCAGAAAAACATAGCATAGCAACTCTTGTACAACCCTCGTATGATGAACTTTTTTTTTGTATTTTAAAAATCAAAAGTTAGCTAATAGTATGTAGTTGATGCACGATTTTTCTGATAATTTTTTAATGAATATTTGATTTTTTACTAATTAGCGAAGTGGACATATCCTGAAAATAGAATTTTGGCCTTGCTACCCCTACAAATTTTGGAAACTAATTGATTTTTTTTCCTTTTAATTTTTTAAATTTGTAGAATGGAGTCTAGTTTCTAAAAATGTAATTTATTTGAAAAATTGATGAACGGTTAATTTATAATGAAAAAAATACCAAACGCTGCTTTTTGGCAAAAGAAAGACATATAGATAAAATAAATTATGGATGAAAGACTTAAGATTTTTAGAAAGTGAAAAAAATTATATCATTGGATAGCTAAGAGATAACCCAACATTACCCATGTGCTCGATTTTTTTGATATTGAACCACGTGCAATCCTGACGGTGAGCACGAACTCGATTATGAGAAATACGGTGGATTTTTTAAAAACACATCTCTGGTCATTGGGAATGCCCTTCAAACCTTTGGGTTGGAATTCCAAGGAAATACCAAGCTTAAAGTTTGTTAATTCTCAAAGTAAGATAAAACGCGAGCGTGCAATAATGAGAGCGCATTATAACACGCTCATGTTATAACTGGCTCGCATTATATCTCACTTTTGTCATGGTTCTCGCTTCTATGGGGAACATGTCTACTAGCACATAATGCGAGTGCATTATAACATGCTCATGTTATGCCTTACTTTATGTAAAATGCTAATATATTAATGTATGTTGGTATATTTTTATGTACATGTATGTATGTATGCTTGTATGGATGTAAGATTATATGTGCAAATGTATTATGCTTGTATGTATGCATTTATGTATGTCTTTAGATGAAGGGAGAATTTAGAGAGAGTCTAGAGAGATGGAGAGGGGGTCGAAGTGAGTTTAAGAGAGAGGGAGTGGGAGAGAAGGGGTTGGATTGAGGGGGACTTAGCTAGGTAGGATGGGAGGGATAGAGGGAGGGGAGAGAGAGAGAGAGGGGGGTGGGAGGGATAGAGGGAGGGAGAGAGAGAATTGATGGAGAGGAAGAGAGAGAGAGGTGGGTGGGAGAGAGAGAATTGAGGGAGAGGGGAGAGAGAGAGAGAGAGAAAGAGAGGGTTATGTAGGTAGGGTGGGAAAGGGAGAGACTTGAGAGTGTGAGAGGGAGAGACTTGAGAGTGTGAGGGGGGTGAGAGGGAGAGACTTGAGAGATAGGTAGTGAGAGGGAGTGTGAGAGAGAGGGAGTGAGAGAGGGTGGTAGGTATTGATTGAACAAGAGGTACGCAAGAAAGAGGGAGATGGTACATTGAGACAATTAGAGAGGGTGGGAGGAAGGGAAGGAGGGAGAGGTGAGATGTATAGATAGAGAGAAAGTGATAGGGGTTGAGGGTATAGGGTTGAGGGATTAGGATGGAGGACCTATAGGGTTGATGGTTTCTAGGGTATTAGGGTTTAAGGTTTGAGGGTTGATGGAATAGGTTTGATGGTAGAGGCTATTTGGCTGAGGGTATAGGGTAGAAGGTTTAAGGTTTAAGCGTTTAGGGTTGAAGGGTTTGAGGTTAAGGGTTTAGGGTTAAGGGTTTACTTGGTTGAGGGTAGAGGGTTTAGGGTATAGTTTTGAGGGTATATGGTTGAAGGATTAGGTTAAGGGTCCAATGTAAGGGGTAGAAGGTTTAGGGTTTAAGGATTGAGGGTTGAGTGATTAAGGGTTGAGGGTTGAGAATTGAAGGTTGAGTGTTTAATGTATAGGGTAAAGGGTAGAGGGTTGAAGATTGAGGGTTTAAGGTACATAGGGTTGAGGGATTAGGGTTGAGGGTCCAATATATAGGGTAGAGTTTATAGGGGTTGAGAGATTAAGGGTTGAGGGATTAGGGTTTAGGGTAGAGAGTATTGGGTTGACGGTAGAGGTTAGAGGGTAGAGGTTAAAGGGTTTAATAGTTTAGGGTTTAAGGGGTTAGGGTTGAGGGTCGAGGGTTTAGGGTTGAGTGCTTAAGGGTTTAAGAGTTGAGGGTTTAAGGGTCAAGAGGATTGAGGGATTAGGGTAGAGAGTTTACTAAGTGGGTTTGAGGGTTGGGGGACTAGGGTTGAGGGTAGAGGGTATAGGATTGGCGGTAGAGGGTAGAGGGTTTATGGGTTAGGGTTTAAGGGTTTAGGGTTTAGGGATGAGGGATTAATAGGTTATAGAGTATAGGTTATAGGAGTTG